>PVLC010000677.1:72060-187582 GCA_004027655.1 Graphiurus murinus
GGTACTGGGGATTGAACTCAGGGGCGTTCTACCTCCAAGCTACACCCCCAGCCCTATTTTTTATTCTTTATTTTGAAACCGAGTCTCACTAAGTTGTGGAGTGCCTCACTAGTTAGCTGAGGCTGGTCTCGAACCCGGATCCTCCGGTCTCAGCCTCCCGAATGCTGGGATTACAAGCGTGCGCCACCACGCCCGGCTGCAGTGGATTATTAATCCCCACACCCTCTCTGGGGTTGACTGAGCTTTTCTAATGCTCTTAATCCATGCTGAGTTCTTTTTCTTGCCTAAGGGCTGTGCCATGGTTCAGCACCGTACTGGACGCTGCCCTATGTGGCTCCAGGTGACACGAGGTCCCGTCTCCTTCCCATCTGATCCCGATCCACCTCTTCACTCCACACTCTGTACCTCTTTTCTACTATCCAGGTGTTATAGAGCCACAAAACCCACTTGCTTCCACCATGCATGAGAGCAAGTCTCTTACCTTTGCACCTGCCAGTCCTCTGCCTGAAGTGCCATCTCCTCCTCCTCGATCTGCCTGGGGAAGGACCACCCTGTCTTCAAGTCTCTGTTGAGGGTTCACCTCCTCCAGGAAGCCTTCCTTGGTACCCTCTGGTCATGCTAGCTGCCTGCTCTGCCCAGACTCCCAGGAGTGAGCCCTGTCCTAGCACTTATCCTGTGCCTTCTGCTGGATTGTGAACTCCTCCAGAGGCTAGGTTTGTGCCTCTTCCACTGTGGCTCAGAACCTGCCACAGAGCCTGCCACAGGCAGCTCTTAGAAATGTCGGATGAATTAATGAAACACTATTAATCTCATTTAGATTACAAGCTCCATGATGGATGATTTAGAGCTCCTAGACCAGCGGTTTTCAAACTGTGTTCCTCAGAGAACCAGGGGTTCCACTAAAGGCCCCCACGGGGCACTGTTGGGGTGGAAGAGGGGTCCTCGCTTCCAGTCCCTCACCATCTTCATAAACATATTCATACTTGTCAGAACATTTGGATTCATTTTTCAATGTAGAAAGCAGAGCCGCAGGGGAATCTGGGATAAGCGAAGCCCGCCAAGCCAGGAGGCCTGGATTTGCAGCTTAGAGCTGAGAGCAGCTCACTCCTTCCTCTGCAGCAGTGTGGGGCAATTGCACAAGCCATGCAGGGCAATCACGAGGATTACATGCAGTTCCGTGGCATCACTGTATATGAGAAAGCCCTCAATAAACTGTGCACAAGTGTCAATAATGGTGATTAGGTGACAGGCGTCCAGGCACCTGCTCCCTGCCTGTGTTCTGCCCGATGGAGCACGTGTCAGAGTGAGCACTGGCTCACCTGGGTCCAGTGGTGCCAGGGCTTGATGTGGGAGCCGGGTCCCCATGCAGCAGTGTTTGGGGGTGGGGAGGCGCTGAGATAACTGGATCATGAGGGTTCTGGCCTCATCAGTGGGTCAATCCATTGAGGAATTCATGGCTTAATGGGCCACTGGGAGATGATGAGGACTTTAGGGGGTGGGATTTAACTGGAGGAAGTAGGTCACTGGGGTGTGCTCTGGGAAGATATATTTTGTCCACAGTCCCTTCCTCTCTCTCTCTGCTTCCTGGCCACCATTAGGCGAGCAGCTTTGTTCTGCCGTACTCTCTCTGCCATGTGCTCTTCTGCCTCACCACAGGTCCAGAAACAATGGAACCAACTGGCGATGGACTGAAACCTCCGAAACTGTGAGCCAGAACTAACCTTTCCTCTTGTCAGTTGTCTTATCTCAGGTATTTTGTTATAGCAATGGAAAGCTGACTAACACAAGAGGCTCTGAAATTCCTGTGCACTTCAGAATCCCTGGGGAGCTAATGTCAAAAGGTGTCTTCTGGGTCCTTTCTCAAAGTCTGGTTGACAAGTTCTGGAAGTCCAGAAATCTGCATTTTAATCAAGTTTCCTTGACTTAGAAATTCTACCCTTAGGTATCTACCCAAGAGCAATGGAAATGTAATGTCTACATAAAAATATGTGCACACACGTTCACAGAGGCATTATTTACAGTGGCCAAAAGGGAGAAGCAACATAACAAAATGTGGCTTATCCATACCAGGGGTATTACTAACCCACAGACATGGATGAAGCACGGGTACATGCTATGACGTGGATGGACCTTGAAAACATTATGCAAAGTGAGAGAGGCCAGACAGGAAAGGCCACACATGATGCCATTTATACGAAATGTCAGGGATAGGCAAATCTACAAAGACACAGCAGATTAGTGGTTGTTGAGAGCTGCTGGGGAAGGAAGAAGGAATGGGGAGTGACTGCTGAATGAGTACGGGCTTCTTTTTGGGGTGAGAAAAATGTTCTAAGATCGAAGGTGATAGTGGCCGCATGTATCTGTGAATATACTAAAAACCACTGAATTGTACATTTAAATAAGCGAGTTGTATGGTATATGGATTATATTTTAGTAATCCTGTTATTAAAAATACCCAAGTGAGGCGGGTGTGGTGGCGCACGCTTGTAATCCCAGTACTTGGGAGGCTGAGACCAGAGGATCCCGGTTCATGGCTAGCTTCAGCTACTTAGTGAGGCCTTCTGCAACTTAGTGAGACCCTGTTTCAAAATAAATAATAAAAAAATAGGGCTGGGGGCCCTAGAGGGGCCTGGAGGTAGAATGCCCCTGGGTTCAATCCCCAGTATTGAAAAAAAAATACCCAAGTGAAGCTGGGCAGTGGTGGTGCACGCCTGTAATCCCAGTACTTGGAAAGCTGAGATAAGAAGATCGAAGGTTCAAAGCCAGCCTCACCAACTTAATGAGATCTTGTTTCAAAGTAAAAAAATAAAATAGGGCTGGGAGTGTAGCTCAGAGGTAGAATGCCTCTGGGTTTAATCTCCACTACCACAAACAAAACAAAACAAAAAAAAACCCCGCAAAAACAAAAACAAGTAGGTGCTCTCTGAGGAGGCAGGGGGACCCCATTGCTGTAGAAATACTTTTCAGGGATTCAAACTACTTCTTCCAGCATTCAAAGATGGGAGTATGTTCAGCATGGAGATTCTCACACTATTTCTGGTTAAGAATTCCCTCCATTTACCAGGAGGGTAAAGCAAGATGTCAAGCTGTCTTAAACCATGGGTCAGTGTCCTATCCTAAACTTGCCTTGATCAGGTGCCTTATTTAAAAAAAAATGTGAGGATACATCTCAGTACATGACTAGTTATTTGCTTTTTGTTTTTTGGTAATGGGGATTGAACTTAGGGGCATTCTACCACTGAGCTGCACCACCAGCCCTATTTTACTTGGTATTTTGAAACAAGGCCTTGCTAAGACCTTGATGGCTGAGACTCCTCCTGCCTCAGCCTCCCAAGTACTGGGATTACAGGAATGCACATCATTTCTGGGTTAGTTATTTGCTTCTTTAAAAAAAAATCAGTCTACAATTATCCTTGTGCTGATCTGCTGATCCACAGTGAGTATGATGAAATGTGCACACGATTTACACTTAAATAGATGAGCTTGGATAAGAAGGACCGGGAATCGCTCTTTGAGGGAGTGAAGTTTGAGCAGAGATCCGAGTGAAGATAATTCGCATACTTTCTTGCTGCCACCTAATTTTGCAGCAGGAGAGGGTCTTCCTCAGTCCTCTGCTGAAAGGCCTAGAGAGTCCTTGAAATCACTGAGGGAGGTATAGGAGTTAGGAATGCACTTGGGTAGTCAGAGCAGGCCCAGAGAGGACAGACAAATGAAGACCAGAGCAGAGACTGAGGAGGGAAAGCCACGAAGAGAAGCAACCACAAGAGACCATGTTCAGGCCCCAACACTTCAAAGCTCCACTCTTTTCTCATGGGCATGAACTTGACCTTGAGCTCAGCCTCCTCATTTGGGGAATGATGATGACAATACTCCTTATAGGATCGTTCAGAGCATTAACTGAGAGGATGTGCTTAAAGAAAAAGATAAGATAGTGGAGGGAAGAAATGTCCGAGGAAGGGGGCAGGGGATGGAATCCACGTCCACAAACATATATTGAATATCTCCTGGATGTCAGAAACTGCTGGGCATGCAAGGGCTGCAAAATGGAATTGAACTTGAGTTGCTACACTTTAGGGAGTTTGGTGGGGGAGACAAGACATGTGCACAAGAGCCTCATTTCCAGGCCACAGGGATAGGGCCGGGGACTGGCAGGGCAGGAGAAGGGACAGAGAACGGGAACAAGGAGAAGGGAGGTGTCTCAGCATCTCTGAAGTCAAAACTGGAAGCAGGTCCTCCTAGGTGCCTGTGCAGCTATCCTGCCAGGGACCCCGGGTGCCTTTCCAGCAGGCCCTGGCCCCCTGGCACCCTCCCAGATGAAGTCCTTGCAGTCCAAACACGCAGGGCGCTTGCAGGGCGACCAATGGACAGACACATGCACAGGAAACCCAGCGGAGCATCCGCAGTGGATTATTTTTGTTTCCTCCTGACCGCCAGCCCAGCACCAATCAATGACATTCCTTTCCTTCCTAAACAAACACGTTTGTGTACTGGAGCCTGCCAGGAAGTGAAGCCATCCCCTCTGGGAGGCACAGGCGGATCCTCCCGCCCTCCTTGTGTACCAGGGCTGGGTGCACGGGGCCTCCTGAGTGCCGACCTTGCGGGCTTTCTGCCCTGTCTCTGACTGTTCCCGGAAAGGAGAGGGAGCGGCCTTGGAACTTGGGCCAGGCCTCCTTTGGGGATCACTGTACCTCGGTGCCTTTTCACCCCAACCCCAGCTCAGGTCTGCAGGATGATTTCCATGGCAAGTGGTGATGTGGCCAGGGCCTGGGAAGAGGGTCAGGGGCGACACCTGGGGAGGAGAGAAGACGGACAGAATGTGGGAAGGACTCCGAGGTAGAGGAGGCAAAAGTGACATCTTGGCTGTCACTTTCTTCCTTCAGCACATTTTTTCATGGAAAAATTAAAAAGACAAGTACAAGGGAGCCCAGCAGCATCCTTCCTTAAAGCCAAAGAATAGAAGAGACTGTGCACTGCTTGCTGGGGAAAACTACATGGCTGGAGAGGCAGCAGGACTCCGGAGAGGAAATGGCTTTAAAGGTCTTGGGGCACAGAGTTCCCGACAGCATTTCCGATGCCGAATGACGTATGAAAATTGCAGAAAGATTCCTGTACCTTCAGGAAGGGCATGGAGCCAGGAGCAGGGAGACTTAAAGGGCCCACAGGGATGGAAATGGTTACTGACTCAGCGACCCATCCACAAAGTGCCACAGGGTGACAGACAGCTCAATGGGTATCACCTGGATCAGGGCGTTGACGGTTCCCTCCCAATACCTTGGAACTAACCCAAGCTACAGAAGTTAAACCCAAATGTAGGAGATGGGGAGGGAACCCCAAACTGAATATCATCCATGTTGGTGCTCAAAAAAGAAAATCCATCAAAGCCTACAAGAATCCACTGAACCCTAGAAAAATCCATTGAACCTTCTGTGTTTACTGCACCTGAATCCTTCTGGGATGGGGAATGGAGGTTTTCACTTACCCACTGGCTTAGTGTTGGCCATTTCAATAAAGACTTGCATCTAAGCTTTAAACAGTTCTTGAGAACTTCTTTTCCCAGGTCTTTTCGGGGTAATAGATAAAGATGGAGTAGGTACATTTTGATAAGTGCTCCCAGAAGGTTGTAGATACTGTGTCACCAAAGCAAGAAGATGTTGAGAAGCTCTTTCCATACTCTGAGTGAGTTTTTCTCAGGTTTGAGTGAAGGATTGAGGAACTTTCAATGGGACTGAGCAGGGACGTAGAGACAAGGACCAGGAGGGAAGAACGGAGGCAGAGATTGTAGGAACACAAAACCAGTGAACAGAATGTTCTGTCTCCCTTTGTGGTTCTGTTTGGAGGAGGTGTTTCCGGTGAAGTGAGTAGAGACCCGTTCAGCTCTTGGGAGAGGTTTTGGTGAGCATTTCTGCATCCATAGCAAGGAGTCAAGAGGAAAGACAAGGCTGGTTCCCCCAAAGCCCTGGCATAGTTGGCTGTGGGAACCAAGTGAAATGTTCCTGGACTTGAACCAGCTTGTTCTGTATATCCCCGTAATTGCCAAAGGCTCAGGGCTGGTCAGTTACCTGTTTTATGTGTGTGTTAGCTTTCTGTTACTGTGATAAAATACTTGAGATAATCAATGGATAAGGAGGAAAGGTTTATTTTGGCTCATGGGTTCAGGGTTTCAGTCCATTGCCTTGCCCGTGGCGAGGCAGTCCATTATGGTGGGAACGGGACCACAACTCACCTCCTAGCAGTCAGGCAGTAAAGAAAGAGACAAAAAGATCTGTGGTCCAGTATCCACTGCAAGGGCATACTCCTAATGACCTAACTTCCTTCCACCAGACCTTAGCTCTTAAATATTTCACCAACTCCCAATGGTGCCTCAGGCTGGTGACCATGCCTTCAGCACATGGCTTTTGGGGGAACATTCCAGATCCAAACTCCAGCTTCGTGCCTGGGTTTTATCTCTTCTACCTATTCTGTATGTCATAAGAAAATTGGCCTCTGCCCCTGGACGATGTCACTCAGATTGCCTCTCTGTAGATCTGTAAGTACCTAATCCAAGGAGCTCGGCAGGGGAGGAATTGGAGGACCTCGAGAAGGTCCTTGAGATCTTTTCTCAGAACCTACTGTGGCTCTTCCTCCACCGGCACAGGCGTATGATGCAGGGATGGAGCTCCTGGTGGCCCCTGAAGTGGTTTTTGGTGATGCTTGGGTATATCAAAACACTAAACTACATGGTAAGAAAGTTACTTCCTTTCGAATTAACTTCCTAGCCTTCAGATGCCACCAAGGAGAGTCTGAGTTTGGTGGCAGTGCATCTTTATCACCTCTCAATGCTTACAAATGTCTAACTTTCTCTGGGAGTTTGATGGTAGGGGAAAGTATCCAGTATGAATCTAATATATTGCTCTTGTTTTTACATCTGTTTATGGTTACTTTTTTTTTTTAAATTTATGGCAGGAGCTACTGTTTTTCCATTTATGGTAGTCATGTAGAGTTTCCTTGGAAATAAATTTATTCATTTATGTTAAAATGAGGAAACTGTAAAGAATAATTGATAATTACGTCAATTATAGTTTAGATTGTACAGAAGCATGGTAAACATTGTGAAGGTTGTGGCCAATGACTGACGTTTGAGAAGAACGGACTCCATGTTTTGGTCTCAGTGAAAATCCTGTTTTCAGCATCTTAATGGAAATAACGGCAGGGGAACAAAATATCTACATTTGAGACTTGGCTTTGTAATGCTCTTTTCTGGCACCTACTAGTTATCTGACCTTGGACAGGTTGACTGATCTCTCAAAGCCTCAGTTTCCTTGGTTGTAAAATGGGAAGGTACCTCACTCCGGGATGGGGTGGCTACAAGGATTCGGTTATGCAATACACACAGACTATAGACTGACTCAGAGCCCGAAGACAGTAAGCAGCAAGGGGAGAAATTACGATTTTGTTGTTGGTTAGAAAGGCAACTTCCTCACCCTAAGATGCCATATAACAATTATTGGCCACTGATACGAAAGAGTATTTTTACATCCTTTCCTCACAGTGCACGTGGATGGGCATGAGATGGAACAAAGAGGCCACTATACACGGAGGAGGGTTAGAAATAAGGAGCAAAACATCTCCTGACCGTCTATTAGAGTAGGGTACAGCATTGCTCCTAATTCTTTACCCTTCTCTGTATGAATACTTTTTGCCAACGGACTTCAATGGTTGAGACATGGTTTGTCCCTCAAAAGTTCATATGCTGGAGGGTGATCCCTAATGTAATGGTATTGAGAGGTGGTGGAACCTTTAAGGGGCGGGGCCTAAAGGGAGGTGATTAGGTCACTGGGGCATCAGCCTCAGGCCTGGATTAGTTACATGAGTGTCTGTAGTCATAAAGCAAGTCTGATTTTCTTGGCTTGCTTCCTTGCCCTGTGAACTCTCTCTCTCCCACACGCTTCTGACATGTGATGCTGTCTGCCAGGACCCCCTCACCAGAAGCCGATGTTCATGCCCTATTTTTGGACCCCTTGAACTGTGAGCTAAATAAACTTCTTTTCTTTATAAATATCCAGTCTCAGGTGTTTCATTATAGCAACACAAAATGGGCCAAGAAAATGACTTTGTCATTCCTTCAACCAGAGGAAGAGTGTACTTCCCCCATCCTTAATTTTGGTCATGGCCACGTCACTTGCTTGGGCTGATGAGTTGCTAGCAGATACGATGTACACAGTAGCTTAACGTGTGCTTGTGCGTTTGGGCATTGCTGTCGGTACTTTGGCAATGGCCATGCTGAGAGTGTACCCTGGTCAGCCTGTGGGTCCACTTGGAGCCTAAATAAATCAATTCTCATCTGATCTGCGAGAGCAAGAATAATTATTTTTAGGCCACTGAGAATTGCCTCAGTTCTTACAACAGTCCCAGAGAAGGATACTCCCATGGCCTCTGTTGTATAAATAAAAGAGAAAACAGAGGCACAAAGAAGTGAAGGAGGAGAACCAAGCTCACACAGCTAGTGTGCAAGATCTGGATGCTGGCCCCAGGGAGGTAATATTTTCTGATAGGCCATCGCTGTGACAGTAGATGTGGCATGTACTGTGCACAGCACTCTTGTACAGTCTAACTTAAACTTCGAACATCTCCACTTACGAATGAGGAGAAAGGAGCCTTTGAGAAAGCTGACCGGGTCCCAGGTACTGCAGAAAAGAGGAGGTAGAACTCGGAGGCACCCCTGTTCTGACTCCAGTACATCATGGGAGAATGGGGTGGAGGCAGAGGGGACGCAGTGTGACACATCACACAGCTGGGCCCCCGGCCAGCCTCATCCATAGTCATACCCTAGACCACACCAGCCAACACCATAAATCCAGGGCCGTGACATCACAGGGTGACTCAGCCAGGAGGTGGCAGGACAGGGAAGCCCTGGTAAGGGGCCGGCCTGTTGTAAAACCTCAGTCTAAATAGGGATGGGGCGGTGGCATGAGTGGGCAGGGCTGGGCCGCAGAACTGTGTGGTTTAGGTTGAATAATAACTTGAAATTTATCTTGGAAAATATTTTCCCAAGGGCCTCACTGAGCCTGTGGGGGTGAGAGGTGGGCAGAGAAGGTCGAGGGGGGGGGCTGACAAGGTTGAGAAGGGACTCCTGACCCACAGGGTTTGGTTTCACAAAACTTGGGATATCAGCTGTTTCTGGGGACAAATTCTTACTCATCCTTGGGAACTCTTCCCTAAGCTCCCCGCTCTGGGAGTTGTCCCTGCCTTAAGGCAGACTCTTTCCCAAACCCCTGGACTCATTTTCCAATAATTGTGAGCATGGATTAACTGGCAGATGCTGTGCTAAGTTCTTTACACCTTTATTGATGCAATTCTCACAATAATCCTATGTGGAAGATATTCCTATGATCCCTATTATTACAAATAAAAAGAGAAAACAAGGCACAAAGAAGCAAAAGAAAAAGACCAAGCTCTCACCATTAGTAAGAGAGAACTAGGATTCTGGCTCCAGAGAGAATGTTCTGAATCACTGTGCTGTGTGTTTATTGCACAATCTTGTGATGACCTGAGTTTATTATTAAGTGAGATAGTGCACGTCCAACACTGAGCTCACTGCCTAGCATTCAAGAGAGGCCCCCAAATATTATTATATCAAGTAAATATATGAGTTTATTTTGCATTACTATGACAAAGTACCCGAGGCAGGCTGACATTATAAAGAAAAGAAGTTTAATTTGCCCCACAGTTCTGGCCCAAGGCCATCTGATGATGGCCTTCTTGGGGACAGAGTCTCGAGGTGGTGTAGGGCATCAAATGTCATGTATGTCTGTGTATCTCTGCTTATAAAACCACCAGGATTCAATCACAGGGGCCTCCACCCTATGACCTTATCTATGCCACCGGCCTGACCTCTAAACATAATCAGATTAAATTGTCACCCTCTTAATATCTCACAATGGGGATGAAATTTGAACATATGAAGCCCTGGAGGACACTCAAACCACAATCCAAACCAGAGCACTAAGTGTTGTGCTGATACAAATCTTCTTTTATGATCTTACAGCAGCTACTTCCAGAGTCCTCCTTAGGGATGGAAGTCTTTGTGGGGAGATACTTCGGTCAACGCTTGGGATAGAAGGCGAGCGTCCCAAGGACTCAGGGTCTGCTGGAGCAGGGCAGCACTGCCCTGCGTTGTTAAGAAGGAGAAATTGTAGATTTCCACCAACTTCCAGGTAGAGAAGGTCTCTGCGTCCTGAGATGAGACCCTCCAGGGCCTCACTAAGGAGGTCATTGAGTCCACAAAGGCGCCAGGCTCGGCAGGAGAGGTTTTTGCTTGTAGTCAGAGCAGGAGAAGCAGCCTCTCTTGCCAGGGGTGATGTGTATAGATGGTCATGGGGGAACCAGCGCCCCAAAGCCTGTGGGTTCAGCAGAAGATGGACCCATCTGGGATCACCAAAGCTCGGAGGGAGGCCAAGGGAGTTTCCTGGGATCCTAAAGGGTCAGGAGGTCTCCACCTGACAACCAACATTACTATTAACATTCCAGCCTCTCTCCTGGGGCTGTAGGCTCCGGGAAGGTGGGGTGGGGCTGTCTCCTTCTCTCGACCCCTCCAGGGCCAGCTCAGTGCTGGGAACTCAGCAGACCTGTGCTTCTCCAGTGAAGGAACTGAGGATGGCCGGTGCCTGCTCAGATCAACCCTCCAAACGCCCTGGGACAATTTTATCCCTCCGTGGACATTTGTCGATGTCTAGAGACTTCTGGGTTGCCAAGAATGGGGAAATTGCTGGCAACATCCTGTGGGAAAAGACCAGGGAGGCTTCTAGACATCCTACCGTGCCCCAGCCAGCCCTCTGCCCCAGAGAACTCTCCTGTCCACAGTGAAGGCCAGAGACCCTGCATTGGACCACCAAGACTCGGAGCACGCATGCTCACTGAGGTTTAAGAGGCCGGGATGGGCACTGGCTCTGTGATTCGCTCAAAGGCAGAGATGAAAATCGTATCTACTGTGTGGTCATCAAGCGGATTAATTAGGATCTGCTTAATGGCTAGCTCTCACCATCTTTTCCTGGCCAGTCTCCACCCCAACACACACACACTCAATGCAGAACAGATGACCAGATACAAGGCCAAGCCTACAGAAGCTCATCTTTTGTCCCAAGAGCCCCGGCATGCTCAGCCCTCCAGGCTCCGGAATTGGGGAGGAGTGGGCCCTGGCTGCAGGTGACTAATTGTTTTGCTTTAATTGTCTGACACCCTGGGGAGTTTGTTTCGAAGCATAACGTAACTGTGAATGCAAATGCTTATGTGCGACCAGGCAAATGAGAGTTCTATAAAAATCTGGTTTTACGAAAGGAAACTCCTTTTGAGGGGGTAGACAGAACAGCAGCTGAAGGCGAAGAAGCAGGAGCTCAGTCTTGGGGAAATCGTGCTGTAAAAATCTACTGCACACAGACGGAAGATCAGAGCAGGGAGTGAGGTCAGAAACCATTTCGTCAAGGCCCCCTTGTTTTACATTGGAGAAACTGAGGCACCCAAGGGAGAAGAAACTTCCTTAGGGTCGCACACCCAAGTTATGGGCAGAGGGGAAATTGGGGCGATGAGTTCCTGACACACTGTCCACTTGGGGTCCCCCCCGTTGCCACCACAAAGCGGAACCCCTACTAGGTTAGATGTCAAGGAAAAGATGCTCTCCCACTAGCTTCACGCGACACAGGAATTGGATGTTCGGAACCACCTCCTGCAACTCGGCTCTCGTGGCCTGCCTGCCTCTTTTTCTTCTCATGGTCCGGAGGCCATATTGAAGCAATTCCCTCCGAGAGCGCCCCGCTCCGTACATAAACACATGTCTGCCATCTATACACAGGCGCACGCATTTGTCATCTTTCCCAGAATGACTTAATGATTTCCATGTAACCAATATGTTACAGCTGTTGGCTTCCTTCAGGCCCAAGTACTCAGAAAATCATTAGTTATCAAGTTGCCTTTCTACCCCCATCCTCTCCCCACCCCTCCTCCTCCAGCCTGGATGCATTTTTTCCCTTTCCTTTAAAAAAGAAAAGAAGGTAAGAGAGGCTGGAATGAAGGCCCTAAGCTCTAGGATTCTCCACCAAGGGCAAGATGTCAGATGAAAAATCCATACCAAGTTGTTTTATGAAGTTAATTTTTGCTTTAACTTAAAAAAACAACAACAAAAACCCTGTGTTATCCAAGTCAGAAACAGACAAACAAAAAAGTTAATAAAAAAGTACAAAAAAGGGTAAGAAAGCAAGGTAAGAAGAAATGCTACGATTTGATTTCCAACCAAACCCGGAGTTAGTGTGTCCGGGGGAGAGGCTCGGTGGGGACCGGGGTGACCCTGTACTTTGGGGGATCTAGGGTTAGGTAAGGTCATGAGGGTAGAGCCCCCATGACTGAATACTCATAGCTTCATAGGAAGAGGGAGAGGGACAGGCCCTGTCTCTTGCCCTGGGATGCCCTGTGCCACCTTGGGACTCTGCGAGCCAGGCAGCCGCCACCAGATGTGGCCCCTCGACCTGGGACCGGAATCATGAGCCAAAATAAACCTATTTTCTTTATAACTTATTCAGTCACTGGCATTGTGTTATCATCCAGAGAAAATAGACAGATACAATGAATATACCATGTCGTCTTACAGTCTCTGGAGGGCGGCTCCTGCACGACTTTGCAGCATGGTGGTTCCAAGTCACACCGGTCTGTGCCCTGGTTTTGGCTTTCTCAGGGACTTGCTGCTTGACCCTGGGCTGAAGAGTCCCAGCTGGCTCACCTGTAAAATGTGTTCACAACAGCACCTGTCTCAAGAGGGTTCAGTGGCACGACACACATCAGGTGCTTGGCCCATGGTAAGTGCTCGAGAAGGGTTAGTGGCTCCAACTGGGATGGCATATCTTGAAACATGATGTAGAAAAGTCCCCTCGGTTGTTTTTTCGGGGGTGGAGACTTCCTGCTCCTTGCTGGGCATGTGTTTGTCTTGGGGCAGATGAAGATTGAGACACAGCAAAGAGAGATACGGGAGCCACATGCAACTTCTAACACTTGAAGGACGAGCTGCTGAGTCCGTAACAGGACCCAATAGGACCACCGTCAGCCAGGTACGGTGGCACAGGGCTGTAATCCCAGTACTCAGGAAGCTGAGACAGGAAGATCGCAGGTTCATGGGCAGCCTCAGCAATCTTCCTCCGAAACTTAGTGAGACCCTGTTCCAACAAAACAAAACAAAACAAAAAAACAAAACAAAGAGGGCTGGAAGTACAATTCAGAGGTAGAATGCCTCTAAGTTCAATCTGTGGTACCCTCCCCCCACCAAAAAAAAAAAAAAAAAAAAAAAAGCAGGACAACTGTCATAAGCAAAATCACAATTTCTCAATTGTTTTGCTGAAAGGGACACGTCTACTAATGGTGACTCTTATGTAACGAGTGTCCACAGATTACAGGGTTCACATTCATGCGCTCACCCAATTCTGCTGACAGTGCTGAGAGGTGGAGACTATTAACCTCAATCAATAGATGAAGAAACTGAGGCACAGAGAAACGACCCACTCAGGCCACGGGGTTGGGAATCCATGGATCCAGGAATCAAACCTAAGCAGTGTGTCTAGAGGAAGAAACCGCTCATCCACACGGCCTCATTTGATCCTAACGGTGATGTTCTGAGACACAGATGCCGGCGCCACAGAGGCGAGAGAGGTTAGGTAAGGTGCAGAGATCAAACAGCTGGGGAATCGAGAATGGGGATGGGGAGCCCAGTCCCAGCTCTGCACCCCATGCCTCCAAGACACCTGCTCTGGAGTGCAGCTCCCAGTTTTTATCTGAGCCCTCCTTTTAGCCTCGGGCTGTTTTAGAGCAGCACGGACTGTGTAAACTTGTTTGCCATCATATCCCCGGTAGACAGCACAGCGTCCAGCATGCCGTAAGCACCCACACACAGTGCAATCCTCCCTCGGCATCTACCGGAGGGTTCCAGGACCTCTCTTGGATACCAAAGTCTGCAGTTGCTTGAGTCCCTTTTATAAAACAGCAAAGTGTCCACGCACATCCTTCTGCATACTTGGAATCATCTCTATGTACGTGGCTGTAATACTGTATTGTTTATGGATAATGACAAGGGGAAAAGTCTGTGTGTTTAGTACAGATGCACTGTTGGGGGGGAATAGTCTTTTTTTTTAACACTTGCATTGGCACATTGTAATTATACGTTATGGTGAGATTCAGAGTGATACCAACATGCGGGCACACAGCAGTCGGTGTTTCTCTCCACACCCCACCCGCTCCCCCTTCCCCGCACAGGTTGGTGCGATCGGTAGGAACACTTTCGTATATGGACACACGGTTGTTTCAACCCTCCCCTTTTCAATCCTCCTTTTTTCCCTCTCCCACCTCCCTTCGGCTATTCTATTGGTCCGTCTCCTCATTTATCTGAAGTCCCTTTTGTACCCTATTTTCTCTCTAGCTTCCATATATTTGAGAAAACCTACAATCTTTGGCTTTCTGAGACTGGCTGATCTCACTTAGCATAACATTCTCTAGTTCCATCCATTTTCCTGCAAATGACATCATTTTGTTCTTCTTTATAGCTGAGTAATACTCCGTTGTGTATAGACACACATTTCATCATCCGTCCATCTGTTCACAGACACCTAGCTTGGCTTCCTAATCGGGCTGTTATGAATTACGCTGCTATAAACATGGGTATACATGTATTGCTATAGTATTCTGCTTTAATTCTTTTGGAAAGACACCGAGGCGTGGTGTAGCTGGGTCATATGGTAGTTCCATCTGAGTCTTTTGAGGACTCTCTACTCAGTCCTGTTGGTGGGATTGTAAGTTGGGGGAATGTTCTTGATTTGTTTTTGGCTGAGTCTGCAAATGCAAAACTCATGGACTTGGAGGGCCAACTGAATTTGCATTTTAAGCCATCAAGAGACAAGACAGCGGAGTTACTCAGAGGCCACCCCTCAGACCAGCTTCTCCAGGCTCCAGTCCCGGCCTGGCCCCTTCCAGCCTCCACCCGCCCATGCCTCCTTTTCCTTGGTACTGAGAGGGTGGTGGCGGCAGTACTGACTGCATCGGGTTCTGAGGAGTGACCGACTTGGTGCACACAAGCGTTCAGAGGAGATGCCCACACCTCATGAATCCTTTGGGGGGTTTGCTAACATCCCTTCTCCCCTGGTATCTGGCTTACCGGGAGGCATCATATAGCTAAACTGAGAGATGAATTTGCAGTTCACCCAGCAGCATGGGAGAAGCACTGCAGTCGTGGGCAGGAGTGAAGACGGCCTCCGAAAGCGGTCTGCGACTCAGGGCTGCCCTCGAGACGCTGTGTCTCGGTCCACGCAGCTGCTATTGCAAAGCCCAGTAGACGTATGAACAATGTCTTATCTCCCATGGTTCTGGATGTCCAGGATAAAGGTGCTCGGAGATTCGATGTCTGGAGCGGGCTCCTGTCCTGGTTCATAGACAGCACCTTGTCTCTGTGTCCTCACAGTGGAGAGCTGAGGGTGCGGCTGGGATTTTTATAAGAGCACCAGTCTCGCTCACGAGGGCTCCACCCTCAAGAACCTCAGCACCTGGTAATTCACAACACATCGGCACGATTCCCACCTCTATCACTTCACACACTCTGCTTCCTCCAGCTCCCTCCCTTCAAGCTCCAACTCCAAGTCCCCTTCCTACTAGCAGGAGAGTTCAGGGCACCGTGACCTTTGGCCACACTCCTCTCCTGTGCCCATCCCTGATCCCACTGAAGCTCCTAGGGAACAGAAGGACCCCTTCCCGGGGGAAGGTCCCACTTCCCAACACATCAGCTCAGGGTTAGGATTTCAACTGAATTTGGAGGGGACACACACATTCCGCCCGTAGCAGCTTATCACAGGTTCTAGATGGAGGACATTGCTGTATCAGACGTGACTCTCCTGTGCCCTGAATGCGACGTGAGGTTCCAAGTCTGGCAAAATCTTGCAGCTCTGCGTTCGTCTCTGTCTTTTAGGTAGTACTGTCCCCTCAGGTGTGTGTCCCATCTCAAATGTCCCCGGAGACATGGACATAGACTGTAACATAGAACCTAGCCTCAGGCGGGTGGTGGCCAATTCTGGGGACTCACCCATGTTTCCAAGGCCCTCTCCTGCCCTTTGCCCAGGGTTCACATCTTATTCATCCCGAATCTCCCACAATGCCTTGCAGAGAGCAAAGGCTTTGCCCAAGGCTGGATGAGTGGATGAAGGAAGCTTGTTGGAGTCCCCGAGATGGAGCCAAGGACATTAAAGAAGCTGTGGGGGAGGAGGGAGGAGAAAGGGTGAGCTGGTGGGGAGGCGGGAGGGGACCTTTCCATTATGACTGGAGACACCGTCCAAGGCGGCCACAGTAGAATAAAGGCGGAGCCTGGGTGGGCTGAGGGAGGCAGTGGGTGGGGGCTGGGCGTGGGCTCGGGGGGCTGTGCTCACTGTCAGCCCTAGAGTGAAGCTGAGAGCACCTGGGAAGCCAGCACAACCCAGCAGGGCTTGTGTCTGTGAGACGGAGCGGCTGCCTGGAGGCCGGTCCTCTGGGCACAGCCATGGGGCAAGGACCCCGCCATAGCAGGTCTGAAGCTGGGCAGCTGTCATCCTGTCCACCAGGGCAAGAATCCGTATCTCTCCTGCTTGTCAAAGTCTCTGCAATTTACACAGCCCCCAGCATGGCTATGAAGTGGTCCACCTGATCCAGGCGGCATGCCATGACCAACAGATGCCATTGGGTGGATGGGGGCATTTGGGTCACCAGTGGGATTAGGGACAGGCACGGGAGAGGTGTGTGAACAGAGACCATGGTGCAGTGAACTCCCCTGCTGCTAGAAAGGGGACATTGAGGTGGACCTTGAAGAGAGGGAGCGGGAGGAAGCGCGGTGTGTTTAGTGATGGTGGTGGGAATCCTGCTGATGTGCTGTGAGCATTCCAGGCACCGAGCAAGGTTCAGCGAGTTCCCCAGGCCGGCTTCAATCAGTGCTCACCATGACCCAATCGGGCAGATGCTTCGTGAGCTCTAGTTTGTAGATAAGGAAACAGAGAGTTGAGTGATTTCTTTAAGGTCTCCATAATAAGGAGCGGTGGAGCTGGACTGGAGCCCAGGCAGGACAGGCAGATAGTGCGGCAGTGTTAAGGGAAGGTGTTTGGATTCTATCCTGTAGGCAGTGGGAAGCTACCAGTGGTCTAAGCAGGAGAGTGTTGAAAGATTAGTGTGGCATAGGAGAGGACAAAGAGAAAGAGGGAGGGAGAGAGAGAGAGAGAGAGAGAGAAGAGAGAGAGGAGGTAATGATAAGGGAATTGGGATTCTATCTTGTGGGTAGTGGGAAGCCACTAATGATTTAACCAGGAAAGAGTTGAAAGTTCAGTGTGGTGCAGATTGGAAGGTCAGTCGGAGAGCTGGCTAGACCCTGTGTTCTTACGTGTAAGCCAGACCGCTCCTCTCATCTGGATAATCATCACTCGCCCTAGAACTCAGGTTCACATACTGTCGGGATATGGGTGATGCTATTTCACAAGCTTTTTTTTTTTTCTGGAAAATAAGGGCCCTACCTGGCTCTCTGATATGAGAAATATTTCTCACATCCAGTGCCTGTATTTTGGCTCTTTCTATATTCCTTGATCACTGGACACTTTAAGCCTCTTTATAGGGTGGACCAGCTGGGTTCTTCTGTTCCTGAGAAGCAGAGGCCAGTCTTGGAGTCCTTGAAAAGTCGCTTCAGAAATTGTCAGGAGGAAGCTGTTCCTCTGGGTAGACTCCCAGGCAGATGCCCGCTCCCTGCTCCCTGCGCGGCCTTGTCTCATGCCTCAGCTGAGCATGAGCTGACCCTGCCCGGCGGCCAGTCAGTTAACAAGCCCGCCAGTCCCAGCTCTGAGCCCAGCTGTGTGACCTTGGGCAAGTCTCCCTGCACTTCTGGGATGTGTACAAGCAAAAAGAGGTTGTACTCGATAGCCGAGGCAATACCTAAGTTCTTTTGCAGCAAACAATGCTTGGTTTTTCTAAACCTTACTTTCAGGGGTTTATTTTGTCCATCAGTCCAACATTTCTCTGTGGAGCCAGGCCCTGCTAGGTGCTGGAGAGCCCAGGGTGCGAGCCAGAGAGAGCCCTTGCTATCATTCTGTATGCAGCAATGGACTCCATTGAGCCTCCATGAACTGAGCCCCCTCTGCCTGCCTGGTCTTCTGCTAGAGGCCCGCAAGACAGAAGACTGAGATGTGGTATCTTCTACACTTGAGCTTTTTGTTCAAACCCTCCTCCTTAAGGGAGACTTTGGCCAGCTGGATGTGCACACAGGGGTGCTCCTCTTACCCTTCGCCAGTAACTGCAATCACCTAAGTAGCCCTGCCAGATTCACTTTCCTTTGGCCTTTGCTTCTCTGTCTCTGATAAGCGCTGCCCGATATAGTAACCGTCAGGTGGAGCTGGCTCCATATGCCCAGCAGGTGGCGGCAGTGAGCACAATCCCAAACAGCCGGGGTCGTTGGGAATGAGCGCCCTCTGTCTGCACAGAGGGGAGAAACCACTTCATCTGTACTGGGGCCCAGATGGGTCTTATCTCAAGGTTGGAGACAAGAAAATCCTTGAGAGAGGAGGGAGTTGGGACCTGGGAGGGGTGGTGGCTGGGCAAAGGAAAATGGCTTACATATTGCCTTATTCAATCCAACAAGTCTTTCTGGATGCCTTCCCTGCCCTCTCCTCAGCCCCAAATCTGTTTGACGGTTTCCTCTGGGCCCCTCCAGCAGAACTCTTGCAATATTGAATTTGCATCATCGATTTGCACACTGTTTTCTTTCTTACACCTGGGACCACGTCCATTCCCTCTTGGGATCCCTGGTGCCCACACAGAAGCTGGCCCAGATTGAGGATTAAGGTTCTTTGTGGGATGGATGGGGCTTATTGCAAACCAGAACTTAAGACAGCCCATTCCTTGCGTACCAGTGCCCTGGCGAGGGCATCTTGGAGTATTAATATCCTTGTCCTCAAAGGTGGAAACTGCAAGATGGGAGAGAGACATACGGTTCAGAGTCTCCTAATGTGAGTGACTGAAGGAAGGAGGGAGACCAAGTTCAAGTCTAACTCTGCCCCAAAGATGCTCACCTTGTCCACATCACTCAGAATTTCAAGGGGGTCGGGGGTGGGGAGATCCGTATCTGGCCCAGACTGGTGCTTGCTGGAGAAAACTTTGGCCTTTGAGTTTTACTTCACTCCTGCCTCTAATCAGGGGTGAAAGGCATGTGTTTTAGGGTCCCCCCTTGGGATAAGCAGATGTCACCTGCTTGTCCACCTCTGATTCTGGTGCCCGGCACCTCTGCCTTCCCCCAGAGCTCCACAGGGAGGAAAGCAGGCCAACCTACTCAGAAGGCTCCAGCTCGTGCGTTCCAGGCCGGGCCAAAGCCAGCCGGGGCAGCAGTGAAGAGCCCCTCTTCAAGGAAGTGATTCAGAAACCACGATGGCCGGCCGCCGCCGTGACTCAGAGCACATCAATGGGGGGATTGTCTGTGGAGGCCGAGAATACCAAAGCTCTTTTCTTTCCTTCCTTTCTTTTCTATTTTTTCTTTCCTTCTCGCCCTCCTCCCTTTGGCAGCATTGATCAACACCAGAGCTGCCCAGAAACATGTGTTTCTCATCATCTCCTCTCATTAGCAGCCACCTTGGAGGACTGGGGAGAAAACAGGACCGAGAGGGACGGGGACACAAGGGGGACCTGCAGCAGATGGGTGTGTGTGTGTGTGTGTGTGTGTGTGTGTGTGGTTCTCTCTCATCAACATCAACATCAGCATCCTCAAAGAACCTTTGGAATAATGGGGAAGAGAATTTTGCATCTGGGGGAAAACTTCGAGTGCACCTCTTCAAATACCTTTGTCTACAGATGGGGAAACTGAGGCCCCTAGAGAAGCCGTAAATGGCTTGACGAATGTCTCACCCCCAAGTTGCATCTTGCTGCAGCAACTGCATCTGACAAAAGATGATTTTTTTTTTCTTTCATGAATTGTAAAAGATGAGAAACCTTAAGAAGCTTTAGTGAAAACTCCATCCACTGTCTCTTTCCTCTTATCTGCCAGGCTGGGGAGACTGCTCTGCACAAAGCCCTTTGCAGGGACATTTTCAAAATCTAAAGGGCTCTTTGCAGTTCTCATTGAACTGGTTTTCTCTGTAAAGTACAATAACAGGGGCCCGTCGGCTTTCCGATACCAGCCTCTGCTCTCCCCTCCTCCCTTCCCAGTGTCTCGTTTTCAGCATCTTCTGCCCCTCCTCTGGCCCTCGAATGTCTGGCCCTCTTCTCTTCTTACTCATACCACATTCATGGATTCGGTGATTACCAGTCAGTTCAGGACTTCCAAATCTCACCTACAGCCTGCTCATCTTTCCTGGGCTACAGATACGAACGCTCCATCATCAGCACCCCTGGATACCCCGAATGGAGCTCACCATTTCCCCCCAAGGCTCTCTGACTACTTCAACTTTACTGCCAACCACCTGGGGACCAGTAGAGTCAGGGTTCCAGACCACATGGGATCTTTGGGATCTTGGAGACTAGATGGACCTGACTCCCACAGATGCTACTTAACTGGCTGTCGGGCCTTGGCCAAGCTCTTGAACTTTCTGTCTTCTTCATCTGCAAGATGGAGATAGTAATAAGACCTCCATCTCGAGGCTGTCATGAAGAGGAGATGAGTTAGTGCAGCAGCCGGAAGCAGGGAGTGTTCACAGCCTGGGGAAGCCACACTTAGTGCTGTTGGTGCTGGAACAAACTCGCTTCAAATGCAAAAAGATGACAATGGGCTTCCTCTTGTATTCTTTCTGACTAGCCAACAACTTATGCTGAAAATGATTAGCACAGAGAGAGAGAGAGAGAGAGAGAGAGAGAGAGAGAGAGAGGGAGAGAAAGAAAGGGTACCTACCACTCCTTTTCATCTCAGCCCACCTTGCTCCACAGGGTAGAAGGCCTGTGTATCAAGAAGTGAAATAAAAGGGCCAGGCATAGGAGCACATACCTGTAATTCCAATACTTGGAGGCTGAGACAGGAGGATCACAGGTTCAAGGCCAGCCTCAGCAACTTAGTAAGACCCTGCTTCAAAATAAAATCTAAAATAGGGCTGGAGGTGTAGCTCAGGGGTAAAATGCTCTGGGTTTTAACCCCCAGTTAACTCCCCCTCTCCCCCCCCAAAAAAGGTGAAATAAAAGCCATTCGCTTGGTTTTAAGCAGCATTTCCACCGTTCTGGTGAGAAGGAAATACATATGCATGTGTGAGCTCCAGAACATGAATTATGTAATGCTGTTGATTCTGCTCATGAGTTAAAATGTTCTTATATTTGCATTTGGAATTTAGCATTGCACAACGTACAGTAAATAGTAAAAATTCATGCTGGTATTTTATAATTTTACTTATTTATTAATTCAACTGGGAAGGGCATTAAATTGCAAATAGAAAACACAGTGACAAGTTGAGAGAGGGACTGGAGAAGAAAGGAGAGAGCATTATATTTTAGTAACCTTGGGGGCATTTCCCGCTCCCCCCTGTAATACGGAAAAGGGTCTTAACTGAAAGGAAGGCAAGTGTCTTAGGGTCGTGGATATGAAAAGCATCCCAGTGGTCCCCTGGTCACGCTGCTTTGCTCCTGTGAAGGGGCCAAGGACAATGGGTGGCCAAGGTCACACCAGGGGTGAGTGGATCAGCCAGGACCTGCCCTGTGCTCTTCCTTCCTTGGGAATCCACAGAGGAGCTGCAGGTTAAACCTCTAATCAGATGACACTCAAGGTGACAAGTCCCGTGTCCAGGGACATCATGTACTTGGCGTGTTAGTCTCCATATTTCCTGGCTTAGCCTGGATGTTTAATCATTGACTCTTAAACACTCGCTTCCCTTGTCTTCCAGGACCTTCTGTTCCACCTGGTGGGCCGCCACCGCAGATTCCTCCCTGCTTCCTGGCCTTGTGACTCTGGAGGGTCCCAGGGTCAGTCCTCAGACCTCTTCTCTTTTTCTGTCCACGCGCATTCCTTTAGTGATCTCATCTCGTCCAAAACTCTGGGATGATCCACACGGTGATGACTCATCCGCTTACACTCCTGGCCAACTTCTCCCTGGGTTCTTTCTGACATATCTGACTGCTGACTCGGCATCTCTGCTCTGAGGTCCACAGGGGAGCCATGCACTTAATACCCAAGACAGAACCTTCGAGTGTCCCCCGCCCTGAACTGCATCCCACCTCAGTTCCTGCAGTACAGCCACCCCCGCTGCTCAGATCATGACCCGAGGCCGGTCCTGGCCTCATGTCCCTCATGTCCGGTCCCTGGGCAGCCCTGGCTCCACCTGCCACCTGCCACCATTGCTGGGCATCATGTCTGCTGTGCCATGATGCCTGTCCCTGGCATCTCACCTGGACTGTTCCAGTGACCCCCAACCTCTCTCTCCGCGTTGGCTCTGGTCTCTTTTACCCAGAATCCTCTTCTCAAAGCAAATGTCAGACCATGTCAACCTTCTATCCCAAACCTCCCAATGGAAAACAGCCCAAATCACACAAATAACTGAGCAAACCACAGACCCTCTTGGCCTCTGGGATTCCTGGGCCTTGACTCTTACTTGTCCCCATGTCTCCTCTCTTACTCTGTTCCAGCCAAGCTACCCCTTGGTCTTCTTCCAACTTACCAGGGACTTTCTCACCACAGGACCTTTGACTATGCCCTCTCCCCGGAAATCTGCAAGGTTCACTCCATCACCCCAACAGGTTGTTATTACATGTCACCTTCTTGTGACACTCTCTCTGGCCACCTTATTGGCCACTCCCCTCTGCATGCACGTTCTCTGTTCCTGCCCTGATTTTTATTCCCTGCAGCACCGACCACCACCTGACACATCGCCTGGTTGGCTTCACATCCGGGCTTGCTGTCTATTTCTGCCACTGGAATGTAATTGCCTGTTAGTCTGTTCTGTGTACTTGGAGGGTCTGAGCCTGCCAAGCTAAGGGCTGGCATCTAGATCACCATATGGCCAAGGCATGGCTAAGGTGTGATGTCTGCCTTCCCCTTGACCATGCTCCACCAGCCTCTTAGACTTCGTATCCTAGTCGCCAACAGGAGGGGCCTTGGTTCCTTTCTCTGAGTTGGAAATCATAGTGTCCTTCAAGGTCTGGTTTAAAAGCAACCTTCTCTTGGAAACTTTCCCTGACTCCATCTCTTCTGACCTTGACTGACTTTCACTCTATCAGAAAATGTAAAGTAAAATACTGACGGTGAGCAAGACGATAATGCACAAAAACCCTTCAGGTGACTCACATGGGGAACAAGGCAGGGAGAGGGCAGGGTGTCCGCTTGTCCCTGTCCCTCTGCTCTCCAGAGGGTACTGTTGGCCATCAATGTCAACACCACCACCCACCCGCTGTTGCATTCCCAGGAGCCCCTGTTCATGGTGCCCTATTATTTCCCAGAATTTGGAAATTTCACCAGCTTTACCTCATATTCCACGCTCTCGGCACAGACCCATACCTCGCAGACACTTCCTGAAGACAGTTGGCATTTCTTGAGCCCTCGCTATCACACGCTTCTCCTGAGTCATCTTTTATAATCTCTCGAACACCCTAAGAGGCCGGTACGTGCATCTGTACTTTGCAGATCAGGAAACTGAGTCATACAAAGGGACAAGCAATTTCCCCAGGCTCGGAGATCTGGGATTGGAAACCAGGTTCTCAGGGCTCATCCTTTAAACCAGCATTCTTTACTGCTGCCCCAGATGTGTGTTGAATGAATATGTAAACCACAAGTGGAGCCGACTTGCCCTTCTGAGGGTCCTCTCAGGAAATATTTCTCTAATAGAGCAGGGCGGGGTGGAGTGTGCAGACAGAGCTGAGCCCTTCCCGCTTTGCAGCTCGGCATTCATGTGAGCCAGCAGGTTGGACGGGGCCAAGAATCTTCGAGGGAGGGACAAACTGAGGCTTGCGGTATGTTCCAGAATTCTCTAACAGAGCTGCTTGGCCTCAACCTGCAAGGGAGGGTCACTCTAGTCTCCCTGGCTCTTAAAGTTGCTTCTCCAGCTTGGAGTTGCAGACACGGGGTGCATGCAAAGTGGGCGGGGGACATGAGAAGGGTGTGGAGGGAAACTCTGATCCCCTGGCAGCAGGGCAGAAGGCACCAGGATGGTGGTGGAAATATTAAATAAAAACAATAATGATAATAATGGGGGGCACATGGTTCTCCAATATCCACCCCACACCCCTTTCATGGGTAGAGAACTTCTAACTTGCAGTTGTATACATGGCTTCCCAGGGTTGAGGCTCTATCGCCCAAACTCTTTTGAAGTTAGATACAGCCTTATAATTATGTTCTGGCAAGTGAGATTTAAATGAAATGTCAAGTGTCAACTTCTGGGAAACTTCCTGAAAGGGGAGCTGACACACACCTTTTTCACTTCGCCATCCTTTCCTCCTTCCTGTAGGCTGGAATGCAGAGGTGATGGTGGGGACAGGAGCAGGCATTTTGCACTTGGAGGGCAGGCATATCAACTTCTGCATGATGCGTGTAAGACAACTGGGAATGGACTGGAGGCCTTCATCGAACCACCCTCATACTATCCCTGGGCTGCTTACTTCTGGACTCTGATGCAGAAGAAAAACTTTCCTCTTATTTAATGGCTATTATTTTGGGTTTCTGTTACTCACACCAATTAACATACATTATCATGGTTTCTTGGAAAGAATTTAGAATTGGTAATAAGAAGATGTTTCATTTCCACCGTTGCCTTTAACTTGTAACTGAATATAACTGAATAACTGAGTCAAAGCTCTCTTGTTCCTAAGACAGAAGGTAGAGCCGAATATAGCTCTCTCACATACATTAATTGTTTATAGTAAAACATAATTTCATAAAAAGGATGACAGAGACTTGGAGAGTGAATGCCAAAAAGTTCGAGGCTATACGGCACACTGTTGTGTTTTGGCTCTGGTTTATAAAGGAGAGGAGACTTCAGTTAACTAATTTCAGCACGAAGGACAGTGAGGGGGTTCATAAAGTCCGAGGGAGAGGTCGACACTGCAGCAAGTTTGGGTCTGAGCAATGGCTGGACACAAGGATTCTCTATGTCTCTGACCCCACTTCCCACTGGCTCTTGGTTGCTGCAGACCGGCTTCTTCCATGTGGCGGGTTTCACCTCTCCCAGCTTTGTCACCGGAAGAGATGACCCTTCCGGTTCTGTTGTTAGTCCTCTCAGGGAAGAACCTGATTGGTCCATCCTGGTTTAGCCACTCCCCCTGCAGACCAATCAGCGTTGTCAAGAAACCCGCCGGCGGAAGAACCGCTGCTGGAAGGTGGGCTTCAAACAAGGAAGACCGGATGAGCAGGTGCTACTTTTACAGTGAGCCCTGAGGTCAACATTCGGAGTAATGAATAAGCGAGGGGACCGGGGAGTAGGAGGGCCTGGTGGGGACGGGCGCACTTTCTAGAAAGGTGAACTGCCAGCACCCCCTTAGGGGATGACCACAGCTTCCCAGGAGCGGTCAGAACACTTCCATAGACCACGGCGCAGAGGGAGGCGCGCAGGCCCAAGTCTAGAGACGCAATTTCCAGCCCTGGCACTTAAAGCCATCTGGTACAGAGCTTCCTTCAGCGGGCCCCGTTCAGGGATGAGGTTCAATTAGTGTGAATTGCCTGGTTGTTCTCAAAGCAGTTCTAGTCTGCAGAGGTTCTTGGGCATTGGCGAGGGTGCTAAGGACCCCAGTAGGTCTCCTATCTGTTCCCTAAAATCCACACTTACCCCCTCACACGCTGCCACGCTCACACCCACTCATGCACACTGTCACACTTGCACTTCTGCCCCCCACTCCCATACGGTCACACCTACTCATTCTCACACATGTGCACACCCACACAGCCACGCACACACGTCCACACGCATGCGCTGACATGCGCCTACACACCCTCTCATGCACACTCGCCCACCCATGTCTGCACACTCCCACACTCTCTCTCACACACGCACCTTATGGTGTGTCCTGGTCGTCTCTGTCCTCCAGCGTTTGCTGGTTGGATGATCTCAGGTGTCCCTTGCGCGTGCTAAAAGTCCTCAGGCCCCTCCCAACGGGGACCTGTATTAGGGTTTGGAGCCCTAATTCTAGAGACTAGCATTCGGTACATAGAACAGTAATAATTACGAGGATCCCAACAAATACTCAAGACTTTCTACTCTCCTCTCTCATTAACTAAGCCAGGGGAAGGGGATCTAGCTGCCTGTCCCTCTGGTAGAGGTGGAATGGGGTCTATGAACCACTATGGCACTTCCTTAGAGGGGACTGTGCCGGCCCAGCGCACACGCAGGAACACCTGCTGCCAGCCTCTGCCACCTACTGTCCATCATCGATCAATCAATCAATCAATCTGTCATCTAATCTGTATCTACCTATCTCATCTCTATCAGTGATGTTTATTTCATACCTATAGCTACTGAATATCTAGCTAATCTCTTATCTATCACCTGTCTCCACCTACCTAATATCTAATCTCTCATCTATATGTATCTCATCTCTACCTATATCTATCATCTATATTTAATCTATTCTCTCGGACCTATCATGTATCTGTCTCTTTGTATGTATGCATGTAACTATCTCCCCATCTTTCTATCTGATCTACCCCCTATCTAATATTTGTTTCATCTATCTTTAATCTACTTCTATCAATCTATTTATCTAACCGATCCCTGTCAATAGCTATCTAATCTCTTTCATTTTTAATTTGTTGACCAGGAATAAAATTAAGCCGTAGAGTACTTTGGGGTTTGGCGCTGTTTTCTCAGTCAACAATAGGGGCTGGCGAGGAACAGGCCGTGTGGGAGAGCCGGAGAGGGCTCTTCTCAGAGGTCGGCGGGGGGTCGGCGCTTCTCCCCGGGGCAGGTGTGTGCTTCCAGTTCTCCCGCTGCTTGGGGCAAAGGCGGCTGGGTCTTCCTTTGCCAGTGCCTCTGATTCCTCTGCCTGGTGAGAAAACAGATTCTCCCAGGCACAAAGCCGCGCTGTCTCGAGCTGGCAGCGTCCTGCGTGGGAACTCAAAGCCACTCTCAACAGCCCTTTCTTTCTCCCTGCGTCCTGGGAGCCGGGGAGGCCGCCAGCGGGGTGGTTCCCACATCGGGTGGAGCCTGGGGAGCCCTTCGGCCTTGGTCAAGAAGCCAGACCAGGGCGCCTCCCTAGGAATTCCATCTAATGTGGAAACAATGAGAGAAAGAGAGCTTTGTGGAGCATCCCCTCCCGTCAGGACGCGGGCTGATTGGCCGCTGAGCTTGGTGTGGGCGGGGAAAGTGGCTGCTGCCCAATGAGGTTGTGCCTGGTTAGGCCAGGTCCAATCTCAGGGGCCCCGTCGGTGTGTGAATGGAGAAAAATGGATTTCCATGGGAGTATGGCGTGGCCTTCCACCTGGGTAATGTGAAAAATAACATCTCGGCAGACTGGGTTTAGCAGAAACAAACGAGGCTCTTTGGGATTGGGGGTGGGGTGGGGTGTTTTCCTGCAAAGGAGGATCATGCTTGGAAAAGTTGATGGGGGAGAGGGTGGGGTCCTCACACATAGAGTATCATGCCAGGAGTGGAGAAGGAGGTGGCTTCTCCGTCCCAGTGTCTCTTCCTCTAGGGAACCCAGCAGCACGAGTTGATCCCAACCGCTGAGCAGGACACCCAGCACGAGCTCAGGATGCAAAGCATTGGCCAGTTTGTCATCGCGCACGGAAGAAATGACCACATCTGTCTTCCAGGTTCCCAGCACAATAAATGAAGATTGCCCCTGACCTGGGGAGGCTCCCCACCGGTAGAGAAGGCAGCAAAGCCACCGGGCAAGCAGGACTTGGCATCTGGCAGAGGGAGGCAGGAGTCCCCAACTTTGAGGCCCTGGAGAGCCAGGGACAGAGGCTCTCTGTTAAGCAGAGTTGGAGGACGAGCTGGCATTAGTGGGCTGAGAAGGGGCAGGAGTCTGGACGCGGGCATGGCACCTGCAGAGGTAGAGGACAGAGAGGAAGAGGGGGAGCTCCAGAGGTCAGTGTGACTGAAGATCTTATCTCTGCAGATAGATAGAGAGAGAGGACACAGACAATGCCAGGGAGAGGAGCTGGGCCTGAGCACAAGGGACCAGCTGAGGCCGGGGGCAGAGTGGCGCCGCTCCGTGGTTACTCTCTGGAGCTGGGTTAGCGGGATGAGTGTAGAGGCAGGGAGGCCACTGATAAGCCCGGGTGAGAGATGGTGGGGAAAAGAGCCCTAGCAGCGGCACTGGGATGGGTGTCACCCAGGAAGGGGACACCAGGTGGGGGGCGGGCGAGAGGAGGAGGAGAGTAGGAGATGCCTCTGGGCTTGTGGCTTAGTGGAGATTGAGATCTTCCAGGCTGTGAATTGTACCTTCCAGCTCTGATGGAGCCAATTGTGCTGGGCAGGGTCCCCCAGGATGGTTCCGGAGCTGGGGGAGGGGGAGGGAGGGGACAGGGAAAGGGAGATCTAGCTGTAGACCCAGGAGGAGGGATTTGCCATTCCGATGCCGGGGATGGAATGATGAGATTCCTTTGATACGTCACAGACATGTCATGAAATGGATCTGGTTTCACCCTTCCCTTTCTCAAAAAGTGACTAGGACGGTGGAAATGTCCAGAATGGAGATGAGGGATGATGGCCTTTGTTTGCACTTGTAAATATATGAAAGGCTCACCCGGGAGGATCAACAAGTAAACACACACAAGTAACAGTTGGCATGGCGATTGTCGCCATCATATCAACTGAGACGCTAAGGTACACCATCCCACGTAATCGCCACAATAACTATGCAATAGATCCTGCTATTGATTAGGGCTTGACTCATGCAGAAACTGAGAGGTAATAGAGAGGCCTTAGGTCACACAGCACAGATGTGTCAAACAAAAACAGGTCTCTGTGACTCTCAGCCCCCTGTTCTGTGCTGTTTTATGGAACAAACACAAATGTGGTTGAAACTGAGACAGTGGGCAGAGAGAAGACCCTGTGCTGTCCCTGTGCTGTCCTTGTTAGAGTCAGGATGGGTCTAACCTGTCTGGACAGGTCAGTAGCTGGCAGTAGCCTCTTGTTGGGTTGTTAACTTATCTGTCACACACCCATGCCCACAGGCCATACTGTAAACCCCGCCATATAGTTTCCAGACAAAACACCAAGAGACCCTCTAATACAACACTGTCTCCTGCTCGGGATCTTTCTCATACCACCCCCAAGTCCGTGTGCCCCATGGGGTTGGGGAGAGCCAGGGGCAGGTGTCTTCCATGCTGTCTTCCTGATCACAGTGTAGTGACGTGGGTTGCTGGACGGGGTGCTTTAGGCTGGGTGGGGCTGGTACCTGCTGTACTGGGCCCACGCCAGAGATGGGATTAGCAGTGGGCTTCCTGTAGCTCCACACCCTGACCCAGTCCCAGAACACTGGGTTTCTTCTCTTGCACTGAGGGTACCATCTACAGAGTCACTCCCTGAGGGAAAGGAGGTTCTGATGGAACTAGAAGTCAGAGGTGCCACATTTCTGAGTGTTGAGTAGGTTACGAGGCTGACAGATCTGCCCTCTGCTTAGGTTCTTTTTCTTCTCACTAAACACTTGATACTGAGCTAGTGGTGATGTGGGAGGTGAGGCCACAGATAGGGCCCGAGGGAGGGGGTATCACCACTTGTGTCCCAGGAGCCCCAGGAGCAGCCTGAACCTGAATCAGTGTCCTGTTTATTAGTATCATGAGGGCTCAGCGGATTGTCCATCAGGAGGAGAAATCTGTCCTCAAGATCTCATCAGACCGTCATTGTGGGATCAGTACCCTGCCCAGCGGTCCATGTTGCTCAGGGGCCCTGGGAATGGCTCTGAGGAGGGAGGAATGGAGTAAGGAGGGGAAAGAAGCCCCTCAGGTATGTCAGCTGATAACAACCCAGGGTCTCCCCGAGGCGCCTCCCCAGCCTGGGGACAGTTCTGGGCACAGCCATGAAGCTTGCCCATCGGGGTGTGTCCTGGGGAGCGGAAGCCAGAGCTTTCCATCAGCACAGGGCTTGGGTATGTGGAAAGAGCTTGGGTATCTGAAAGAGGCAACAGGTCCCAGACAGCTTGGCACCAGCAAGATTTATCTGGAAGTTTGTCAGGGAAATGGCAGCTTGTCCCAGGGAGGTGCCCTATCTGCAGAAGCCTGGAGGTGTGCCGACAGGGCCCAGTGCCAACCCAAAGTCTCAGACGAGCCTCCGTCTTCAGGCACATACCGATCGCAACAGCTTCCATTCCCAAAGACTGCCCATGAGCCAGGCCCTGTGCCGGAGGCGCCTCGTTGGTCGTGTGATCTCATTTCATCCTTCCAACAGCCAAACCTAGTTGGGGATCGCTGCTCCCCTTTCCAGGTGAGGAAACGACCTCAGTGTCTAGTAAATGTCAGAGCTACAAGGATTCAGACGCTGGCCAGTATGGTTTCTAAGGTGCGAGTCTTTGCAATTTAATTCTACAAGGACATATCGGACACATTCGTCATGGTGGACACTGCTAGACTCAAGGGGTTCAGAGATGACTAACACTGACCCAGCATGCCGGTGATTCCAGTACTTGGGAGGCTGAGACAGGAGGATGGCAGGTTTAAGGCCATCCTCAGCAACTTAGCAAGACTCTCAGTAACTTAGAGACCTTGTTTCAAAGTAAAAAAAAAATGAAATAAAATAGGGCTGGGGGTGTGGTTCCGAATAGAATGCCCTTGGATTCAATCCCTAGTACCCCAAACCAAACCAAAACAAAACAACAACTACAAAACATGAAAAACGCTGACCCAAGTCTCAAGGAGCTCACTAGTATTTCAACATACACGGAAACTAGAGAGCAGAGATGTGAGCATATGGAGCTCGGGGGCTCAGAAGAGGAAGGGGGCTGTGGTTTGTATATGGGTTGGCCGCAAAGGCTCATGTGTTGGGAGCTTCGTCTCTGCCACGGTGGTGTTGGGGGCGGAGGACCTTCAAGAAGTGGGCCTCGTGGGAGGTGGTTGGGCCATGACTGTTGGTGACAAGGATGCTGCTGCTCCGTGGGCTAGTTCTCCCAGGAGTGGGTTAGTTCCTGCAAGAGCGGGTTGCTGTAAAAGGGAGAGCATGGTCCCTTCCCAGTCTTTTTCTTCCTCTCTTGCACACATGCTGGCCCCCCTTCTCCTTCTTCACCATGCTGTGACACAGTCAGGGGCCTCTCACCGCACACGAGTGCCATGCTGTTCGGACTTCCCATCCTCCAGAATTGTAAGTCAAATAGACATATTTTCTTTATGAAATATCTTCTGCCTCTGGTATTTTGTTATAATGTCAGAAATGGACTAAGCATGATTATGCCCTCTTTCCGAGTAATTAATGATGATCTTTTTTTCACAAGCAGTGACTCTCAACCAGCTCTTAAACAACAACTGGGAGGCTGTCAGGAGAAGAAAAAAACCTCCAAATGCACTAGAGTATAAAACATCCAAACTAGGGTGTTTACTACATCATTGTTCAGGGAAGACTGGGGGACTGTGCATACCAAATGCTCATTGTTGGGGGAATGGCTAAAGAAATCCAATAATATTGAAATCTTTTTAAAGCATCAAAAAGAATGTCTTATCATAATGATGCAAAATCTGTTGAGTGAAAAGCAAGTTACAGAAAAGTACATGGTGTGCATGTGTGCGTGTGTGTATGTATGTATGTGTGTGTTGTATGTATGTATATGTGCACGCACTCAGATATCCATGTATGTTACATGGATTTAGAACAAGGGATGCCCTGCAAGACTATGGCATGGCAAAAAGGTAAGGAGATGTACTTAACATGTGGAGAATATCCAAGAGCTCAGTTCTGCTAGAGTGTTACAAGGAAGGTCAGGTCTCTGAGGGAGGCAGGAGGTTCCCAGGAGCTGAAAAGCAGGTGCAGTCAGAGAGAGGGTTTGGCTTGGCCACTGAATAGGCATCTCTTGGCACTGGCCCGAGCTGGGGAGGCTGCAAGCTGAGTCTGGGATTTAGTGTTATAATGGTCATTCATGCAGAATGGCTGGAAATGAATGTGAGTCTAGATTGAGGGTTAAATCAGAGAAACATTGGATGAGGAACTCCAGGCACTGTGGACTCTCAGAAGTCCCTTCCCCAATCAAGACCTTCCCTACCTGTTCCCAGCTCCCTCAGAGTGCAGGGGGGCAGGTCACTCAGGATCCTTTAGCAATTAGCTCAGGCAGGGCAATATAATCACATGCCTGTCCCCATTGCTCCTGCTGAGACCCTCCCTGTCACCACAGGACCTTCCCTTTCTCATTCTATCCTGGGGAGCACTTGAATCAGGGGCCACGCTCTTTGCAAACGCATTTTGCTCTTGGCTGTGTGACAAGACAACTCTCCTGGTTTTTCTTTTCTCCCTTGACCTGCTTTGCTGGCTTCTCTTTCTTTATCTGAAATCTAAATGCTGCTTTATTGCTGTAACTATTTTAGATGCCTCAGGTTAGAGGAACGACACAGTATTTGTCTTTCTCTGACCAACTTATGTCACTTAGCATAATATCTTCCAAGTCCAGCCATGCTGCCAATGACCAGACCTCTTTCTTTCTAATGTCTGGCGAATATCCTATCATATGTATCTATCACATTTAAAAAAATCTATTCATTTGTTGATGGACATTTGATTCCATATCTTGGCTATTGTGAATAATACTGCAGTGAACTTGGGGTGCAGATATCACTTTGAGATCCTGATTTCAGTTCTTTTGAAGATATACCCAGAAGTGGAATTGCTGGATCACATGGTAGTTCTATTTTAAATTATTTTGAGGAACTTTCATACTGTTTTCCATAGTGGTGGTACCATTTTATATTTCCATCAATGGGATACAAGGTTCCAATTTCTGAATAATCTCACTAACACTTTTCTTCTCCCCCTCCTACTTTCTCCCCTTCCTTCTCCTCCTCCTCCTCCTCCTCCTCCTCCTCCTCTTCCTCCTCTTCCCCTTCCACCTCTTCTTCCTCTACCTCCTCCTCCTCTTCTCTAAAATAGTAGCTATCCTAATAAGTATGAGGTGATATCTCATTATTGTTTGTGATTATAATATGATTAGTGATGTTAAACCTATTTTCATATATTTGTTGGTCATTTATTTGCATGTCTTCTTTGGAGAAATATCTATTACAGTTTTTGCCTTTTTAAAAAAATCAGAATTTAAGCTTTTAAAATTTTGTTCTTTTGCTATTGAGTTTTAGGAATTTCTTATCGCCGGGCGTGGTGGCACACGCTTGTAATCCCAGCATTTGGGAGACTGAGACCGGAGGATCCGGGTTCGCGGCCAGCCTCAGCTACCTAGTGAGACACTCCGCAACTTAGTGAGACTCGGTTTCAAAATAAAGAATAAAAAATAGGGCTGGGGGTATAGCTCGGAGGTAGAATGCCCCTGAGTCCAATCTCCAGTACCACAAAAAAAAAAAGGAATTTCTTATCTATTTTGGAAATATATCCAGTTTGCACATCTTTTCTCCTGTTCCCTAGGCTGCCTTCTCACTCTATGGGTCCTGTCCTTTGCAGTGCAGAAGCTTTTCAGTTTAAGGTAGTTCTGCTCACCGATTTTTGCTTTTGTTGCCTTTGTGCTTTCAGTGTCATATCCAAGAAGCCGTTGTTGGGGCCAATGTCAAAAGCATGAAAGTAAAAAGTAGGATGGTGGTCACCTGGGCATCAGTACTGTGAGGATATGGGAAGTTGTTCACGGAGTATAAAGTTGAAGTTATACCAGAAGAGCAAGTTCCAGAGATCTCCTGAACAACAGTGCTTAGAGTTAATGATAAAGTGTTGTGTACCTAATTTGTTAAGAGGGTAGATCTCTTGCTAAGTATTGCCCTTCCTCTCTCCCTCTCCCCCTTCCTGAGGTACTAGGGATTGAACCCAGGGCCTCATGCACACTAGGCAAATACTCTACCACTGGGACACACACACAGCCCTCACGTTAAGTATTCCTACACAGAACAACACCAAGAGCAACAAGAATACCCAAAGGGACACAAGGAGACTTTAGGAGGTGATGGGTATGTTTGTTACCTGTACTATGGTGAAAGTAACATGAATAGATGCCTATGTTTGAATCCATCAAACTGTATACATTATATCTATACACATTGTATGCAAATGATAACTCAATGAACCTGGGAGGGGGTGGGAAAAGCACAGGAAATTTTATTTTATTTTTGTGGTACTGGGGATTGAACTCAGAGACATTCCTTCTCCAAGCTACACCCTCAGTCCTATTTTATTGTTTACTTTGAAACAGGGTTTAATAGGTTGATGAGAGTTTCAACTATTTGCTGAGTACTGGGATTACAGGTGTGCACAACCATGCCTGGCTGGCAATTTTAAGTGGAAGAAAAGAAATAAAGAAGTGTATATACTGGGGATTGAATCTAGAGGCATTCTAGCTCTAAGCGATACCTCCAGCCCTTTTTATTTTTTGTTTTGAAACAGGGTATTGCTAGGTTGTTGAGAGCCTTGCTATGTTGCCGAGGCTGTCCTCGAACCTGTGAGCCTCCTGTCTCAGCCTCCCAAGTACCGGGATTACAGACATGCACCACCACACCCAACAACAATATATATTAAAATTTTAAAAATGTGCAGATCTAGATGTAGTTTGGAGCTTTAAGCACTCCTGCTAGGGGATCCCATGTCGTCTTTTGGAAGGAGGGCTGAAGAATATCTCTTCTTCTTTCCTCTGTTTCCACGCAGAGGAAAATGTCTAGAATATTCTAAGCATTGACCAACAAACCAGCAAATAGTCATCAACCAACTCGTATGTGCCAAGTGCCATTCTAAACACTCAGGGCTCAATAGTGCATGTAGCAAAGAGAAAAGTCCTGCCTTCATGGAGGTGGCATGCTCACGAAGGGAGACACACAGAAACCATCAATGGTGCAAGGCCAGTTAGGAAGTACCAGAAAGTAAGACGGGGAATGGAAAAAGGAGCAGAGTGAGGAAGATGGAGATCCCAGAGGGCAGGGGGTGGTCGACATAGTGGTCAGGGAGGGGCACCCTGCGGTGACCTTGAGGTGAGAGAGGGCCACTTGGGAGCTGAGGCTGGAGAAGGCACATTTGGATGGAAGGATATTGGGGCTTGGTGGGGTGACGCGAGGGCGCAGCAGGCGAGTCCTGGAGGCAATCAGGGTGGGCACCACTGCAGGGCGGTGGTCCTCAGCCAGGGGCGTTTGGACCCCATGGGCATTCAGCAGTGTCTGGAAACATTTTCAGTTGTGACACTGCTAAACATCCTATAGGGCACACACAACCGGCCATGAGCGATAATTATCCAGCTTCAAATGTCAGTTGTGCCAAGACTGACCGACTCTGGTCTAGATTCTTCCTGTGAGACGGGGCACCTGTTGAGAATTTTAAACAGAAAAATGACACGAGCCGGCTTACATTTTTAAAGGAGTCTCTGGCCATGGTGTGGAGGATAAATAAGAGTGGGAAAGGGTCCAGGGAGCAAGCAGGGAGGCCAGATCGAGGGGCTCTAGGCATTAGATATGGGGTAACTCATCCTCCTCTTGGGGGGAAGGCCCCGGAAGCCAGGGAGGAAGGGCACTAGTATTTCCTGAGCACTCAGGTGAGCAGACTTTCAGTGTCTATTTAGGACATTTCTTGTCTTTATCAGCCCCAGCACTTTGATTGAAGTTAAGTTGTCCAAATCATTGGATACGCTGAATGCAAAGCTGGCTTTGAATAGGAAGAAGAGAGTGTTTTGACCTCATTCCTTCTGATCCTTCAGTGTTCTCTCTGTGCTTTGGCAAGGCCGTCAGTGACATTTTCCCTTAGGAATCAACACTTGCACCAGGCACCTGAAGCCAGGCAGCAACTGCCATTTTCCCCAGAAGAACCAAGCCCTGGCATGCGTTCATAATAGGGTCTTTCCTTCAAAGTCTGGAAGGTCATCTACACAAGAATGGACAAGTGGGTGTGGAAGGGGGGGCAGGGAGCAAGAAACTCAGCCGACCAGCTCATGCCAGGAGCGTGACTCACAGCAAGCGGGTACTGTGACCACATTGGTACTGTGGTCCCGCTCTGCCTCTGATGGGAGAGGACTGGGGAGATAACGAGTTGCTGACGCACCTTCTCTCCATCTTGACGGCCTTCCATCTTCCAGGGCTGGTGATCAGGCTGACCAAGCCCCATTTCCTGGACCTTGTTCCTCTCCAGGCCCTGCTTTTCATCCCTTCAGCTTTTACTTATGACATTCCTTCTGCCCAGGATGCCTGCATTGGTTTCCTAGCATAGCTGTAAGCAATGCATCATAGACCAGGTAACTTAAACAGCAGAAATGTATTGCCTCACGGTTCTGCAGCCTGGAAGTCTGAGATCGAGGCCTGAAGAGGTCTGCACTCTGAAACTTGCAGGGGAATCCTCTTGCCCATTTCTAATGGTTTGCTGACAGTGTTTGGTGTCCCTTGGTTGCAGATGCATCCCTACAATCTGCTTCCATTGTCACGGGGCGCTCCCCAACACCTCTGTTTTCATTTGGTTGCCATCCAATGACACCAGCCTCACTGGATCGGAGGCCAACACTCCACCAGTATGACCTCAGCTTCACTAATTACATCTTACATCGACAGTGACCCTATTTCCACATCAACTGCTTTCTGAAGTGCTAAATATCGGAGGGACTCAATTCACCTCATAATAATGCCTTTCTCCATTTCTCTCTCTTGGTCTATGTAAGGCGAGAGAGATAGCACTGCAGTCGGAGATTCCCAGGCTCTCATTATCGGGACCACAGTGGATGGACGGATGTGGAGCTCTTCATCTTGTTGTTTTGCTGCTTCACTGGTCTTTCGGTCAGCTCATATTTGTTCCTAAGGGGAACAACTTCTTCCGGGCCCACGCGATCCTAATGGAACATCAAACATGCTGCTCATTCCCTGGTGCAGTGCTTGACCACCTGCTCCTGGGCACAATGATTGTTCCGATGACAGTCCCATGGCCCAAGGAGGACAATCAGAGTTCTGAGCAACACCGAGATATGGTGTCAGTAGTGTGGGTCTCCTTTTCTTTTGAACACAGTGGGGTCTGGCAGAGACCTTCTTGTCTTGAACATAAAGTGAACACATCCAAAGAACAAAACAGGACCAGTTTCACTCTCTGTGGAACAAGCATATTCACTCTTGCCATATGTACTTTGCAAGATTATTGGGAGGATCACCTCAAGACAGAGCAGGGGTCAGCGCACTAAGATTCACAGGCCAGAGCTGGCCCACGGACTTGAAAAAAAAAATTACAGTTTTACTGGAACCCAGCCACACTTGGCTGTTTACATGTTATCCACAGCTGCTTTTGCACTAGAACAGAAGGGTGGTTGCAACAGAGACTTTACAGCCTGCAGGCTGAAACTCACATCATGCCAAGGGCATTTTCAGTTCTGTGTCTTGCCTTCACAGAAGAACTTTGCACTCTTGCTCTACAGTGTTCTGCAAAAACAAGGCATGGTTTCCAGTAACAGCAGGGATTCCTTGCGTGTTTACCTTGTCCCCACCTGGAATGATCCTGGAGGGAGTCTGTCTGAAGTGATAACAACCTATCTTGGCAAAGTGTGATGATGGGTGATGGATGAAGGGTGAGGAAAAATGAAAACAAACTCTCTGGAGCGCAGCTGGACAACACTTTTCGAAAGCGCTGAAGACACCTCGTTCCCCCCTGACCTCCTCATCCCACTTTTGAGAAGCCGTCTTGATCATCCGAGTTGAGATATGCCTACAAATTTTAAGACATGATGCTGAAATAATTACATAAATTATTCAGCAAATTACACAGTCACTCCAGATCCTGTTTTCAAAGAATATTGAATAGTATCAGAAAGTGCCCTGTGATAATATTAGCACAAAAAGCAGGGACAAGAAACACGTTTACTATGGTCCCGATTTTATCAAGCGAGGTAAGCAAGCAGCATACTCAAGTAGAGTGATGATTTTCTTCAGGTAGTGGGATAACAAGAAGCTTTTATAATGTTAATTTTATTTTTCTTTTAAAATGTCTTTTTAATCAGAAAAGGAATAGTTGAGCAGGTACTTATGGTTGGATAAGCCAGAGAGGTGACTGATGATTTGAAGTTGCCCTTTTATCATTATCTGGAAGGGTGTCCCCTCGGCAGAGGCCAAGCAGGGTGTGTGGAAGAGCAGCAGAGGACAGGGAATCTGTGCCCTGCAAAGGGACACCTGCCACTCTTACCCCTCTGTCCTTCGCCACATGAGAGCTGACCTAGACCCAGTGTCGCACGTCTTCTACAGCATCTTTTTCAAGATAAGTTAGAAATTTGGGGTGTGATGGAAGCTTACTAAAGATTAAACTGTGTGGATCAAACAAGACACTCCTGTGGCCTGAATCCAGCCCCCTGGTTGTCCATTTGCAATGTCTTCTCTAGAATCATGTGGCTGCAGCTGAAAGGACGGTGGCAGATGATCTAATCCAACTGCACCACTCGATCTTCATGTCGTGAATGACTTATCCAGGGTCATCCGGCTAAATACCAGCAGAGCTGGAACCAGAGCTCAGGGGTCCTAATTCAGACCCCAGCTCACTGAGACATTGTACTACTGGGGGTCTCCCCCACCATCCTTGCCCTCCTGCAGCTTTCTCCATCTCAGGGAATTGGCATCAGCATCCCTCCAGGTACCCAGGGCAGAAGGTTGGGTATTATCCTTGGCACAGTCAAGCACAGAGATTCATGAAGTCTCCCTCCTCAATATGATTGGCTGGCTGGCCTCCCTCCCTCCCCCCTTCTTCCCTCCCTGTTTCTTTTCCTGTCTTTCTCTCTTTCTTCTTTTGGTACCTGGGATTGAACCCAGGGGCATTCTACTTCCAAGCTACACCCTCAACCCTTTTTATTTATATATTTATTTTTATTTTGAAACAGGGTCTAAGTCGCTGAGAGTCTTGCTAAGTCACCGAGGCTGGCCTTGAACCTGTGATCCTCCTGTCGCAGCTGTACTGAGACTATAGGTATGCACTACTGCTTCCGGCTCTGTTTCACCCTCTTTCTGTTGCCTCTACCTAAATCTAAGCCCTTGCCGCCTCTCAACTGGCCCACTGCAAAAGCTTCCTATCTACTTTCTGATCCTTTCACTCCTTTGTTCAAAACCCTACCTGGTTTCCAGAACTTAAGAGCAACCGTGCATAGCCCCATCTCCCCCTTTGCCTTAATGTCACATTTTTCTCCCCTTTCTCTGACCTTTCAGCGCCTCAAACCTGTTGCCTTCCTCTCTTTCCTCGTAGTTCCACCTGTCTGGAATTCCCTCTCCACACCTCTTCCTACTGCTAATTCCAGGGAATCCACAAGGCCTTGGGGCAGTGCTGGCCCATCCTAAGTGCTCTGGAAGTGTAGCTATTGTGGCTTGTAATCCTGTCAACTCGCCCAGGTGCACCTTCCTAAGGATTCCTTCCCAGGCCAGGCCGTCCTGCGATATCCTTCATAGCACCGGGCAGTCAGAGCTCAACGATGAACACTTTTTGCTGATTTCCCACTCAATGTTTCCAGGAGACCGTAGGACACCCCCAGGGTAGACTGTGTCAGTCTTGCTCAACACTTTATATCCTCCGTGAATGTCACGACGCATACCACAGCACTCAAGAATATTTGTTGAATGGCTCTGTGCTGTGTAATGCTTCTATTTTCAAACTCATATCAATTGTAGAATCTAGTGGTGCCTTCAACCCGGCTGCCATGTTGGCCATGTTACAGATGAGGAAACCCAGGGTCACAGGGGCTAATATGTGACTCCATAGATCTGCAGCTTGCAAGAACATCAATTCCTCAGCCCTGAGTCCTGTGCTCTGGCCCTATCAGGCTGGGAAGGTATTTATTTCTGCTGTTTTCTGTTTTGGAATTGGTAAACATATCTATTTTTTTTTTCAGGGAATAGAAGTCTTGCCCTGGGGGGAATGTTACTTGGTTGACATCTGAGGAACGAGAACTATTTTTTCCTTTTCTTAGCTGGCTCTGGGCAGCTTGAAAACTCTTGATCCTCGCTGTCTGCTGCTAGGGACATAATGACCTGCTTTCAATCCTTTTCAATTATGGGATTTCTGATAGGAATTTGGAAAACAACTCTTAAATCCTGAGGCTCAGATGTTAGTCCTTGGTTTATTTCCAACTCTCTCTACCCAGTATTTCAGAAAGATTTTCCCCGCTTGCCTCCCAGGCAGAGCTCCGGCCTCCTTGTCTTCCACTCTTCCCAAATTCCCCACCTGGGGGCCGTCTAGCCAGGCTGGTTCTTTGATTTCCTTGCTGGGGGGAGCCTGCCCTTGTCTCCATGTGGGGCTCGCTCTTCACAGTTGCTCTTAGTGCTGAAGTAGCCCTCGGTGGGTACAACACCTGGGCTGGCATCCAGGGAGAGGCAGCCTGGCTTTGCCTGAGAGTGAGCAGACCCAGGTTTGCTTGCTCATCCTGGCTTAGCACCAGGGTCTTCTGCAACTGACCTAAGACCCCAAGCCTCAATTTCCTTGACTGTAAAATAGGAATAACCATATCCACCTTTTGGGATTTGTGGTGGAAATGCCCAATTAAAAAAATATTTTCTTTCTTCCTCTGACTTTTGGTAGGATTAGGGACAGCAGGGTGGTGGAAGGGTTGAAGATCTAGAGATGGGAAGGAAAGGGGGGCGTCTCCGATAAGAATGGGCAGCTGGCCAGGCGTGGTGGCGCACGCTTGTAATTCCAGCATTCGGGAGGCTGAGGCCGGAGGATCTGGGTTCACGGCCAGCCTCAGCTACCTAGTGAGGCCCTCTGCAACTTAGTGAGACTCGGTTTCAAGATAAAGAATAAAAAAAAAATAGGACTGGGGGTGTAGCTCGGAGGTAGAATGCCCCTGAGTTCAATCCCCAGTACCGCAAAAAAAAAAGATGGGCAGCTGAAGAGTCCAGTGTGGGGCGGTGGCGAAGGCAGTACCTGTCCCTGCTAGGTGTCACTGTGAGTCCAGCTAGGAGGGGACAGTGAGTGGCCTCTGATACACTTTAGCTCTGCCCCCTAGTAGCTGGTGACTGTAGGTGACTCACGGCTCTGAGCCTCAGCTGACGCATCTGCACCAGGAGTGATGATTCCCATTCCATGGGGTATCACGGGATTTGAGCGAACATCCCTGGTCCCCACTGTATTCCCAGGAATCTCCTGGAGAGGCACGAACAGGAACTGGAGTTCATATCTGCTTTCTGTTTCCTGAGTCACAAAAATTGTAGCAGCTACTCTTTATGAAGCACCACGTGTTTTTAGTCCTTTTTATTTTTAAAGTTATTTTTTTTAAAAAGTGAGGAGACTAAGTGCTGGAGCGGGTAGCTCAGAGGTAGAATGTCCCTGGTTTCAATCTTCAGTACCAAAAAAAAAAAAAAGAAAAAAGAAAAATAAGGGGCTTAGTCCACAGATACATCACCCAACTCCCTCTTCATGACCATTTTGGTCTCTGTGCAATCTAAGCCTCACATGTAAGGTCACAACCTGAGCCTCCTTCCTGCCAGGGATGCTGGCAGTCTCTTCCTCTCTGGAAGACTTTAAAAAGAAGCCAGTGGATGGCTAGCTTTTGGTCTATCAAGCAGAAACCTCCTTTCCTTTCTTCTGCTTCCTGCAGATTCCTGAGCACAACTTGCAATGCGCAGGCGCCCGGAGCCCTGTGACCAGCTGACCCGAAACTCTGACACGAACGCGCATGCTCACTGTGAGCTCCAGCCCGTGTCACCTCTGCCTCATCGGCCTGCTCTGTACCTCAGGAAGTCACAGTCATTCCTTAAGCTCAGGTGTCATCCACTTCCTGAAGCTTTTTCTGAATCTCTCAGGCACAATTGGTGCCTCTCTCCTGACATCTTCCAAAGTCCTTGGAACGTTCGGCAGATAGGGCATTTTTCATATTGTGCTATACTTACTTGATATTTAAGTTATGTTGCAAAATGCAGATGTAACACACATTTTCTGTATTATTCTCTTAAGCGAAGAATAAAATCCTTCCCTCCCTTCTCCCCCTCTAAGCCTTCTAGCACCATCCCTCAAAGCTAATCATGATTCAGAGGGCCTTTGGAAAATTCCACCTGTAAGTAAGCCTGTTTAAGTATGCTTGTAGTTATTTAGCTGACCAAATGGGGTTAAAGTTACTTTTCTGCAACTTGTACTTTTTGCTCTTTGAGCATCTTTATTTTTGTAATAAAGCATATTCTTTACGTTAACACGCTGCTGGATGTGTTTGCTCTAAAGCTGCCATTTTATTCTCTCTGAAACAAAATGTTTACTTTGCTTTCTTTTTTGCTATGTTTCTTTCTTTTTTTTCCTGTTTGGTTTGTGAAGCCTCTTTTTTCTCCTCTTTCTCTCTCCTTGAAATGGTTTGCAAAGTTTATAGTCTGTCTGGATTGGTTACCCTTCTACTTTAAACAGTGTACTTGTACATCTATTTCTTGACTTACAAATTTGATTCTGTATCCGCAGGCTCTCCGCTATGAAGGATGTAGAAATGAGGGCACGCCCACCTCTCCCCACCTTCCTTCCGCCATCCCTGTTGTTGGTTTCTTTTTATACTGCTGTGGTTTAGGGCATTTACATTCTGTGCTGCAACCATAATCCCCACAGATGTTTAGCCTTAGTTTTGTATTTAAGTGAATAGAATGTTTACCATCAGCTCTCACTTTTTATAACTTCTCCATGCCTAAGTTGACAATTTTGATGTATCTTTTGGGGGAACTATATTTCCCTACTGTGTCTGCACCTGTCCACCCTATCCCCAGATGAGCTTGGTAGTTCTGTGTGCTTCTTCTCTGAGTAGGTGTTGGTGAACCCTATGGCCAAGTGTCCCCCATGGGCCCCTGTGTTAAAGGCTTGGCCCCACACAGTGGTGATATTGAGAGGTGGTGGAACTCCACGAGGCAGGGCCTAGGGAGAAGTCCTTAGGTCCCTGGGGGTGTGCCCTTGAGGGAGATTATGGGACCCTGGTCTCTTCTTCCATCCTTTCTCTTTTTTGCTTCCTCTCTTGTGATGTAAGCAGTTTGCCTTGCCATGTGCTCCCTACCATTGTCATTTGGCAACCCCACCAGAGGTCCAAAGCAATGGGACTGCCTGATCTCAGACTGACTGGAACCTCCAGAATGATAAGCCAAAGTAAACCCTTTCTTGGCATAAGTTAGTTATCTCAGGTATTTTGTTATAGTCATGCTGAGCTGACTAATACAGTGAAATCTTTCAGCTACTTTCATACATGAAAGACAAACTGGCTATCAGATTTGAAGATGAACCTCAGATAACATATCTTTTGGCACTAAAGCATATTGGGAAGTCGAAGGCCAGCCTAATTTTTCCTTTAGAATGTTTCCCAATTTTGCTGTCTGAATATTCTCCATCAAAGTCTCATCATATATTAAAGCCATTTTTTAAATTCTGTATATTCAGTCATTTCTTTAATTCAGAAAAGTTTTCTTCTATAATATCGCCAAATATGTTTCTGTCACATTATTCTGTTCTTTAGGAAGCCCCAGTATGTAAATCTTAATTTCCTTTTTATTTCATAATTATTGTCTTCTCACCATTTTATTTCATTGTCTTTATTATTTCTCTATTTCTTTAATTTTTATCTGTATTCATTATATTACTGACTCTGTTCCGAAATGAGTTAAGTTCCACATCTTTGCAGGTGATATTTCCCTCTATACTGTTTTTTATGATTGCTTTTAATTTTTTGATCCCATGTTGGAGCCTTCCTGTGTATTTGTAGTTTTTCTTAGGAAATATTTCACTGTTACCTGTTATTTTCTCAGGCATGGAATATGTGGGAAAAAGAAACTGGAGCTGAAAGCAGATTCCTCTTGAGTTTGTTATTTCAGAAGTTTTACCAAATATCTTCTGTCCCAGGAGCACATCTTCCTGAATTTTCAGACATTTCTGTGTTTTTTTTCCCCCAAGTATTTCCCTGGATTTTCAAGCAATCCCCAGGTATGAGGTCAGTGTGAGTCACAAGAAAGGCCCATAGATTTCAAGTCCTCTGCTGGTCACTTAATATTTGTGCTTCTCTTCTTTTGATAAGCTGCAAGGCTGATGACTGCTTTCTTCTCTCTTCTACGTCATTTCTGAGACATTTAAGAAAAGTGTGTCTGGGTTGGAAAAAATACTAGTGTCCACATAGTGCTTCTTTTAGTCCTGTCTGCCTAGTAGAAATAAATCAAGACCTAGTACCTCACTCTTTCAAGGACCACCCATATCTCTATTCCCTTTTTCACCAGTACATGATTATTTATCCATTCATTAGGGATTTTCTCTTTTCCTATCAAGAAAATCTGGAAACATGTATGCCTTTTTTCATTATCTTCCTTTGAGAAGTCCAAGCTTCACTAAATGTGGTAGATAGGAATTTTAGCCTGTTTTATTTAGAATAACATTAGTTTCTGTAACAAACAGTCCTATCTTCAGATTTCAGTGGTTTAACATGACACAAGTTCATTTCTCCCTTGTGTAAGAGTCCCATGCAGATTTTCCTGGTCATCAGGCATCTTGCCATGTGGTGGGTTGGAGGCCTGGGTTCCTTCTATTTTGTGGGGTCAAGGATGCCTCTGAATCTAACCAGGGAAAAGGGGAAAGAGTGAGAGTAGAGAAGACACACCCACATCTTCATCACCTAGGCCTAGAAGTGACACAGATCATATCTTCCAGCTATGAAGAGTCACGCAGCTACCCTGAATGCAAAAGGGAGGCTGGGCAGCTCAGTTGCTCTCCAAGAGACAAGAATGGGCTCTAGTGAGCAGGTCACCCTCTCAGCCCCAGAGCCATTTCCTGGCTTCAGTGAAGACAGAATTTTCTTTATTTTTTTCATCCATTGTGTCGTTCTCAGTGGGTTTCAGAGAAGGGAGCACAGTGAACTCCTCTTAACTTGTTTACCCAGGTGATTCTCTATGCATCTGTGATTCCATCTAGACGGGGACTAGGATTTCTCCTTTTTTTTTATTTTCCAGCACCCAGTATGATAGCTGACAGAGAGTAGATGGTCAATAGACATTTCTTGGATAAAAGAAGGAATTAATTCCTATCCTAAGTGGGTGAAAACTGCTCTCCCTACCTTCTGCATTCTCTACTCATTCCTCCCATCCCCCTTCTCTTTAGGTGAAGAGGCGGGATTGTTAGGGCTTCTGCACTCTCTTTTCTCCACTTGCCCTTCCCACCATGGTCTGGCTGGAGCCTTTCATCTTGGTCTCCCCACACTGATCTACCTCCCTTGAGTGAAATCTGGTAGAGCCTGGCCCGTGGCTCAGCAGGATTCCTGCTGCCAAACCGAGGCTAAACGATGTGCCTCGTTCCAACTTGGCCATAAGATTTGATACTGGGAAAAGAAAATCTGTGTCTGTCTGGGGAAACATAACTCACTGCCGAGGATGCCAGGTGCCATGCCTCTCCAGCTGGTGTTAAAAGTCATGAGCATTAAGTAGGGCCAGGGTGTGGATCAAACATGTGTAAAGGAGCCTGGCCAAAGAAAGACTCCCTCCTGTCTTAAATGTCCTGACTGAAGTGGACCACTCTATTAAAACTTACTTATTGTGAAAACTCCCTAGGGAGAGGCATTCATGAAAACAGAGTACAATAGGACAGGTAGGAAAATGGCCATTGGAATCTATCAAACCAGAGCTTATATCCTGCTCTGCCATTTACTGACTGTGAGACCTTGGAGAAATTATTTAAGCAATTTGAGCTTCAATTCCTTCATCTATAACAACATTGAGATAATAATTTCTATCCTGCTGGGTTGAAAGGAGACTAAACGGAATTCAATCTTGGCACAAAAGAGACACTCAATATTTGTTAGGTGAATAAATGATGAGTTTACATAAAGTTTTTAACATGGTACCCGGCACATTCTAAGCAGTGTAGGATTGGTTACATTGCTAAAGATAGGTTGTTGGCTAGGTTTATTGTAGTAGCAAAACCCTCAGAATCTTGTGTCTTAAAACAGAGAAGGCTTGTTTTTCATTCATGCTACTCATGCTCTGCTCCACGTCACCTTCGAGTGATGGAAGGTCTCACCTGCAAGGCTGTCGGTCACTGTCCACTAAGAGAGAAGTATGTTTTCATTCTGAATTTGGTCATCAGCCTTACTCTGGCCAATGGGATATTAACAGTCTTAAACAAAGCAGAGACTTGAACAGGCACGTGCACATATCTGCTTGAGCTCTTGTAACTCTGCCAGCAGCTTGAGAACAGGCCTGAGCTAGCCTACTAAAACAAGAGAGGCACACAGAACCGAGTCAACATTTCTCAGTTGCCCTGTCAAAGCCATCCTGAGTCAGCTGACACCTAGCTGCCTCTGACATGTGAGCAAAACCAATCAAGATCACAAGAGCTCCTTCACCAACCCTAGATTCATGAGCAATAAACACTGTTATAAGTAGAAGATTGGGAGTTGGTTGTTACACACCATTATTGTGGCAGTAGATAACTGATACACCTTTTCTTGTCCTCAACTCTCCAATACATGGGTGTCTGAACATCTTCACATTTCTTAGAAATAAAAATACATGTGATTAATTCTACTTACGACCTCAAGAGACATTCAATATTTTCCTTCAAGAGAAAGTCTGATGGGGTTGACATCACAAAACGTCATGAATATCCATTTATCATTTATCATGGCTTCTCTGCTTGTGTCTCGGGCTGAGATGCTAGCCAGGACTTCTCCCTCGCTCTTACCTTACACAGTTCTTAACTTCTTCCAGCTTATATTTACTCTGTTTATCCTTTCCTTAAAACCTCTCCCTTTTCTTCCACAGAACAATTCAACTTGTCCTATATATTCCAGACCCAAGGACTTAGCAAAATCCTTCAGTCTGTGAGACCTACTCCCCTTAGCAGCTAGTGATTTATAAATAATAATCATTCTTATTTGTTTTTCTTCATCATTAGAAAAATTGATGGTGGGGCATTATCCATTATGTTATCCTAAGGGCCTAACAAAGCTTCCAGTTCATTTTAGGCAGCTAGCAAATGCATTTGGAGATACTCATTGTTACTGGAAGAATTTTAAAACATCTACACACTTAATATCATTTCTTGGTGGGTAACTGAGAGCTAAGTATAGAGAATAAATATTTATCCTCTGTGTACTTGAGGAAGATATGGGACATTAGACTTCTGCAAATACTCAGTGAAATGAGATGGAGGAAGTGGATAATGTGTTCCAGGATGGCAAGGTGACACGCTATCTTCACTTTATCTACACCAGGTTGCTGAGCCCCCATAGGTCATCTAGGCCCAAGGTCAGAAAGTCAATAAAAGGTCAATTGGAGCCAAGCATCTGGATCTCTTACTCTCCGCTCAACCAGACATTTGGCCTTGGCGCTAGATGCTCTGAAACTTGGCCTGGTTTCACAGAAAGCTTGGCCCAGGGTCTCCTGTGGCTCAATGAGCTTGGCGGGGCACATTGACGGAGCTGGCCCAGCGAGGCTCTAAGACAACGCCCAAGCGCAGCAGTGCCCCAACACAGACTACTTGTCTCAGAGGCTTTACCTGGTGGAGGGCAGGGTGTGGACAGCCCCGGCATGTGGACTGAGTTGGTTTTGACAACCCAGAGCTCCTCATGGGCTGTTGTACTCCCTCAAGCCAGGGCCTGCTGGGCTCAGCTTAGGAGAAAGGCGACTGCCAATGGGCAGGGAGATTTAGCATTCCACCCCTGCTCTTTTAATCCCCTCTGCTCTGGAATGTTCCACTGCAGAGACAGCAGAGCTTGCAGACAGGAGGGGGTGCCAAGAGGGAGGGGTGGTAGAGAAACAGCTTTGATGGGATTGAAGGCGGTGTGGGGGGGCTGGTTAGACCCTATGTGAACCCACTGTGTGACCTTGGACAAGTCATATCCCCTCTTGGGGATGTATTTCATCATTTTCAGAAGATGGGGACAGAAAAAGATTATATATATACATATATATATATATATATATATATATATATATATGTATATATATATATACATATATATATAAAATCTTTTATATATATATGTATATATATATTGAACCCAGGGATATTCTACCTCCAAGCCATATAACCCTAGCCTTATTTTATTTTTTACTTTGAAACAACAGGGTCTTAGTAAATTGCTGAGGATCTCTCTAAATTGCTGAGACTGGCTGTCAATATATGATCTTCTTATCTCAGCCTCTCAAGTACTAGGATTACAGGTGTACACCACCACACCCAGCTCAAGATAAAGTTCTAAGTTCTAAGATAAGTTCTAAAAACTGTTTCAGTTATAGAGTTCAAGGTATATGTGTGTGTGTGTGTGTGTGTGTGTGTGTGTGTGTGTGTGTGTATGTGTGTTGGTGTTTAATCTACAGAACCTGTCCTGGTGCCACTGCACAGATTTTATACGAGCATACTTGCAGGAAATAGGATGTCAGTTGTAGGGGAATATCAGAAGGACCACCCTTCAGTTCAATTCTAGCATTTTACTCATGATTTTTACTATTTAGCACAGAATTCTTCTGAACATAATAAATAGAAGGGTTATTTGAGGTTAGCAGATCCAGTCGTCTCAGTTTTAGATGGGGCAAAAGGGAACAGAGAAAGGAAATTATTTTTCAATATTATACAATAAAACTCAAGCCCAGAACTCAGGTTCTCTGATCTTCAGAACAAAGCTCTTTCCAACAATTGAAAATTTTCTGCCTGAAGTTTCATATATGGCCTCTGAATTCTAAGGCCTTCAGATGTTTCATCTTCTAAAACAGGTTTGGCTCTTCCCTTCTTTGGGAAACTTTCAGGGTTAACTCAAGGATTGCCCATGGAGGTTGAGAGCCTTAAAGGGCTATGTGAAGCCTGTGAAATTCCAAAGGCACACGTGTCCCTTGGGAATCCTGGAGATTTCTCCCAGGCAGCCCAAGCCTTGGATAGCAGTCCCCTTGGAAAGGAGATGGCCTCCCACAGAGCTGGTCCCAACTCGAGCTCCAGGACAGGACTTCTGAGTTGACACGACACAGCCTATTGTGAAAAGGGAGGGCCATGACCCTCTATGGATGACTAACATGCTAATGTGAAAAGTCTGCCTGGAACCAGAAAAACAAATAAGAACAATGAAACGAGGCAAGTCTTTAGACAACCCGAGGGCTATGGGAAGCTCAGAAACACGAAAGAAGGAATCCTGACGGCCATGGTCACATTCACACCAAGCATCTGCCACGTGCCAGCCATTCTGGGGAGGATGAAGAGGGAATTCTGAGAAAGGCCTCATAATTTAAGGGGATTAGACAGACACTCATATGGCTGATGCTTCAAGGCAGTAAATGAAAAGCAGCTCGTCTATCCCCGTAACTTTAAACACCATGTAATATTAAGTAGCCCCAGCCCAGACTGACCCCTCTCTCTCCCTCCCTCCCCCCCTCTGTCTCTCCTCTCTCTTCTCTCTTCTCTCTCTCCCTCTCCCCCTACCCCACCCTCTCTCACTTCAATCCAGCAGCATACACATCACCTGCTCATACATCTCATAGGCGACACAACGTCTTCAAAACAGCACTCATGGTCTTTCACCCCAAATTTCCATTGTTCTGTTAAAGTAAATGACACCCTTACTTACTCAATAGCTCATCCTAGAAGTGGAAATCATCTTCAATAACTTCTCATAATCAATAGTCTTGCAAATTCTAAATGCATTTCAAACATGCCTCCATTTGCTCCCTCTTAACTGTTGCTTCCCTGAATGCAAGTCAGCCTCCTTTCTTGCTCTGGGAGATTCAAAATTGACCTCCTAGCATCCATGCTGACTCCCAATCCATTCTCCACCAAGTCATAAGACTGTCTTTTTAAAAAGTGCACTTGATTCAGTCACAGTTCTGCTTTAAAAGTTTCAGGGAGGACTTGTGATTCCACTTGTGAATGATTATCTGTTATGGGAAAGTCTCTCCTACTGTAAACAAGTAGAAGAGTGGGGGAAAAACCTATAAACAATGTCTTTCAGACATTGGGCAACAAGCAGCACAGGACCGTGATCCCTGTGAGAAAGGCAACAAACAGTGTGAGCCCTGATTGCCCAGCTCACTGCTTAGAGCCAACTCCTAGGAGGTGGTACAGGGGGGAGAAGGGAAGCCAAAGCTGGTAGTCTTACTGAGCCATGGAGATGGAGGTGAAGGATACTGAGACAGCTAGGGATTGTGGGTGGAGTACTGAAGAGGAGTGGATTTCTGCAAATAGGAAGAAGGAGCAAGGCAGAAAGAGAGAGGAAGAAAGGTGTGTGTGTGTGTGTGTGTGTGTGTGTGTGTGTGTGTGTGTGTGTGTTTTGGAGGGAGCACACCCAAGCTTCAGAGAGGAGCTCTTGAGCTGAAAACCTAGCTGAGCATGCATGCAAGGAAACTCTGTGACACCAGGGAAAAATTCCTTGGAAAGCAGTAGGCCAAAAAATGTCCAGGACTCACACAAAGATGGGAATAATTTACAATCCTAACAACTAGACAGGAGAAACCCCATAATTCAGAGGCACTGGGTAGAGTTCTCAAAGGGTCAACACCTTAGTAATGCCATTAAAGTGTTCCCAAAGTAAAGGCTGCTTTGGATATGTCATAATAAAGCTTAAAAGAAATCCCTAAAGGGTAAAAGTGATCCAACTTTATATAACTGCTCACCAGAATAAAATCCAGTGCTCTTGAAATACATATGTATTTCAAAATCCAGCACTTATCAACATAAAATTTACAACACCCAGCATCCAGTTAAAAGTTATCAGGTAGGAAAAGAAGCAGTAAAATATGATCCATAGTCAGGAGAAAAATCAATCAAAAGAATCATATATAGAAATGAGAGAGATGGCAAAATTAGTAGACAAAGACTACTAATTCAAAAGTCTTATAAATATGTGCAAGGAAATAAAAAGAAAACATGAATGGTAAGAAGAAAGAAGTTGAAGATGTTAAAGGATGCACATGGAACTTATAGAGGTAAAAAAGTACAATATCTGAAATTAAAAAAAATACACTGGATGGGGATTAACAACAGATTATACACTGCAGAAGAAAGGTCTACTAAACTTGAAGTTGTAGCCCTAGAATCAATTCAGTATAAAGCACAAGAAAAAAAGAAAACGAAAAAGAAAACAGTGCCTCAGTGAGCTGTGAGACAATATCAAGCAACCTAATATATGTGTAACTGGAGTCCCAGAAGAACAGGAATTCAGAATTGTTCCAATTTTTTTTTTCTAAATTTGATGAGAAATTTAAACCCAAGAAGTTCAATGAATCTCAAATAGAAAAACAACACACACCAAGGAACTTATATTCCAGTTGCAGAAAAAAAGTGAAGGTGGGGGGAGGAGACATCTTATGTAGAGGAACAAAGACAAGACGGACAGCGGACTTCTCATCCTAAACTATGTAGGCCACAAGATAATTATATTTAAAGTGGCAAAGCAGAAAATGGCCAAATTGGAATTTTGCACTCAAAAGAAAAATCTTTCCTTAAAAATTAAGGAAAAATCAAGACTTTGATTCATTGCCAGAGGATCTGTACTAAAACTAATGCTAAGGGAAGTTCTCTAGACTGAAAGGGAGACCAAGAGATAGAAAAGGGGAAACCGAGGAGACAAAGGGGCAACTGATGGGGCAAATGGAGGACCATGTCCATCAGTGTATCTAGAGCTTGGGGTACTGAGGCACGTTTCAGTTCTTGACCAGTCAGTCTCATCAGCACCCCACTGATCTCCTTCACCTCTTTTCCAGAAGAGTCCTTCAGTTTTCCCTAGACCTGGTCCCTTTCCGTTTCTGTGTTCTCAAACTGCTCACCTTGATCCTGTCGGCTCTTTACCTTCTCCCTGTTCCCCGTCATTCCCGAGAGGGCTGGACATCTCTCACTGCCTCCCTGTCTTACTTCTCCCAGAGGCTGTCTTCTTCCTGCAGCTCGCTGTACCACCCTGCCCACAAATGATGCTCAAACACCTTTAAGATGATCTCCCTTTATGACTTTCACTGTTTGATGCCCTCCCTTCAGTATTTTTCAAATTTTTAATATAAACACATATTACTTCCATCACGATAATGATAATAATAATGATGATGGTGATGATGATAATTATAATGATGTTGCTAACAACCCATGAATGAATAAACAAAAGCGTAAAGATTCCCAGCCCCAGACCATATCACATTGTGCAAACAGAGAGGATCCATGAACAGATACAGACATATTTCAAGTCTTCCCCAAAGCTGTGGGCACTTTACCACACAACTGCCCAGGGTCTCCTGTTAGCGTAAATCAGGAAAAACCCAGGCCCTCAGAGGAAACTTTAGTCATCTCTTTCACCCCTAGACCTCAACTTGGAACCACCAGTGATTCTAAGAAGCGTGGGCCTCAGCATCGTCTTTCCCAAACGTCCCTTGCTCAGAGGCTCAGAATCTTCCCTGCTCCCCAGCCAACCCCACTGCCAATCCTCCCCTTTGCTCGGGCCACTGTGACAGCATGAGAGTTGCAGAGTGTTGGCCTCCAGTGGACCAGTCCTCACTTTCTGCCTTTGTCTCTTACTTGGGCATCTCCTTCTAGGTAAGTAACCTCTATCTTCTCGAGGCTTGCTATCCTTTCCTCTGACCCGAGAATTGTAGTGTCTGCCCCTTGAGACTTTGTTGAGGCCCACATAACAAGAGACAGTGCCTGGAATGAAATTGTAATGTGTTCTGCTCTCTGTACTAATTATCTCCAAGTGGCAATAGATTGGTCTGTTGTCTCCTGCAGTGTCCTGGGCTGGTCCCTTCACCCGCTCAAGCATCTGTCTCCTTATCTGTTAAATGAGCATAATTGCACCTACCACGTAGAACTGGTGTGGGAATCGGGAGAGAGTGTGCAGAAACACTTTGTCACTGGCCAGTGCTCTGCAGCATAGATGAGAAACTTTAGAGCTATTGGACAATCTCTCAAAATCTCCCCATCTCTGGTATTACCGCTTAGTATTCATGTCTGAAAACTGGATCCTTATTGTATATACATGAGAGCCAATTATATAATTGTTAATACCATCTAGTAATAAAAGCACTGGCTATCATTTATAAAGCGTGTAATCTGCAGCAGGCAGTGGTGGGCCCAGGATGGGGGCGGCTGGAGCAATCGACACGGATGACAAAGCGTATTTATCACCGGCCTTATTTGGAAATGTTGGTGTATGGGGATAATAAAAAGCAGCCCAGAGTTTAGTCAACTTCGTAATGGTTTTTAAATGACCTACAGACGTTCCCCTTCTTGCCTGCACCCCAGGCGGCTTTCTCTCTGCTCTGGTGGCAGGCCCTGCAGTAGACAATTGCAGAAAGTTATCAGACTTAAGGCTCATGCCGACCCTGTGAGCAGGCGAGCTTCTCACCTGTGTGTTTACAAATGAGAAAACCGAGATGCAGATAGAGACTTTGCCCAAGAAAGATGCAGTTCTAAAACCATCCTCTGTTGCTGAGGCTTAGGTGGTCTCTGGGAAAGCACTAAGGAGCAGGGGCCTTCCAGGGCGCTTTGGGGACCTCATTTGGTGTCTTGGGGGAAAGAAGGCTGCCCAGGCTCACTCCACAGAGCAGCTTGAGTGACTTTAATCACATTGGCCTCCCTGTATCATCCCTAAACAAAAGGGGGACAGTAAAACACCATGCCTCTGTGTGTTCCCCTTTTCCTTCCTCCAAACCTAGCCAAGTTAAGGGCACAATGATAATAAGCCGGGCTGGAAAGTCCAGATACATATGATCTTGCAGGGCACCGGCTTTGTCTTGTGCACACCAGGAACTCGGGTGAGCTCGTGTTACCTGTGGAAGCTACTTTGGCTCATGAGCACCAGGACAGCTGCTCCCTGGGACACTGGTCATACCAGCAAACTCAGCAAGCCTCTGCTGGTGATGACCCTGCGTCTGCAGCTCAACGTGTAAAGTCCCTTTCTGAGTGGAGATAGGTGTGAAACTGAGGGCATTGTGCAAGGATACATGTCACTCATCCAGCTGGCCACCACTGGACGACATGCCACGAGGGGCAGGAGATGCCACTTGGCGAGGCTCCGTGAGGGACATAGATGCTCTCTGTTCGGTCTGTCACCACTCAAGTCTTCTTACAGCAGTCACTGACCTCTTGTCAACTTTCCCCAATAAACTGTATGTCTCCCATGTTGTGGCACTTTCTTTGGCCTGTCCAAAACCTACCCCACTGCCCTGACAAACTGGGCTGTGGATGTGACACTCTCTCTCTGCTTAGCTTTACCTCTCCTTCCAAGAGAAAGGTACCAAGGCTTCCACACAGCCAGGAGCACACCTCGGAAACCCTTCAAAGGAGCAAGATTCACGTTCCGTTGGTGTACCTCTGGACACCACCCACGGGGTCCTGGAGCCAGCCACTTATTGGCGCACACAGCTGGGTTCCAGGATTTCTTCATGCTGAGAATTCACCACAGGTCGCATAGCCCTGGTCATGCTTCTTGGGGAGCTGTACCAGGGGTCTGGCATGAGAGAGGGAGAGGCCAGGCCCTGGGGGCCAGGGCACGAAGTGGAGGCAGCTCCAGTCTTGTAAGGACTAGAGGTTAAGGGTGCAGGGAGCTGAGGTCTCGGGCAGTGTGGCTCTGGCCACATCGCGGTCGGGGCCAATGGGCCTTCTGGAAATGCCCCAGCTGTGTCTTCATTCTGCACCCTGGGGATCGTGGCTGCTAGCAGGCCTTTCCAGGCTGAGGGAGACAGCAATTTTCTGGATATTCCAGGCTCCACCGCTCCCCCTGCCTCCATTCCAACTATTCAGAGTTATTGTGGGAATTCTGAAGAGTGATTTGAACTGCATCAAACCATGAACCAAGAATAGGAACTAACTGTTCAAATGACTACATCCGGAACCCAGCCCCAGTATTAATTTTCTATATATGCAATTTAAATGGAATAAATCATTTTTGTTTTTGAACAGGACAAAGCCCAAGTGGATCTGCTGGAACTTGATTCAAAACCTCTGTTATGTTCTAAAATTAATGAACTAGAACAAAATAGGAAAATGAAAACACTACCTCATTGGGTTTGTTGGACCAGGATTTGTTTTATGCCTCTTTAAAAAATGGGGGAAGCATCCAAATATGAAAATAATAACCACTCAGTACAAAACATCCCAAAAAACAAGACAGTTTAAAGATGAGTGTCAGCAGGGTGTGGTGGCGCAAGCCAGTAATCCCAGTACTGGGAAGATGAGACAGGAGGATGGTAGGTTCGAAGATAGCCTCAGCAACTTAGCAAGACCCTGTTTCAAAAGTAAAAGGGCTGAGAGTGTAACTCAGAGATAGAATGCCCCTGGTTTCCATCCCCAGTACCAAAAAAGAAAAACAACAACAAAAATAAAACAAAACAACCACACACACAAAAAACAACAAACTCCAAAAGATGGATGTCTCTTGTAGTCCTACCAGTGGGACATTTCCACGACTTTTTCAATGTCTGTTTTTCTCTTTCTTTTTACATAAATATGATCATCTTATGGGGCTGTTTAATCACCTTCTTTTATTAAAATTATCTGATGGAAAAGTTCCATATTACTCTCTACAAAGCTATATTATTATTTTTAATGGCTGAAGAGTACTCCATTGGACACATGCTATCTTATTTCACTGATCTTCTAGTGGGAATTACATTGCTTTTATTATTTTACTTTTACAAATAATGCTCTACTGAGTAGTTTTGACTATGAATCTCTGTACCTTAGACTGATTATTTTTTGGGGAGAGGTGTTAAATCATCAAAGTGTTTCTAAGTCAAAGTCTAAGTCTAGTTTTCATACATATTTCCAGAGTTCCTCCCCAGAAAGAGCATAACAATTTTCATTCTCACCATTAGTGGATGAAAATACAGATTTCTATATACCCTGGTGTGCTTGTCAGCTTTTTATCACTATAATGAGATACCTGACATAGGCTACTTATGAAGAAGAAAGGTTTATTTAGCTCACAGTTTTGTAGGCTCACAGGCATGGCGCCTGCACTGACTCAGTTCTGGTGAGGACCCCATGGGGATGGTGGATGGCAATGGTGGGAGTGTGTCTCCAAGGGAACCATCACCACTTTGAGCCTGGCTTCCTCTCTTCCTTTTGTAAAAGGTTGTCCCTTTTTACAAAAACCTTCTCAAAAGAACTACCAAGGTGTTTCACAAGAACTAACTCCCAAAAGTATGCCTCCAATGACTAAGGACCTCCCAATAGACCCCACCAACGTAAAGGCTCCACTACCTCCTAATCTCACCCCCTACTGACCTAGCCCCCACCAACCCTCCAGGGACACAAACGGTTGCAGCTGTCAAAGATAGAGGTCACTTTACTTGACCTTCCAGAAATCCAAAGGGAACAGCATCCTCCCACCCCCATAGGCCATAGGGTGTGGAGGGTCCTGAGTCATGGGAATTTCAGGTGTGTGTGTGTGTGTGTGTGTGTGTGTGTGTGTGTATGGTGAGGGAGATTGAACCCAGGGGCATTCTACTTCTTAGCTACACCTCAGCCCTATTTTATTTTATTTTGAAACGGGGTCTTACTAAGTTGCTGAGGGCCTCATTAAGCTGCTGAGGCTGGCCTCAAATGTGCAATCCTTCTGTCTCAGTCTCCCAAGTACTGGGATTACAGACATATACCACCACACCAAGCAGGAGTTTCTGTTTTTTGTTTTTTTTTTTTTTTGCAGTACTGGGGATTGAACTCAGGGGCATTCTACCTCCGAGCTACACCCCCAGCCCTATTTTTTATTCTTTATTTTGAAACTGAGTCTCACTAAGTTGCGGAGTGTCTCACTAAGTAGCTGAGGCTGGCCGCGAACCCGGATCCTCCGGTCTCAGCCTCCCGAATGCTGGGATTACAAGCGTGTGCCACCACGCTCAGCTTGAGTTTCTGTTTTAAAACCAGGAAACTCTTGGGAAAATAGGGATGAGCTGGTCACCCGGGATAGCTGTATAGTCAGGACTTTTTCTGAGAGCCCCCCATGCTCCAATGCTGAGTTTTACTAGCTGATTGGCCCAGATGTGGACACCTGGCCCGAGGATGGCTAGTTACCTGGCCTGAGGATATGATCGGAGTCAATTAGATTTCTTCTCCTGAGAATTTGCTTTGGGAACAGGTTTGCCGTGGAAGATGGATCCGAAAGCTTATTAACTAAAGGGTGGCCATGAAGCTTCAGCCAAAGAGGTGGGAGGAAAGGTCCTAGAGGTGAGGAGGAGAAGCTTCTGTGAGAGGCGCAGAGGCCCGGGCACAGAGTTCGTGTGTGTGTAAAAGGGGAAGCCATTCTTCTGTGCTCCTGTCCTAAGACCTGTCATATTCCCCTTCTCTGCATGCAACTGTCCCTCTCATGCCCCGTCCCTCTCATTTTTTGCTCTCAAGTGAAGGAATCCCAGTTCCTGGCAAGCCGAGAGGGCTCTGCAACACCCCTGGGCATTGCCCATCGCTTTCATCTCTGCCAGCCAGCTGACTGGCCAAAATGGACTTCTCACCTCATTTTGTCCGAGTTTGCATATCTTGAATAACGCCAAGTTTGCACATCTTGGAAGTGCTTGCTTCTGGGGGTTGGTGTGCGGGCCAGGGGCAGGTGAAGAACAGAACGAGGCACCGGACAAGACCCTCTGGACCCTCTGATGGGATCCCTCTGGTGCCCTCAGATTGACAGCCTGCCTCTCTTTCCAGAACAGGCTCTCATCTTGTGGTCTGACTATTATCATCTGAGCACCTACCCTACTTCCTGGTCCAGATGAACCCCTCCCCTGAAGCTGAGCAGGAAAGATTTCACCTTGACGCCTCGACCAGGAATGCTTTCCAGTTTCCCTAGGGCTGGAGACTTCTTGTTAGTCAGGTTTCAGGTGAGATTACCAGCTCCTAGAGAGCCCGCCTGGACAGTCTCAACTAATGTGGCTTATTCCTCTCTCACCTCTCAGGTACTCCTCACAACATCGCCTTGATTTATTTTCTACACAGACAATACATAGAAAACATGCCTAGACAATGCATAGAAAATATAGGCAATGCGTGTTTATCACAATTTCAAATTAGTGATTTGCTTTCGGTGTTGGTCTCTCTCCCCAGCCCTCGGCTCCTTGGGACGTACTGAGGATGTCTCTTGCACTGTGTACCCAGTGTCTGGGACCACACCTCACAGGTGAGCAGGTACCTGGCTGGCTGGGTTAATTAACTAATGACAGGGAAGGATGATTTTCTGCAGCACTGGGGTATGCCCCCCTTCTCGTGGTCAGCCTAAGGGGAGCGCTGGCGACCTCCCTAGCTTGCAAGACCATGCGTATGACTTGGGGTCCTGATGTGTTTCCCAGGAAATCTGGCATGGCTTGTCTGGGTAAACCCTCCACGGGCCTTGCCCTCGCACTTGGAATGAAGGACCTCTGCGGATCGACCCAAGGTCATCTCCCTCCTTCCCCACTCTGTCCCTTTCTCACTTGGCTTCAGCCTCACCAGCCTTCCTAGAGCCCATCCATTCCTTGAGTCAAGCTGAGTCTGGGCCTTCCCACATATTGTTCCCAAATCCAGAATGTGTCTCCCCTTGTCTTGTCTGCAGCCCAGAGGAACTTTGTGTGACTTGCTACCAAAGTGTCCTCCACTGGGAGTGGCTGTCACCACCGCCACCTGCCCTCTGCCTTCCAGAACATCTCCCCTTATTCGTTTGGTCATTGCTTCTATGTTACCTGACTCTCCCCACCTCCTCTCCACTCATTTTAGGTTTCATAAATAGAGATACTATTTCCTCCTCCTCCTCCTCCTCCTCCTCCTCCTCCTCCTCCTCCTCTTTCTCTTTCTATCTCTAGACCCCCAACCCAGAACAGACACTCCATAATTATTTATTGAATGGATGAATGAATAAATAAGCTGTTTTAAAATCAAAGCCTGGCACTGCAGTAGACCAGCTCCTATATTTAACTGACTTAGCTCAATAATTCTGTATATTGAATGAACTCATTTAGTCATCAGATGATTTGCATTCAAATCACCTCCAAGGGCACTCAAGAAAGTTATATGCTCAAGAATAAACATTTGAGTGTTTTTTTTTGTTTTTGTTTTTGTTTTTTTGGTACAAGGGACTGAACCCAGGAGCATTCTACCTCTGAGCTACTCCCCTAGTCCTATTCTATTTTTTGTTTTGAAACAAGGTCTTACCAAGTTGCTGAGAGTCTTGCTGAGTTGTTGAGGGTCTCTCTAAGTTGCTGAGGCTGGCCTTGAACCTGCAATCCTCTTCTGTCAGTCTACCAAGGACTGAGAGTACAGGCATGGGCCAGCACACCTGGCAACACTATGCGTTTTATACAAAGTGTTTTACAGGCTTCAAGCTTCACCCAAAGTAAGTTGTTTTCTGCTCGAACAGAACAGAACACTTTCAGGCCTCACTTTGCTTCTCATGCAAGCCTGCAGTGGGCCACAGCTTACGTCTGAAAGTCACCCGGGCCTTGATTCGAGTCACGTGGCTCTCCTTGCCCAGGTGGACTGAGCCTCCATTCAGAATTGTTTTTAAACACCACGTTTCATTTCCACAAACAGATGTTCCAGGGAGCATCGAAACCAGCATCAGCATGGAAGGCAATGTACAGAAAATAAAATGCTGCTGGAAGAATCTCCTTGGGTGACCCACTCCTCACAGGCTAGGAAGGAAGGAGGTGTCTTCCAAGGTGAACACAGGGGACACCAAAAGAACCATGTGGCCCTTTTCCACATGCAGCCCAGGACAAAGGGCATCTCTTCCTGTGTGCCCTGAGCTGACAAGGTCAGCCCGTCCTTGGGAGAAGATCAGCCAAGCCCGGGTTACCCCCAAGGGGTTTGCATTTCAGTTGCAATCTCTTTAAGGCAGTGGGGTCTGAGAGCCCTCTGTGTTAAGTGGAAGGTTGGCAGACAGGAACCAAGAGCCCCGGACTAGATCTGGGGGTCTTGATCTCCCCGTCTTTATTTATTTATTTTTTATTTGCCATACTGGGGATTGAACTCAGGGGCATTCTACCTCTGAGTTATTCCCCCAGCCCTATTTTTATTCTTTATTTTGAAACAGGGTCTCACTAAGTTGCGGAGTGCCTCACTAGGTAGCTGAGGCTGGCCGCGAACCCGGATCCTCCAGTCTCAGCCTCCCGAATGCTGGGATTACAAGCGTGCGCCACCATGCCCGACTAATCTCCCCGTCTTTAAAATGAGCATTTGTCCAAGTTTCCATGTCAGTTTCAGTGGTTCTCAATACTGGCCTCAGGGTAGAGTTGTCTTGTGGGGTGAGGAGAGCCCAGGAACCGGCATTTTTTTAAGGTTCCAGAGGTTCAGAAGTCTGGCAAATTCTGGAATGTCGGCCCATACAGTGATGAGTAAGAAGGCAGAGGCCTGTGGAGCAGGTGAGACTCTTGGTTACTCTTCTTTTATGTTCTAGCAGTGTCTCTGGCAGCGCTAGATGGCTAGAGTCTAAGTATAGCTCATGGCCTGTCTGCTAATCGTTTAATTCTTCTAAAACTGTTACCCAACTCTGGTTGCCAACACTATGTAAGAGTCATTATAATCTCTGATCTAAAGCGGCTCTGTGCAGCTACTTCCTGGTTGTGTGAAGTTGGGAACATTTAAAAAAAATTTTTTTTCTTTTTTTGTGGTACTGGAAATTGAACCAGAGGCATTCTACCTCTGAGCTACTTCCCTAGTCATATTTTATTTTTTATTTTGAAATAGGGTCTCACTAAGTTCCCGAGAGTCTCGCTAAGTTGCTGAGGCTGGCCTTAAACCTGCAATCCTCCTGTCTCAGCCTCCCAAGTATTGGGATTACAGGTATGTGCCACCATGCCTGGCTTGTTTCTTTACTTAAAAAGTATAGGCAAGCCGGGCATGGTGGTGCACACTTGTAATCCCAGTACTTGGGAGGCTGAGACAGGAGGATCCGGGTTCGCGGCCAGCCTCAGCTACTTATGAGGATGTAGCTTGGAGAAAGCATGCCCCGGGACCAGTCCCCAGTACTGCAAAACAACAACAACAACAACAACAAAACAAACAAACAAAAAACAAACAGTATAGGCAATGCATGTACTGTGAGAATTACATGAGGTAATGTGCACAGAGCACCCAACATCATGCTTGGCACATAATAGATGCTAATTAATATTAGTTCCTTCCATTCGTCTCCCCTGGCATTCATTAAAGTACTTTTGCACAGGACAACTTTCCCCAAAATATATTCTGAGGAATAACCACTTCCTGTTACAAGATGCTTCCCACAAGATGTGAGATGTGTTTATGGTCAAATACATTAGGAAAATCTTCATGCCATTCTTTCTTCTTGAGGTAGTACTCAGTAACATGCTGGTAAATGAGCTCTTTGAAAACGCAAAAACAAAACCCCAGATTCGTACTGTTTGCTGATTTCTGTGGTTCAAAAACCCCCGCTATGGCTAAGTCCAAGTTCCCAATGTCGCATCACTGAAAGTGAAGACATAATTGTTAGCATGTCGTAGCTGTTATGTCCTGTAACAAATCCTCTAGCCTCCCTTAGCTCAGTGTTTCCCAAGTGTACCAGATTGTGGAACCCTGTTATCTCCTGATATTCTGCTCACATCCTACCCAGTTTCCTGGAAAGGCACTTTGGGAATTGCTGATGGGAGATAGCTCTTGTGTTTGTTCCTAAAAATTCATCAATATGCCATCACTTTAAAAAGTACAAGCGGGGTTTGTACAATTGGGGCAGGTTCCAGGAGAGGAGTGCAGAGAAGCAAGCCACAGCTTCCATCTGTAAGAGGACACGCGGCGGAGGCACAGGGTACTGAGAACTCTAGCTGGGCCCGAGCTGAGAAGGACACGGAGGCCTCGATTCTCAGGGCCGGGGTCGGGGCTGGGCCAGGGGGCTGGAGAAGCAGGGGAGCCTTCTGTCTGCAGAGGGTGAGGGGAGGGCACCGGGGGTCCAGAGAGGATCAGAGAAGAGGAAAGCTCCTGTTGGTGGGTGTAGCCTGGACAGAGGCCTGCGCAGGACAGAGAGCACTGTTTGAAAGTTGGATCGTTATTACTATTATCGATAAATATGCCATCTGAAGACTGGGGAATCCGTGAAGGGCACTGCATAAAATAAGGTACCGAAAGCTGAGGGTGAGCGGTGATTTACTGGGAGGGCTGACAGTCAATACTGTAGCCCCAATTTTATTTCACAGGACCTTTTTATACCATGACACCAGGAAGCTTATACAAGAAAAATAACATGGGAACGTTAGTTACACCATGGCAACATAACATACGAAACATTACATGAGGTTTTGTAGCCCCTACAAGACCTATTGTCTTCATGTACTGATTGTACCGAAGCCCCTCAACCATAGCTCAGTACAAGCGTCATAAGCGTCTATATCCAGGTTACTGTTTCCTAGGTCTATAATGTCAACACACAACGCCTGGTTGATTTTAGCAAAATATGGGTGATTAAACATAGTCTCCAACACGTGTCTATCCATTTAACCCTGACACAACACCAGGAGGTAACTTGCTTCACTTTCCCTAGGAAGAAACCGAGGTGAAGCACCTTGATTAAGGGCCACGGAACCCTGCACAGCGAGGCCTGATCCCTTGGCTGGTGTGTGTGTGTGTGTGTTTGTGTGTGTGTGTGTGTGTGTGTGTGTGTGTGTGTGTGTGTGTGCGTGTTGGGGGGGTCTGCTCTCTGAGGGCTGCAGCTAGACATGCCCAGGAAGGAGTGGGATCAGGTCTGGCAGTCACAGCCTCCGGCCGAGGTGACTGTGGTGGAGGTGGTGGAGGGCTTAGGGTGATGTCAGGCGTGGGCAAGCTGCGAGCTCGGCTAAGGAAGGGCCTGGCAGACAGGCTCTTGGCAGAGTTGGCTCCCTCTGTGCTTGAAAACAGCCACCTCTGAGCCACCTGCAGCTCACTGGAAGAGTCAGGCCGGAGAGTGGGGACCGGGTGAAGGATAGTTGGTGGTGCACACAGACATCTGGCATCTGACTGACAGGGCCTGTCAAAGGCCCTCCTCTGGGGATCCAGCTGGAAATTGAAGCTTGGGTCTCGGTTTCTGTATGGAGCCCTGTATGGCCTCCCCTTTCTGGTGGCCTCAGCTTAAACTTTCCTGTGTATGTGCGTGTGCAAGCATGTGTGTATCTATGTGCATTCAAAACATTTAATAAGTAGGCCTCTGTACCTATTTCAGATCCAATCACATCAAGCCCAGACAGAGATCTGAGGCAGGAGCTCCTGTTGTCAAATCCCTTGGACTGCTTGGAATTAGACTCCAAGGGCCCCTTTACGTGGTCTGGATGTCTTCCCCGGCTGCAGCAGAGTGGAGTGAAAGTGACTGGTGCTGGATCGCTCCAGACTGGCTGGTAGGTGATGACCAGGGAGGGGCCCGGGCGGGGGAGTCCCCACCCTTGTCCGCCACATTCTTCCACACCCTGTTCTCATGCCCTCCTCCCTGCTCTGCCCTCCCCATCAGAATTGCCCAGACTCTGCTCTACCCAATAAGTCCATCATAATAAGTCTGTGCTGTGTCTACCATACTCTTTATTTTTAAATTTTTTTGGAACTGGGGTTGTTATAGATATAAAATGTCCCCTAAAGAGCTCATTTATTAATATTCAGGTTGATATAGTAGAGTCATGAGGGTTGGAGTCCTAGCAGTGGATAAATACATTGTAGTGGGTTTATGTGGGAGGAGACCCAGGTGTGACTGGAGGTGGGTGTCTGGGGGTGAGTCCTTGGGGATTACATAAAGGGTTCTTGCACTCTCCCTCCCCCTCCCCCTCCCTCTTCCCCTCCCCCTCCCCCCCTCTTTTTTCTGGCCTCCATGATGTTTATAAAGAGCACAGCCCATGTGCTTTTCCTCTGCCCTGACATCCATGATCCCCAGCCTCACAAGGACTGAGCCCCAAACCACAAGAAAATAAGTTTTCTTGCTTCTAAGTTATGTAATCAATCTTTACATTATGGCTGCAAAAATTCTGACGGAGACAGGGGTGGAATCTAGGGGCCTTCTACGTCTGAGCTACACCCCCAACTGTTTTTATTTTTAATTTTGAAACAGGGTCTCACTCATCCTCCTGTTTCAGCCTCCCAAGTACTAAGATCGCAGGCGTGGCCCCCGTGCTCGGCTACCATGCTCTTCAAAGGATCACTGCTCTGCTTTCCACGCCCTGCAAAGGAGGAGACTCTAGATTGCTTCTTTGAGGTAAGGATGGCCACTGCCAGGACTAAAGGTGAGTCCCTGGTCCACAGTCAGCCAAGTATACTGTGAGATAAAACCAAAGGCCTGGAAACACAAAAAGAAGAAAAAGTAGGCAATAGAAAACGACCTGCCATATATGGCGGTTATCGGCCATAAGCTGGGAGAGAACTTATGAATAAGTTCAAGGACATAAAAGATGGACAATTGTTACAAAAAAAAAAAAGAAAGAAAGAAACTGATTCAAAATCAGCTGGAAATTCCAGAACTGAAAGATGCAATCAGTCATGTTAAGTAACCAGATTGGACATTAGTTTAGACACAGCTGAAGGAAGGATCAATGAACAGGAAGTTAGGTGGATAAAACACATACACGAGAGTGTCCACCACTCCCCAACACCTACCCTATGGCACCAGAATTCCCAACAGACTCCCCAGCCCCACCTCTCCCTTCCCCCGCCCTGCTCTCTGCCTCCTCCGTGGTCTCCTGTGTGCCATGCACATTCTTGCCTCTGTGTCTGCTCTCCTTTCCAGGAAGCCTTCCGCTTCCGCCTGCTGACACCCTCCTCCCCTCTCAAGGACCAGCTCGGATGTTACCTTCGCTGTGACTCCTGCCTCAGGCTTCTCTGGGTTCTTCTCTCATCCCCTTTGGGGTCCTAAGGGTCAGACTCACATGGACTGTTTTAGAAGCTGATTCCCGTTTTAGAGGCTGATTTCTCTAAAATAGTTCTTAGAACTATGGATTGAGATAACTTAATGTGTCTATTCTTCCTTCTAGAATTGGATTTGACCCAAGCTGAAGCACATATATAATTTATCTTTTAAATTTTAATTCCTAGCACAATCCCTGGCACACAGTTAGTAGTAAATATTATGATGAGTAAAGCAAGGGCCAGATTCCTTTTAGGACCCACAGGTAAGTATCTTACCAACCTGTAATAAAGCAATCTAAGTGAAACTGTGATTTGATATTTAATATTTCACTTGTTCCTTATCTCCCTCACCCCGCCAGGATATAAACTCCATTAGGACCGGGATTTACTTTCGCTATTCTGCTCATGGTTGATCCCAAACGCCCAGCATATCCTAAGTGTTCAAGAAATATTTGTTGAGTGAAGAAAATATTCCTTCTAATAACCCAGAGGAAAGAAGGGGGGCAGAGGGACAGATGGCCACCCCTCTTGGGCCCTCTGAGTCCAGGGGATGTTAGACTCTAGGAGGAAAAATGACAGGAGAGGGAGAAGGTGGCTGAAAGCAGCTTTGGAGAACTTCTTAGTGACCCTGCACCTCTGGAACCCAACCGTCTTGGTTTTAGCTACTTAAGGACAACAGTAGTACCTCACAGGTCGTGTGTGTGTGTGTGTGTGTGTGTGTGTGTGTGTATGTGTGTGTTGTATCACTTGGCTGTGGGTCCATCTGAGTTCGTCTTCCGGTTTGGTCTGGAAGAACAGATTGCCCTGTTCCTTCCAAGGCCTTTGGGCACACCATCCTAGGTAGTTTGAGTGTCTCTTCTCATTTGATCCTCACCACATGCCCATGAAGTTAATACCAGGGCTGGTTACAAATGAGGAGATTTGCTCAGAGAGGCTGAGGGGAGAAGAAGAATTGGGACTTGAACCTGGGCCATTTGCTTATGGCAGGCTCATGGCCCCAGCTTGCCTGGTCCAAGGCCACCTGCTTGGTGGAGCCAGGGCTAGAACCCAGGTCTTCCGGACCTTAGTCTGGTGTTATCTTAGCTGCATGAGGGACAGCTATGTGGGGGTTCTTATTGATCACCACCGGTGTGCTCACTGGCCAGCTGAGAAAACTTGGGAGCCGAGTCCAGATAGGTACCGTGGCCTCGAAGTCAGTGGCCTTTCCACCGTGCCACTCACAGCTGGCACCTTGGCAGCCCCAGTATAAGGAAGCTGTCCTTGCAATTACTGTTGTCTGACGTGGCTTCCAGGCCCAAAATAATTCAGCACGATGGGAAGGCCCGCAGCTCAGGAGTCCCTCCCTGTGGCCCCTCTTGGCCGCGGATGGGGCTCTGTCTTGCTTCCACCCCCAGCTCTCTGCAGCCCCTTCCCTGCCACTGAGGTGGCACTGTGGCCTGGAGGGCGGTGGAGGAAAGGCCCTCGGTGTGGATGTCCACATCTGGGTTCTTGGGGGTTTTCCTTCGCCTCCTGGGCTGGCAGAGCTGTGGTCAGAGCCAGAGAGTCTGGTTGTCATTAGCTGTACTTTTGCTGTGGAATGAAGTGCTCTTTGAACCTGTGGGAGCAGGAAAGCCATTTACACGCCTGAGAGGACAGGGGCCCCAGCCTCGCCACCACGTTCCTCTGGCTCCTTTATCCTGCGTGGAGCTCTTGGCGGGTGTGAGGCTGCTGCCACTTCCCCTGGCACAGCCGTGAGGAGGTGGTTCTAGGGTGGGTGGGAGGTGAGGGAGGCATGATGCCTCTCTCTTAATTGGGGTGGGAGAAGCACTTTCCCACTGGAGTTATCTGTCCCCTTTCCCTGCACAAATCTTTCTCCTGACTTTGCTCCTCTTTAATAAAACTCCCAGAAATGATCCATCCATCCATCTATCCATCCATCCATCCATCCATCCATCCATCCATCCATCCATCCACAAATCCATCCATCCATGTATCCACAAATCCATCCATCCATCCATCCATCCATCCATCCATCCATCCATCCATCCACAAATCCATCCTTCCATGTATCCACAAATCCATCCATCCATCCATCCATCCATCCATCCATCCATCCACCCACACACATCCATCCATCCATCCATCCATCCATCCATCCATCCATCCATCCATCTATCCATCCATCCACTCACCCATCCTGATGGAAACTAGTGAGTCCAGAGATTCAGAAAATGTCAGAACAAGCAAATGCTCTACACACACACACACACACACACACACACACACACACACACACACAGCAGAAGGGCTGAGAAGAGTGAATGGGGAGCAGGGAATGGATTTAGCAGGATAGTAGGGAAGGATCTCTGAGAAGGTAACAGTTGAACTGGGCCCTGAGTGCTGACAAAGGGCCAGCCACGGGAACATCCCAGGGAAAACATTCCAGCATTCCAGGCAGGGGTCAGCTGGTGCAAAGGCCCTGTGGTGGGAATGAGCTCAGCTTTACTTGAGAAACAGAGAAGACCGGAGCAGCAGGAACAAATGAGCAAGAGGAAGCATGGTATGAGATGGTGGTTAACTTCTAGAAACCGCAGGAGTTTAATTGTTGTCCAGCTGAAAATCACAGAGGGCCTGTTTGGCTGTGTTGAGAACAGACCTGAGGGAGGCTGGGGCAGGGTGCACACAGGGAAGCTGGTTAGAAGTCCCTGGGGAAATAAAGTAAAAGCCGATGGTGGCTGCCCTCGCCCCATCCTCCCCTGCCCAGAGCGCAGAGCTGGGAAATACTTGGGAGATAAGGGAAGAGTGCACGTAATGCGCATGTGCCTTGGATATGGGCTGGGAAGGGACAGGGGCCAAAGGTCCCCTGAGGAACCTGGTCGGTGGTCATGCCACTTGCTGATGGGGAAGACCAGGCAGAGTAGGCATTAGGGGAACCAAGAGTTCTGCCTGGGCCATCAAATGGACGATGGCTCTTAGATGCTCAGGTGAGGGGCAGGGCTGGTTTCCCTCGGGGCTCCCCCATACAGGGATGCCTTAGGTACACAAACCCGCAGGAGGGCTGTCCACCCTGGACCGCTGACTCCAGGCTGCTGGGATCGGCCTTCCCACCTCCAGGTGTGTGTGTGTGTGGGGGGGTTGCTTTGGAACCTTTAGGACTCTGGCTGCGCCCTCCTTCTTTGATCACCTGTCTAGTAGAAGCAGACCGAGGCAAAGGCCCAGGGAACCAGGGAAGGGTGCAGACACTGGGCCTCTTGGAAATAGAAATCATAAAAGCCTCGTTGAGAAGACTGCTAATCTCGGCCATCGAGCCTCCTGTAACACCACCGCATCTTCCCCACCAGCGTGGGAGGTTGGCAGCCTGGGCCCCATGAGCCCCATTCCACAGACGAGGACATGGAGGTTCCCAGGAATTGAGTGACTTCTCCAAGGTCACCCGAAAGATACTGAGTCCAGGACTCGAGCCTGGGCCCAATGACATCAAATCCACTGGCTCCACTCCACATTAAGCTGGCACCCCACACAGGCCGGCCTTCCTTCCTCCCTCCCTCCCTCTCTTCGTTCCTTCCTTTGTGGTACTGGGGATTGAACTACCTCTGAGCTACACTTTCATCCCTACTTTTAGTTTGAAACAGGGTCTCACTAAGGTGATGAAGACCTCACTAAGTTGCTGAGACTGGCCTCCAACCTGTGATCCTCCCATCTTAGCCTCCCAAGTACTGGCATTACAGGCATGTGCCACCATGCCTGGCTGACAGGTCTTATTTCGAGAGAGGTAGACCGCTGGGTTCCCCTTGGCAGCTGAGACCACGGCCACATTGGTCAGGCTCAGGCTTGTGTTTGAACTGGAGCTCCCACTTCCAAGGGTACTGTGCGTGCTAAGAGGGTGGACATTGAGCCAGGGCTTGGAAGCGCTCAGGAAGCCCTGCACACGTGTCAGCTACTGCTGGGAGAGCACTTCAGTGCACACAGAACGGAGACCCGGAGAACCCTAGGACCTAGAGGGAGGGTCCAACCCCTCAGGTAGCAGAGGGGGAAACTGAGGCAAGCTGGGTAGAGAATCTGGCTGGGGGAGAAGCCTTCCCTCCAGTCGGAAAGTCACCCCAGTGAGACTGTTATTCTTCCAGTGAGACTGCTATTCTTCCAGGAGATGGATTTCCCAGGTCCCATCCCCTTAATTCACGTGGAGGTGGCAGCGGTGGTGCTTCTGCTCGGGGCTGGGCTCCTGGGAGGAGCCCCTTCACCCCCCTATGAAAACAGCGCCGAGTCATTCGGCAAAACCTCAGCCTAATGCTTTTAAGGAACTGGCAGGTTGAAACAGGAAACTGTTCTAAGTAGAAACCACAGAAACAGCACATGCTTGTGGCTACCGGCTGCTGCCTGGATCCGCGCCGCGCCCGAGGCCCCGGGGATGGGGAAGCCGTCAGCTGCGCCACGTGACGGGCCTCCCAAACCTGGCCCTGGTGTGGCCGGCCGTACGTGGCCATGTGACGGCAAACGCCACGTCTCAGGTGTATGTTTTAAGGTCAAAATAAGGTAGGGTGGCCAGATGGGCTGCCAGCACTGGAAACACACAAGGCTAGTGTCAGAACAAACCTCCTGTTTCCATGCAAGGCCCTCATAGTGTATCTGCTGACACTAAGGCCCAGAGAGGGTCTCCCCTCAACTTCTCCTGTGTTGGGAGAGAATCTCGGAAAACAAAATAGTTCAGATGTCTCACAAACAACCCCGTGTAGGTTCTTTTGGGGGTACGGAGAGTGGAGGTGAATCCGTGTTGACCTTAGAGTGTTGCACCCACGAGATATAGCACTGGCTGTCTCGTGGCCACATGTGAGCAGCCACAGAGGCAGAGTACGTGTGGTCTCAAACCTGTGATCCTCCTATCTCAGCCTCCTAGAGGAGAGGTAGCTGCCACCTACGTTACTAATGCAACCAGGTGTCTTGGTCGATCCAGCTGCTGGTGACACAGCTCGGGTCTCCCATCCCTCCCTGTCAGCTGCACCCCCTCAGTCTTCACGTTCAGGAGCAGGTGGGCGCTTGTGTCTTTGCAAGGGGAGGCTACCAGGGAACCAGGGAGGCCATGGCCAGGAAAGCACAAGGTGAGAAGCAATGGACTAGTAGTGTCTGGACCTGCCGGGTCTCTCTGTCTGGATCGTACCCTCGAAGGACAGGACAGGGGGTTGTGATGGTGCTTTTAAGGGTGACCATGAGACTCTGGTCACAGCTGTCCTAGCCTCTTCCTGGCTCCCAGCCTGACTGTCCCATTGCTGTTCTCAACAAAGCCTCAGAGGATGTTCTGATGATGTCAATCAGACCAGGCCCCGCCCTACTCCTTTGCTTCTTTTTTTTTGTGGTACTGGGGATTGAACTCAGGGGCATTCTACCTCTGAGCCACACCTCCAGTCCCATTTTATTTTTATTTTGAAACAGAGTCTCACTAGATTGCTGAGAGTCTCGCTACATTGTCCAGGCTGTCCTCGAACCTGGAGTGAGGTTTAATGGCCTCTCTCCAGCTCCTTCTCCCACCATCTCCTCTTTCTTCTAGGACTCTTGCCACACCAGTGCTCTCTCTCTCTCTGGTCCCTGCACATGCCAGCTCCTTCCTGCCTTTGTCCAGGAAGCTCTCCCCTGCAGACCTTTGCAGCTCCTTGTTCGAGGTAATCTGGGTTTGCACTCAGATATTGCTTTCAACAAGGAGGACCCTGACCGCGGAGCTCAGTTTGAGTTCCCTCCGCCCAGACACAGACAGCTGATTAGCAAGGTGATCCCAGGAAGCATGATGAAGGAGGCAGAGGTCAGAGCGATGGGTAGAAGGGGCCACAAGCCAAGGAAAGCAGGCATCTCCTGTGCTGGGAATCGGGAAAGGGTGACAGGATATTGAGAGGGTGAGCTACTGAGTTGTTGCCATTGAGGGAAACTGGGGTTCAGTCCTGCCAGGAGCCTCTAGGGTATCATGCAGACCATGCCAAGAGTTGTCCCACTAAGAGATGGGGAGCTGGGGTATTCACCTGCTGGCTCTGCTTTGTAGGAGATTCCCTAGGCAATGGAGGAACACACTCATTTGGCAAAGCTCTCAGAAGGAGCACAGATGTGGTGGGCTGATGTCGGTGGCCTCTTAACAGACTGTTGAAAAGCGTCGGTACGCTCCGAGGGGGGCAGAGGAGGGATGATTGGGGGCCGTCCCCTCCTACCTAGTGCTTTTCCATCCACGCAGACTCATTCTCTTTAGCTTCTTATCTCTATGTGACGTTTTCTTCTTCATTTATTCAGCTGCCCATTTGTTAATTGTCTGCATCAGGGACAAGAGCAGGGACCTCTTGGTTTCATTCACCATTCTCTCCCCAGACCTGAGAACAGGACCTGGCATGAAATAGATCCTCAATCAATATTAGGTGAATGAATGAATGAATGAATGAATGAGTGAATGTGGGGCTTCATGGCCTGGGGGCACCAGCAGGGTCTCAGTTTGGTGGGGAGGTGGCTCTAGACAGCCAGGCAGATGACAGACATGGATAGGTAGAGACAACAGAGAGGAAGACAGTGACTGGGAGCTAAACCCTTTACACCTGGTAGTTTGTTTGATGAGGTATCTTTGGGGGACCCTTCAAAAAACTGGGGTCTACACTGAGGTGGGCTACACTGAGATTTTACTACCTCCTGATTGGGAATTTTCAAGCCTGTAGTCACCCTCTTATTAAGCATACTGATGCTCATACAAATACTTCCTCTTTTAATAGATGAGAGTGGGTTCAAGGTTACCCCTGTAATGATATCACTCTTGCTGACTTGCAATCCAATCTACTTTCTTGAGTGGGCGAGAAGAGGTTGGATTTACAGCACACATTCGCTCAGCGGGCATGCCAAGCATGAGCCATTTGAACTGCTCTGCAGAGGGGCTGCGTGTTGAACGTAGCTGGAATCCCTTCTCTTCCCTTTATTGGCTCGGCGACCTTGGGCAAGTTCTACCGCCTCTTTGAGCCTCAATTTCTCCTTTCTCCGTCTGCAAACTGAGGGTGACAAACACAACCCTGCAAGATTATTATGAGCCTGGGTCGAGCTTAATAGTGTTCCCCAAACCCAGGAAGGGGTTCATAGAAAATGACTGCTTTTCATAATCATCATGCTAACAATCATGATGGGCATTATGATGGTAAAAGCTTAGACTGTTCATGAGCGCGATGCGCCCAGGCTCCAGACTCTCCCCCTGCACAAGTAATAATTGTCCTTATAATCATATGTCACCTAGTGTAATGTCCCTAGACAAAGACATTGTCTAAGACAGAGGATATTCATGGCAACACCATGACTGAACGCATGCTTTGAATATTTTCCATCCCATTGGGCCAGCTGAGCCTAGCTGGCTGCTTCAAGCTGTCCAGTAAACATTCACCTTGACCGGTTTCCATCACTTTGACACTTTGCTCGCTAGGCAGCCAGCCACCTGGCGAGGCTACGGCTCCCTGTGTGTTTCTGCCTTCAGGGAGAGAATGGGCAAGACATGCCGAATCCAGGATTCTCCCATCTCAGCCGATGTTCTCATCATGAATGAGTAGATTGGCGTTTGATCTTGATTCAAGTTCCTACGTATCTTGATGGGACCAGGCTGAACTGACGATGTCTTGCAGAGGATTCTGGCCTAAGTCTTCATTATGGCTCCTGTGCCACCTTCAGACATGCATTCACCCCTGAGGGGTGTGTTTGTTCATCAGTACAGTTAGAGGGCTTGGAGCCTGCTGACCCACAGAAGTTGGGATGGGTCTTGTGGGTGTTGTCTTATGTGGATAAATTCATGGTGATTTATACGGCGGCAGAGAAAGCCAATGCAGCATCAGTGTCTTCTTCATTTTCCCTTTATCTGCCTTGCCTGTCACCTTGCTTGCCCCTCTCCCTGACACTGCTCCAGTTGCTTGGATGCCCCCTCTGGGTGCCCAGTACCTCGCCTGGAGCCCTGACCTGGAAAACTCCCTCCACCCTTTCTTTTTTCTTTTTTCTTTTTTGTGGTACTAGGGATTGAACCCAGAGACATTCTACCTCTGAGCTACATCCTCAGCCCTATTTTTTATTCTTTATATTTTGAAACAGGGTCTCACTAAGTTGCAGAGAGCCTCACTAAGTAGCTGAGGCTGGCCTTGAACTTGGATCCTCCGGTCTCAGCCTCCCAAGTACTGGGATTACAAGTGTGCACCACCACACCTGGCTTCCTTCCACCCTTTATGTATCACCACCCACACCACCTTCCAGGGTGGCCTTTGCTCACCGTTGGATGAGGCACATAGCCTGATCCCTGTGCCCAGAGCATCCTGTGCTTTTCTCAAAGCCACATCAGCTGGGCTGTAATTACTTGTCATCTAGCTGTCCTTCCTCCTGCTTTGAGCTCCATAATAGCAGGGACCACGTGTGTTCCATCCACCTTGGTATCCCTGGTGCCGAGTCCAGCTCCTGGTACACAGTCAGTGATCAATAAATGCATGTTCAGTGAAACAGTGGGTGTGGTGGGTCACCGGGGAGAGAGTCTTGGATTCAGAGTCAGGAGCAAAGTCCTGTGTCAATGGACCTCTGTTGCTGTGTGACTTGAATTCTGGCCATTCAGGCTTTAGGAGACGTTTTGGGGCTGGGACTCAGGAAACCTGGGGGTGTCTCTGCACCAAACTTTACTGGGTGACCTTGAAAAAGTCAATTCCTGTTTCTGGCACCTCTGGCTCCACAATCTATAAATCTGGGATGAGGCTGCCAGCCATGGTTTCTGAGGAAGTTGATAGAGGACGGGTGAGGTAATGCCCAGGAAGTTCTCAGAAAGATACGGCTTCATAAAAGCCCGTGGCCAAGCTTTTAGACTCAGGACACAACCCAGGCTGCTGGCATGGCCAGCAGTGATGTAAAGGCTGGTGGTGAGGTAATTGGCAAGATGGGGCGGGAGGGGGGTCTTGCCTGCAAATGCCATGGCGCTCTGCTCCCCCGTCTGCAGCCGAGCATCTGTCCTTGTGTCTAGAGTAGACGCAGGATCAAGACTTACCTGCTATGTCCTCCATAGTCAATGATAAGCCCTTTGTGAGGCTCCTAGATGTCTCCAAATATATTGCTGAGATGCATGAAGCCAGAGACAGTAGTAAGATATAGCAGAGGCCATTGGAGGGGGGAAGGGACCTTTGGGACTAGACCTAAATGCAGACCACCCAGCTTTGAAAACCATCTCTGCTGCTCTATTCACTGTTAATTAACAACCTCTCTGGGCCTTGGCTTTCTCATGTGTAAAATAGGGACCAGTTACTACTGGCACAGACAAAGTCCTTCATGTATATCATTATTGCTATTGTTATTATTGTGCCATTTTGTGTATATTAAGTCCATGCAGAGATGCAAGCCCTTTCACTTACTTAACAATGATGACAGATGTTGGTTTGGGATGAACATTCAATGAGATCTCCTCCACTGAGATCTTTTTCTCTCATTCCTGGAGACCAGACCATCATCTTGCCCCAGGGTTTATCCCCAGCATCTAGGACAGTGCCCGGCACACAGTGGCCTTTTGATGAACACTTGCTAAGCCAGTGGGTCTAACCAGGTCTACACTAGAATCCTGGAGGCAGGGAGTATTATTGATGGCAATTTGCAAATGAGGAAACAGAGTGATCAACTCCGTCGCCATTATTGTGAATTCAGAGTCCAACCTGCCTGGTTCCAAATCCAACCCTTTTCCTCTTCTTCTGCTTCCTGGTGACTCCATGCACTACCCTTTCCCAGCAAGATGGTCAGGAAGTGGAGTCAAGGGGTAAGATCATGGGCTCTGGAGACGAAAGGGAGGGTTCAAATCCCAGCCCCGCTACCTCCCAGCTCTGGAACAATGGATGAGTCATTCAATGATCCGTGCCTCCTAAGTTTATCTATAAAGTGGGGATCAGTAGCGCCTATGTATCTTTTGGGGTAGATCTTACTGCCATTGACAGGTGAGGCTGTTTCACGGGTAAATCTAATCACTAAAGATTTTAAATTTCTAGAAGATTTCTAGAAGGGCTAAGTTCATCAAACTTGCTTAGAACCTAGGGATGGGAACAAGAATTTTTATGTGTTTTTTTTTTTTTTTAGCACATGCTAAGTGCCAGGCAAAGTGCTGGGGGCTTTCCATGCTGTTTCATTTAATCCTGATATCAACTTTATACAGCTGTTTCCATTAGTCTTAAAATATCCATTGAAGAAAGTCAAGACAACAAAAATCCTGAGGTTCAAAGAGGTTAAGAAAATTGCCCAGCCTCCACAGCTGGTCAGTGGTTCAAACTCAGGGCAGTTAAACACCGAAGGCCATGCCCTTCTCCCCCGCCATGATGTCTTCCAGTAGAATCTACATCCAAGCATGTGGGGGGTTGGCAGATCCCTTGACACAGTGGCTGAGGGTGGGGGGCAGGGGCAACGGAAGCAAGTGACCCCAGATTTTCAGCTCCTTGGAAATCAAAATCAAAAGCCACTGAAGGAAGCTTGATTAATGGTGGCCACAGCAGCAGCAGCATCAACAGAACTTTATCTTGCCCCACCAGGATATGTCAAGGGGTGGGGCGGAAAGAGGGCAGCCATCTTACACAATTATGATGACGCACAGATCTTTCTTGGGCCTAAAATGCTTCCCAAGTCCCGAGGGGACTAGCATGAATACCTCATTGTGCCCATGGAGGAGGGCCTAACAAAGACTTCTTATCTTCCAGCTTGCTATGCCAGTATTGGAATTATCTCTGACATTCTGGGCTGTCGTGAGTTTTCTTCTGGCTGTCTGGGCCCGAGAGGATGGTCACTGGGAGCTGGCACTTGGTTGCTACCTAATGTCTACCATAGCAAGTGCCTGCTGGAGCTAGACCTTTGCCATATCTGTGGTCTCCCTAAAGTCAACAGTCTTATACTGTTCATCTCTGTGTCCTGGCGCCTGGCATGGGGTTTGGGATAGAGCCCAAACTCACAGAGGGCTGAACCGAAGCCCAGAGAGTTCGGCCAAGTACGAATGGCAGAAGCCCACGAGATGTTCTCAAAATGGGCATCTCAGATTGGTGCAGCCAGGTTGCTGACTGGCAGGAGTCAGGATGGGACTCTGAAGGCTGCAGATGGAGGCCTTCCCAAGGAAACTGCACCAGGAGAGGCAGCACAGGATGGCAGGCCAAGCTAATTCAAGACCTGGTTGTGAGAACAGAAGACTCACACTGCGGAAACCAAGGCCTGACAATAAAATGCAAGGGCCAGAAGCCAGGACTGAGCTGAGCGAAGAGCCAAGACTCTAAAGGAGATGTGCTATGAGTGAGAAAAGGTCCAGAAATAAACGGAGACTGTCTAGGGCCATTGCCACCGTGGCTGGTGCGTGTAGAGAGAGGCTGAGCCTGCTGCCTTACAGGGCCTGGGCTGGGGGAACAGATGCAATCCGTCGTCTGGTGTCTGAGTGTCAACAGCTTAGAGGCATCTTTGCATGTGGGAGCAATCTGGGAAATTCCTGAGCCCAGATTAGGCCAGTTAACAGTATGGGTATGTGCATGTAAGGATTATCTTAGGGAGTGTTCTGAGCCTACAGGCCGGCCAGCATTCTCAAAGCCATAATAAAGACCTCATCATGTAACTTAGAGGAGAAAAAGATTTATTTTCTTATGGTTTCAGGCTCAGTCCATGGGAGGCTGGGGACCGAGGATCTTAGGAAGCGAGAGAGAGAGAGAGAGAGAGAGAGAGAGAGAGACAGAACAGAGGGAGGAGGAACCATATATAATCTCTAAGGCCTCACGCCCAGGGATCACTTCCACCTGGGTACCACCCAGTTAAATCCAATCAATGGATGTATCCACTTCTGGGATGACCATGCTCATGACTCATTACATTAGCCCCCAACATTAACAAATGAGCTCTTTAGAGCATATTTTATATGTAACTGTGACACCCTTTCTAAATTGTCTTAACCAGGTACCCTCGTCTCCAGTGCTGGAAACAGGTGGGGAAGGAGGTTGGCAACTCCCCGTTGTCCTTCTCACATGTGACTGGAGGCGGGAACCGGGTGCTGGCCCAAGCTCAGGCATGCTTCTTCCCTGGGAATTTTGGATTATGGAAGGAAAGAGAAAGGCTGATGGACAGACAGATAGTTCCTCAGTGGGGTTGGCCCTGCAATGGCAGCCTTGCTTCTTGCTGCCTGGATCTAAGAAGCAGGGGAACTCCATCTTCAGGGAAGGGAAAGAAGAAAGCAGACACCCAGAGGGTGCTTGAGTAGAGATCAAAAGGAAAGTCCCAGCAGTATTTCAAGGTCTGGGCCATTCCTGGATCTATGGTTGCCTCTGGATTCTGTGAGACTCTCTCCATGTGCCTGGCTAAGGCCCTGTTGAATCATTCTCACCTGGGCTTCTGCTGCCTGTTTTCCTGGGGTCCTACCTCATACCTTGTCCATGGCCTTGACTCCCCCCATCCTGACGTTGCTTCTCATGGTCAATAGTATCTTCCATATCCATTCCACTTTCCTTCAAAGGTGCCCACCTGTTCCAGAAGGACTAGAAAAAGCTGAAACTACATTTCTAGACTGCTTTGGAGCTAGGGCTCCAGGTGTGTTTGAGGCTCCTTGATCAGGGGACCTGTGCAAGATTTGGAAGGCAGACTGAGGGAAAGGCCACCTGCCAGCTGCTTCTGCAGCCAGCACTGGGATCCTCCATGGAAATGCTCCCAGAGGTCCCTATTTTTGGTCACTTGCTTTGTGTGTTGAAGGATAGGACGCAGGCACCGGCTTTGTCAGATGGACCATGTTCAAGTCCCAGCTCAGCCACTTTTAGCTATGCAACTTCAGGCAAGTGGCTAAACTTCCTGTACCTTAACTCCCTCATCAGCAAAATCAGGATGATTTCCTAAAGCGGGTGTCTGTCTTACTCTCCAAGCACTAGCTTATGGTGGGAAAAAGAGGGCCAGGCCCTAACACATCCCCGCCAGCCGACAGCGCTGCTGCCTCCCACACAGATTTGTGAATCATGGTCACCAGCCCTAGCAGACGGAGGGGTCACTGTCTCCCCTGGCCCAGAGGGGGCTGTCGACATTTTCATCCCATTATGAGCTAATATCTGGGCTCCCACTCATGTCTGGGGCCTCACACACTCCAGCCCACACCCTTATCTTGGTTTATTGACAAAGCAGAGAGGCTGAGCTGGCAGGCCTGAGGGCAGAGAAAGGGACCAGGGTGTGCACAGTTGGAGCAGATGCCCAGAGGAAGGGGCTCCGGGCCAGGAAGCACTGCCGGTGGGCAGAGCAGGGCCATCCTTGTCAGGATTTCCTAGAATTAGAGTTACAACTCACCTAGTCCAACTGTCTGCCTGTATCTCTCTCTCTCTCTCTCTCTCTCTCTCTCTCTCTCTCTCTCTCTCTCTGTTTCATGCCTGTCTGTTTGTTAATTCTTAAGTATACTTTGCTCAGGTATACTTACATGTATAAAAGCATTGATGTTAAGTGCTCTGGTCCAGGAGTGTTGATTCATGACCACTACCACAATAGATATATAGGATATTTCCATCATCCCCCCCCCCAAATTCCCTGATGCCCCTTTGCAGTCACCTCAGACCCCAGGCAACCCTTGATCCGCTGCCTGCCACTGTAGGTTAGGATCATTTTTTCTAGAGTTTCATATAAATAAGGTTTTATGCATCAGGCTTCTTTTGCTCAGCATAACGTTTTTGAGATTCCTCTCTGTTGTTGCCCAAGTCAATAGTTCATTCTCTTTTGTCACTGAGTAGTATTCTATAGTACAAAGTACCACCACCCCCATCTTAATAATTTTAGCCAACATTATTGGACTCATGTCAAATGCAGTGTTAATATTTTGTACAAAAATTCTCCCGGAGTCCCCCCAACAATCTTATGAGATAGGTACTATTAGTATCCCTTTTTCATGAGGCTCAAGAGGGGTAATGCAGTTGTCCCCCAAACACAGAAAGGGCACAGATTAGGACCTACATTTGAACCAAGGCAGTCTGACTCCAGAGTCAATATCCTCAAGATTCATGTTCCATGGTTTGCCATTTTACAGATGGAGAAACAGAGGCAGGGTTGAAGCAATTTGACAAGCATCACATTATACTATGTAGAACATTTTGAGAACCCAAGGGCTCAGAGTCCCAACCCCTCTGTTGAAGGGGACCTGAACACCCTACTGGCACCTTCCTAACTTGCTTGAAGCCTGTGCCTTCTCCTAGTGCTATCCAGCTGTTTTTCAGTCAGTCACTTACTGAGCACCAGCCCAGGGCTAGCACTCCAGGGAAACAGAAGACACAACCTTCTGAAGATAAATCCAGGGATTCAAAGTACCTACTACAGAAGGACTGAAAAAAATAGAATTGCAAAGAACAGTTCAGGATTTTTGTGGAAGCCAAGTTAAAAATGTTCACTAGTGTTATAGACCCAAAGAGCCAATTAGAGCTGAGCTCCAGATCCATCTAGCTATGATAGAATCATCTTCATAGGTCAGCCAGATCCTCTGCACTCTTGCATCCATCAACCAAATCTCAAAACAACCCCATGGGGTTGGGTACATTTATTAACCCATTACGCTAAAGAGAAAAGAGGCTTGGTGAAGCTAAGCAATGCCACTGAGCCATTCTTGTGAATCTTTTCTGCACGTGGTCTTGTTGTTCCCAACCTGTTTCAAATGAAATATACTCTTCTCCACCTGAAGAGGTGGTGTTGACTACAAACTCCTCCAATGCTCCCCCACATTTTCCATCCTCCTTAGAAGTCAGCTTGGGGCCCTCTGACTAGTTCTAGCCCATGGACTCAGAGCAAAGGGGCCAAGGTGTCGCTTCCAGACGGAGGTTGTAAGAACAACACACCTCCCCATATGTCTCTTTTTTCCTGTTGACCCTGAAGGCCACATGTTCCAGAGAGTAAAGTTTCCAGATGGAGAAGGACTTCCTGGCCCAAAGAAGATGTCACATAAAGCACGAAATGCACCTGTAAGTTGGCAAGTCATTGATATTTTAAGAGATCACCTATTGTAGCAGCTAAACATTAAGCATCCTGACTAATATAGTAATAATAGCTGAAAATTCTACTATTCATTTAATGATGACTCTGTACCAGGCTGAATGATGCTGTGCTAATTTCTCTATACCTGTCAAGACTTTGAATTTCAGTAGCTTACCTACGGAAATAGCAATCCTGTCCTAAGTGGGCTCTGGATTTATTCAAGGAGGAGGAAAGGGAGACTCTCCTTGGGAGGAAGGATTCTTAGGCCTAAGAAACTTCATTACCAGAGAGTACAAGAAATGACACAGGACTAAAAAATGCCTGCTCTTACAAGTGTGGGCACTACATTGTTCAATAGAATCCACCCCTATTTCAAGGAACAAGAAGCATAGGGCTCAGACAGGAACTAGACATTGAAGGATAAGAAAGAAAAGTACCCCATAGGTGGAACCCCCATCCCCTCAAAGCTCTTGCTGGATGGCTTTGAATATGATGAAAGCACTTCTTGCTATCTGGTTTCCCAAAAAGGCAAATGCCATCAAGGTACTACCTGCTGGCTTCCGATGGCTCTGGGATTCAGTGTGACCTCTAGGGCCTCCATTTAAGTTGAAGTTCACGGCTAGCGTTAAGCCAAGTATTAATAAATGAGTAGGAGTTTGTCGGCCAGAAAAAGGAAGACAGAACACTCCAGGACAAAAGAACAGCAGGAGACCGCATAGGGTGATGAGAAGACCTGTCATGTTTAAAAATGGTCAGAAAGCTTAGTGTGGCTGGAGCATTGGGGGTGTGACAGAAGCGAGACTGGAGACTTAGGTGGGGACTGCACTGTGAGGGAGGCGGGTCCTGATCTAGCACAGCCTGTGACCTCGTGGGGAAGAGGGTCTAATCCTGGTCCAGTGAGGAGCCCTCATCTGCTGGTGTAAGCCAAACCTCCCAGCCTGTTAGATGGTGAAGGAGATGTTTCCTATCACACCTGCTCATTCATTTTCCCTCCCTCCCTCCCTCCTTCCTCCTTCCTTCTTTCCTTCATTCCTTCATTCCTCTATTACCTCCCTCCCTCCCTCTTACCTCCTTTCTTTCTTTCATATTGGGGATTGAACCCAGAGGCATTCTACCTCTGAGTTACACCCTCAGCCCTATTTTATATTTTATTTTGAAACAGGGTCTCACTAAGTTTTGGAGGGCTTCACTAAGTTGCTAAGGCTGGCCAAGAACCCTCAATCCTCCTACCTCAGCCTCCCAAGTATTAAGATTATAGGTGTGTGCCACCATGCCTGGCTCTTTATTTCTTAATTAGTTCTGGATTTTGGCAGGGGAGAGAATGCTATTCATTGTGTCCTTTCAGAGTCTCCAACAGCAGGCACTTCTTTCAACTCCATTTCATAGTTGAGGAAACTGAGTCTTAAAGTTCATTGAATCTGGTCATATGCTGGACTGATATCTACCTGGTCCACATAGATATGGTCTACCAGCTATTAAAATATTCAGATATTTCTATAGTGCTTGCTGGTCAGCTGCTGCCCTGACCCTCCACCTCCACTCCTGCCCTGTGACCCAAACATCTACAGAGAACACCAGGCACGGCAGGGTGTTTGGAGCTTGCTCCAAAGTTAGAGTTGACTCCTCTATTCCTGGGCCATGACAACTTTTAGATATTTTGAATATCACTTCTGGTTACACAGCTGATGGATACTAGCGTTGGTTTGAATCTGTGTCCATCCAGTTCTAATGCCAGTTCTCTTTCCATGCTATGAGCCAGTTCATGCCCAGAACAAGGGGATCAGTCCTGCTACCCCTGCATGGGCCAGACTGCTACGGGGCCCAGGGATCGGCTGTGGAAGGCACACGTGGAGAACAACACCAAGTAGCTGCAGTTTGTGCAGAGGAGAATGATAGAGATCAGGGGGCTTGAAATCACGTCATAGAAGGAGAGATGGGCAGAATCAGAGATGTTAGGGCTGGGGCTGTAACTCTGTAGTGTTTGCCTAGCCTGCATGAGGCCTTAGGTTCCATCCCTGGCACAAGGAGGAGGAGGAAGAGGAGGAAGAGGAGGAGGAGAGGGAGGAGGAAGAGTATGTTAACTTGGAGAAGTGAAGATCCAGGGAATACGAGACTTGTCTTCAAATATTTAAAGGGCAGTCAGTTGTATGACAAGGGTTACTGAGGAATGGAGCTGGCACCAATGGGTAGAATTACTGGTCAATTTAGTCCTCTGTGTTTGTTACAGGATGGATACTTTCCAGGACAGTCTGTGCTAGTGTTGAACTGAGCCTGGGGAGCACCATGTTGAAAAGGAGCTGGCCCTGGCAAGAGAGACAGACACACGGACAGACTGTTACAGTGCCCAGTGGGAGGTGCCCCAGGAGCCAGGAGAATGGGGGCCCTGAATTCCTGTTGGGGGAGCTAGCCAGGCTTCTGGGGATGAGAATTTTGATCAGAGTCTTAGAGAATGTGTGGGAGATTGCCAATCACAGAAGAGGAGAAAGAAGAACAGCATAAACCAGGCGTGGTGGCGCATGCTTGTAATCCCAGCATTTGGGAGGCTGAGACCGGAGGATCCGGGTTCGCAGCCAGCCTCAGCTACCTAGTGAGGCCCTCTGCAACTTAGTGAGACCCTGTTTCAAAATAAAGAACAAGCCGGGTGTGGTGGCGCAAGCTTGTAATCCCAGCATTCGGGAGGCTGAGACCGGAGGATCCAAGTTCGCGGCCAGCCTCAGCTACTTAGTGAGGTCCTCCGCAACTTAGTGAGACTCGGTTTCAAAATAAAGAATAAAAAAAAAAATAGGGCTGGGGGTATAGCTCGGAGGTAGAATGCCCCTGAGTTCAATCCCCAGTACCGCAAAAAAAAAAAAAAAAAAAAAAAAAAAGAAAAAAAAATAGGGCTGGGGGTGCAGCTCGAAGGTAGAATGCCCCTGAGTTCCATCCCCAGTACCGCAAAAACAAAACAAAACAAAACAAAAGAACAGCATACACAAAGTAATGGAAACATGGGGGCATTTAAAAATAGACCAGATCCCGGGCATTGCTGGAATGGCAGGCTTGTGGGGCAGAAGTGCAGCTGGCAGTGATGGGGGGGTCTTGGCTATGAGGGGGTCTTGGGAGTCTGGACATGAGGCTGAAGGCAACGAGGAAAGAGTGGAGGTCATCTAACTAGGAAACGATCAGATTGTAGTTGCTTCTGCAGTGATGCAGACTGAAGCTTGGTTCAGGAGGAACTTTCCCAAGTGAGAACCATTCAGAGGCAAGTCGGTGTCTGTGACGTGATAAGCTCTCCGTCACCAGAGGCACTCCAGGGGTGACAAGAGGGCAGTTTTGGAGGGATGCTTGCAACCAGATCCTAATATTCAAAGAGTGATCAGCTGAGATGACCTCAATGGTCCATTCCAATCTGGGACTCCTCTGAAAGCTAAATGTCACAGTCTGGGGGGGCTACAGGCAAAGGGGATGGGAGAAGTAGGTTTGGGGTGCAGTAGGGTGAGCACTGTTGATGTATGTTCCTATGTAGGCTTCATCTAATTTTATTTCCGGGCACTGAGAACAAAGGAGATGCTGGCTCTCTGCTTTGGGGATTAGGAGCAAGTCTGCATGTCTTTCCTGAAAACGGGAGCTGGTGACGGGCTGGCTCTGACTGACACGGACCTGCTCCTAGCAGCGCACCTGGATCTGCTCGTTCCACCCGCCACACTACACACAGAGACACAATCATTCAGTCAGCACAACTATGCGTATTGGACATTGTCGTTCCTGTTTTATAGATGGGGAAACTGAGTCACAGAAATGTCAGCCAGCTGCCCAAGGCCTCAGCGATGGGATTCAAGTCAAGCATCCTGATTCGAGAGGCCAGTTCCTCCCCATTATACTGCACTAGTGTGTCTTTCCCTCATTGAATGGGTTTGTAAAAATTGTGAGACAGAACTCTGAACATCAGTACGGATCTTTATTTGCCAACAGATAAATCAGGGGAGATGGCAGTCACTTTGGGGATGGGCTTCTCACCGGGTCTCTTGAAGTAGCATCTTCCCCAGAGTCTGTTATTGATCCCATGGCGTGAAGTCCCAAGACAGAGGATTCCACATTCCTGTGGTGACCTAGGTAGCTCCTACTAAACTCCTACTAGTAACTAATATGAAGCAAAGATGAAATTAGTTGTATATTTTTTTTCTTTTTAACGCAGGTACTAACTTTTCTAGTCTGAAACTTTCCATGTCTAAACTTTCTATTTTACCAGCTAGGAAGTCAAAGCAGTGGGTACATGACCACACAGTTCAGAATGGCTCCTGAGTCTGGGTTTGGGCTCTCCTGAAGTCGCAGGAGACTTCATTCAATTCAGAGCTTCAACTCTTGCCCGCTCACTCATTGAGGCAAAGGGAGAAAGGTCCAGAGGGGATGGAAAGAGATAGGACAGTTGTCACCATGGTAACTGCTGCTGATGCTTATCTCGTGCCAGGCAGAGACATTATTCTATTCCACTGTGTGGATGAGGAAACAGGACCAGAGGAAAATAGCCAACCATTCAAGGTCACCCAGAAAGGAAGCAGAAGACCTGGGTTTGGCACTTAGTGCTGCCCGAGTCCTACGCTTGTGTCTCTCCATTCTCCCACAGGGCCTTCCCACGCCAGCTTCTTGGGCTTATTTTCCTGTCTGCCATAGCAGATGTCTAATTCATTACCAACTCTCCTCATGGTGCATATTCTGCTTAAAAATATTCCATAGTCCATTGGCTCATGACATTAACAGTAACGTATTAAAAACAGCTAATAAAAACTACCAATTAATAGTTGCAAGGTCCCTGGAACTGTTCTAAGCATTTTATTAGTATTAGCTCATTAAATCCTCACAAGGACCCTGTGAAATATGATAACCTCCATTTATAGAGGAGGATTCAAAGAAACCAAGTAACTTCCTCAAAATAGCACCATTAAGTATCTGTTAAATCATAATGAATAGCAAGAGATCAATAAAACACTTTGGATTAATCAAAGACCTCTCCAATTAACAATCGGTTGGTTGATCAGTGTGTGATAATCAGCATCTTTAACACTGGCAATTTCAGTGACCCCTGAGTAAGCACAAGTGTATGATTCATACGTAGCTTCGGGAAATATAGGAAACAGCTAATGCATTCCTAAGGGTGATGAGGAGAGGGCAGCCCACGTTGGAAGGCATGGTGACTTAACGTCTAATATTCCAGCTCTGAGGTGGAACATTCAGGTTGGCACCTGCAGAACAGGGCTGGAGGAGCACTCCTTGGCTGGGCTGTGCAGACATTTCCCAGCTCTCCTGGGGCCATGAGCCAGCCAGCGACCTGGAGTCGCCTCCCACCAGGGACAGTGGATGCAGGAGACAGAGGGGAGCCGGGAGCATTAGGAGAGGAGAGAGACTGAAGGCTGAGCCAGCCTCCTTGCTTAGATCTGTCTTTTCCACAGATCTGTCTCACAGGTTCCATAGATTTTACCAAGTTACATGTTTGAAAGTGAGGGCAGCAGAGACAGGCCACGTTCTATCCCTGGGTAGACAGAGTGGGCTGTCTGCATCCCTGGGGCCCAGGTGACAATCGTCTTTAGGTAGCTCTCCCCTGGGTTCTAATTAACACAGGTGATCTTGACGGCCACCTGGGCCATCATCCTCTCTTCCTTCTCCTCTCCCTTCCCTCTTGGAGGCTGGATAACCCAGGACACCCCCAGGAGGTGGTGAGTTCGTCTTTCTGTGGGCCAGTCCTCCTCTCTGGGGCCCCTATTTCCTTCTTGGTGGCATCTGTTTTCCTTCAGAGGCAGCGGTGTTGTGAAAAGCCCAGCTCTAGACTTACACAGGCCTACACTGGAGCCCTGGCTTTGAGCGCACTGGCTGTGTGACCCTGAGCAGGTGAACTTCTCAGAGAGGACAGGATGTGCTTTGCAGCTTGGGGACAGGACCGGGAATGAATGAGCCATCGCTCTCCCACCCCAGGTGCTTCTTGCTGTCCTCCGTTACTAGAGAGTGACGTGCATGGTACCACCCTCAAGAGACAGGACCAAGAAGGCCTGGAGGCGAGAGGACAAGCAACTCCAGGAAGGTGGTTATCAGAAGGTGAAGTCAATCTCCCTCCCTCCTAGGGGACTCATTTTCCCCTTTTGAAAGTGAAAAATGAGTGGAAGACCTCGATGATTTCAGAAGTCATTCTGAGTCAGAGACTGTCACTCCCAGGTGTCTGTCCACATTGGGCTGTGATTGACAAGTCACCAATAGGAAACAGCTGTCTGCAAGGCTTATGTTCCATTCTGTTATCTCTCCACTCACCAATGCCTGCTTCATACCCAGCAGTTCGCCAGGCACCAAGGGAGCCGAAGCGCCACACAATAGCAGCTGAAAGTCCACCTGCTACCCACCAAGGACCTCCTGTGCTAGCTCTCCATCATACTCAATCCCCAGAATCCAATCCTGTTCTCATTGTCTCCATTTTACAGGTTAGTAAGCAGAAAAGGTCAAATCCAAACCTGGATCTAGCTGCCCCTGAAGTCCACGCTTTTACCCAATATGCTGCAGTGAGTGTCTGCCTTTTAGTGTAAGATGTTATCCACAAGAACCAGAAGCTCAACATGTGTATTAGTCTGCTTGTTGTTACTGTAACAAAATGCCTGAAGTAGGCTATTTATGAAAAAAAGAGGCTTATTTAGTTTGAGAGGTTCAAAGTTCAAGACTGGGCAGTCCCATTGGTTTGGCTTCTGGTGTGGGTGGCAGATAGCATCACATCATGGTGGTCGTGTGTATGGGAGTAAGCAGTGGCTCCTGAACAGAGAGAGAGGGCAGGGGCCAGACTTGCTCCTTTTATACCTCCCTCTTGAGAGAACTACTGAGGGGTTTGCTGAGAAATACTATACTCCCTTTTGAGGACACGCCCCCAAAGACCCGAGGACCTCCCACCAGGCCCCACCTCTTAAAGTCCCACCACCTCCCAACAGCACTACCCTTGGGCCCAAGCCTTTTGCTCACAAACTCTTGGGGAACACTCAAATCACATCTGAACCACAGAGCCATGGGGGTGAGGAGACAAGCTGTGGGGGATAAAGCAGTCTGGAAGACAGCAAGAGCAGTGGCCGTAAGGGTGTGGGCTCATGCCCGCGCATCAGTGCACGTCAACGCAGCTTGACGGGGGACCGACCAGTGGTCAAGAACAGCGAAGAGCCAGAGGGAGCAGAGCATGGGAGAGCACCAGGACCTGCGCTTGTCCAGGAACTTTCTTGCTCAGTGAGTACCCAGCACCTGCCAAGCCCTGTGCTAAGTACTCCAGAGAAGATTTCATTTAGCAGAATGTCACTATAGCTCTGTGAAGAAAGATTTGAAGCCAGCCGGCAGGGATGAGGGGCACCTTGAACTCTATTTCTCTCCCTCTGAACCCTCAGCTTCCTGCACCCCGGGTCCATCCAGAACAGAGAGCCTGGACTTTGGCTTTGTACGACCATTGAGTCCTGTCTCTCCACCTGCACCCTCGCCGCTCCTTGCCTAAGAGGACGGTGAAGTCACTGCTGTCTCTCCTGCAGTCTGCCTTTCCTCCAATCAGGCATTTGGAGACAGAGGTGTGAGGTGGACAGCTGCTGACCAATGTCTCCTGTTGTCTCTGCTCTGGAAATCCTCTTTCCTTTCTTTCTTGCCAAGGGAATGTGTAGCTTTGGGTAGGGCCTGCTCAGATATCCTTGGTGGCCTTCCCCTCCCGTGGCCCTAGGCACTGTAGACTGACAACCCAGAGGTTCAGCTCCTGAACAACCCTGGGCTACGCCAAGCAGAGGTATTTGGTGGCTCTGAGTACCTGGGGTGGGGGGAGGGGGAACAGAGGAGAGAGAAAGAGGAAACGGAGAGAGACAGACTGACAGACATGCATACAAGAGAAACAGAGAAAATACAGTAGAGAGAATAGGGGAGAGAAAAACAAACAGAACAACTCTAGCTGGGCAGAGAGACAGAAAGGAACAGGCAAGAAATGAAGAGAGCGACAGAGGAAAACAGAGATAGGAGAGGCAGAGAGACGAGAAAGACAGAGACAGGGCCAAAGGGCAGTGAAGAGACTGCGCCCTAGCGTGTGACAGCCAGGAGTTCTTGCTTCAGAGAAGGTAATTTTATAAAAGCATAAGAAAGAAGGAGAAAAGAGGAGAGGGCGAGGAAATAGTCACACATTCTTAAGAGGTAACGTTGACTTTGCAGTTTGAAGTAAATCAAGACGCTAACCATGGGCTGTGTGACTTTGAAATCAATGTCTCAGTCTTCTTGTCTGGGCTCAGTTTCCTGAGCTGCAAAACAGCTTGACCGGTTGCTACTTCACAGAACCACCGTGAAGACCGGGAGGGATGCGACAGGCCGCTTACGCTGTCAGGTGCAGGGCAAGGGCCAAGTTCACTGTTGCAGCCTTGGAGCCAGAGGGAGATGGAGCGCTAAGAATCCCCCCTTGGGAGTTATTTTTCAGGCCAGTTGGGGGTCTTCTCCCAGGGGCTCAGTCTGATCAGAAATGGTTGCCTGAGGAGAAACACTGATCATCCTCCAAAAGTTGCCCATTAATTCCAGCAAATCTAGCTGGGTGACCAGGAGAAAGTCACTTCAGGTCTTTGAGCCTCTTTTAAATGACAGCTGGACCTAATACGATTTTACAGCCTTCTGTAGCTTGGAGTGTAGACAGATCTGTGGCCACTGGGATGAGGAGGTGTCAGCATGGAGAAGGATTCATATTTGCACATGGCTGAGGGAGGGTCAGTCTGCTCTCAAAGATCGCCTCCTCCAGGAAGCCTTCTCTGATGCCTCCAAGCCAGATATGGTACTTCCTCTGTGCTTCTGCTCACAGCATCATCCCTTCATAGCAAATGAAATTGTGATTGTGATGTAACTGTTCCCCGCCTAGATTGAGCTCCTGAGGACAGAGCCCCTCTCGCTCAGGCCTGGATCTCCAGTGTCCAAGGCCCGGCACATAGTAGACACTCAATGAATGCTGTGTCTTAAGCGGAGCTGAACTGCCAGCCCCTGTTCTCTCCCATTAGGCTGATGTTTTCAAAGGAGGAAGGGCCGGGCCAGGCCCAGCTGCCGGAGGCTTTGGAAACAGCCTCTGGATAATCTGTGCTGCTTTTTGAATGCTTTCCAGGAGCCAAGCGAGACTCCAGGAGACCAAGAGCCAAAAAGGGTGGAGGGAGACTTGCTGGCTGGTGAGAGGCAGGGAGGGGTAGGGCACAAGAAAGGGAAGCAATTTAACACAATACCTCACATTTCTGAGGTATTTTATGCTTGACATAATATTTCTACATACACCGCTTCGTTGGAGCCGCATAAGAATCCCAGGGCTAAGTAGGGTTCAAATTTCACTACTTTCCTTTTTCAAATGAGCAAGACAAGACTGAGAGAGAAGTCAGCCAGCCAGATTTGAAGTTGGGTCCTTAGATTTTAGGTCCAGTGGTCTTTAAAGCCCAATAAAAAGGTAGGAGGTGAAGCTGGGCACACACGGCACGGTGGCGCACGCCTGTAATCCCCGTACTTGGGGAGGCTGAGACAGGAGATTGAAGGTTCAAGGACAGCCTCAGCAACTTCAACTTAGTGAGGTTCTCAGCAACCTAGCAAGACCCTATTTCAAAAATAAAAAATAAAATAAAAATAAAAATAGGGCTGGGGGTGTAGCTTAGAGGTAGAATGCTCCTGTTACACACACACACACACACACACACACACACACACGAGGTGGTGTCCATGAGACATAGATTATTTCCTCCCAGCTTTTCTTGGTCTTGGAAGACCACTGGACCTGAAGTCCAAGGATCCAATTTCAAACCTGGCCATGTGACTTCTCTCCCCAGTCTTGTCGAGCTCATCTGAAAAGGAAAAGTGTCACCCTACTATTTGAACCCTACTTAGCCCTTGGGATTCTTTCCTCAAATACTTTTGGTGGCTTAATGAATTGCTCAATTAGTACGAAACCATGAGTGTAATTGGGGAAGCTATTGATAGTCCAAGCACTTTATCAACCTCATCCTATTAATCTGATCTGTGCCCCTACAAGATGGGTTCCATTCCTAACCCCATTTTATAAATGAGGCTTGTCAGACGGAGCGGGTATCTGAAGATCATACAGCCAGCGAGTGGCTTCAACCCAAGGACTCAAATTCTAGAGTCTGAGCTCGAGGGCCCACCATTCTGCTCATTTAATTCTCGGCACTGGAGCAGGAAGTGTAAAGCGAGAGGCCTCCGCAGCCCACAGGTAAGTCTGTGAGTCTCGCCAGTAGACAGGCATGTGGCTGGCTCTGTTTTTCCAGACTTGGAGATGTCCTGTCCTGGTCCCTCCCTGTCCACTGACTCCTGTGGTTTCTCCCTGGGTGTGGCCACAATTAAAGTGTGCTGGCCACAGTTTGCAAAGCTGGGCTAGCACAAAGCTTTCAGGTCCATGGGAGAAGAGCACTGAGGCCTTGGGCTCAACAGCCTGTGTCCAAGATCACACTGGACCCTGACCGCCTCGTCCTGACAGAGGTTGGTGCTGGGCTCAAACAAAGCTGGCTTCCAGCTCAGCTCTGAGATTTAGCAGCTGAATAACCTCAGGCAGTGTAGGGGAATCTCACCAAACCTCAGTTTCCCCATTTGTAACAAGAGGATAATATGGGTCTTGTGGGGATTAAATAGGACAACCTCCTTGAGATGTCCTGATGCATTAGCTAGCACATGACAGATACTGGATCTTCCTTCATTAGAGGGAGGATGGCCCAGAAAGAAGAGCATGGGGTTTGGGGTCAGACAGATCTGGTTTTGAATGTGGGTTCTGTGAGCTCTAAGTTGTATAAGTTTCTGCAGACAGCAGTTTCTCAGAGTTTCAGATTTCACATCAATAACATGAAGCGGACAGTAACTACCTTAGAGGGAATTGTACAAATAAGAAGAGATGGGGGTGTGCTCAGGGTTTAGTGGAAAGCATCTAACATTGGCAGTAACGAAGTTGATTTTCCTCTTCCTTTCCTTGGAGAATGGGAACATTCATGCGCTCATTCATCCACTGTACTAGGTATTATAAGTCACCTCGTGTAAGATCTATTTATATAGTATTTACATTATACTAGGTAGTATAAGTAATCTTGAGGTGATTTAAGTATATGGGAGGGTGTGCGTAAGTTATGCCAATACTGCAGACACTATTTTTATAAGAGACCTGAAAATCTGCAGAGTTTGGTATCTGTGGGAGGTTCTGAAACCAATCTCCCATGGTACCGAGGACAATTGTATTGTCAGCAGAGCAAGACGACACTGAAAAATGCAGGTCCACAGTAGAATGATGGAAGGGGATAGAGGGAAGGGAGGTGGAGAGGGGAAAAGGGAGACCTGATGAAACAGTTGAAATGATGCTAAGAAAGTATCACCACTATCGCTGTTTTGTACTCAGACGGGTGGGTAGCAGAGTGGTACCCAAAGGCAGTCTCACCAAGACCTTCCTGCGTGTTTGTTTCTAGGACTTTGAACCTCACTATGATGTCTAATCACAATGCACCAGTAAAAGTATAAAAAGATGTCGGTTTACCTTTCTACTGCCCCAAATCATGAACAGGTGTTACATGTTAGTATTGTTTGGGGAACAATGACATAGAAGCCTATACATGTTCAACACAGATGTGATTTTTTTCCCCAAATATTTTTGATCCTCATGAATGCACAGATGTGGAAGCTGTGGAAGAAGGCTAGTAACATAAGGGGTGCTCAAGGAAGGCCTTAAGGTTTGGGGTCCAACGTCCAGTTACCTGAGCTAACTCAGAGGGGAAGGCTGGGGGGGTGGTGGATAGCAGGTTTTGCCGGGAAAGATCAGGAGCTCCGTTTCCAAGATGTGAACTTGAACGCCTATCAGACAAGCAGCGTGGACAGTGCAGAGCAGTCTTGCACACCCGAGCCTGGAGTTCCAGCCTTTAAAACCTTGACATTGGGTGAGACCAACAAAGGAGGGAAGGTGTGGTGTGGGTAGACAGGAGAGGACGGAACGCTGAACCCTGACCCAGGCCCCAGCCCACGCCAGGAGGTAGCAAGAGGAGCTGGAGGAGTAGAGGAGACGGAGGAGCACAGGTGAGGAGCCGCTGGAGGCCTTGACAGGAGCCATTTCGGTGGAGTGCTGATGGTGGGGCCCCTCAGAATGGCCCCCACCCTGTCCTGAGAATTGAACTCAGAGTCCCAGGGCGAGGGAGGTGTGCTTCTTAAAGGGGGCGGGGGCTGGACGTGCCTCTCCCATGTTCTCTGGGGATCTGGGGAGTCCGGGTGCTGCTGGTCACGGGAGGGATGGGCCAACTCTCTTGGACAACAAGTGTCCCTGTGACTCAGCCATTGTCAGTGGCACGTGGGCCTTGGTGCGTGCCTGGCAGAACTGGGCTGGGGGTGATTTCTGGTAGGGAACAGGAGAGAGGAAAGCGGTGGCATAACACTACGTTGAGTCAGAGGGGAGGAATCAGAATGGGAGAAATAATGCTACTTGTTTCCCAAGAGGATGGATCCTGGGAGCCCTAGAGTGTTCTAGAAGGGGTTTACAGGGGCTAAAATGCCTCAACAGTGGAAGCAGAGCCAGGGAGATCCTGTGTATGACAGCCATGGATCAGGCGGGAACTCAAATGATCAGAAGCATTAACTGAGCACTTACTAAGTGCTGTATGTATGTTCTGATGTTTTAAAGCAAAAATAATCTTTCCCTGAGGAAAAACAACATGTAAAACTGATCCTCCGGGCTCTTTGTCAGTTGCCTGTCTCTTTCCCACTGGATGACAACCTTCCCCAGGACAAACCGTATTCACTGCAGGATCCCCAATGCCTACAACAGTGCTTGAAATTTAGTAGGTGCTCAATCTACTGAATGTTTTCCCACACTCGCTTGTGGAACGAGTGGGTGAATACAAGCCCCCGAGCACTGGATTTTGAACCCTTGCAGCAAGGAACTCCGGGAACATCAACAAGCCTTTATTAAGCACCAACTGAATGCCAGGTGCTAGGCCTCCTGTGCTCTCTAAAGTTGGATTAATAATTCCCAACCACCGTAGGCTGCTGTTTCCTGGCCACTGCCTCCATGTGGAACATCTTCTTCCTCCTCCTCACCAAACGATTGCCGTCCTTACTACCCAAATCCCGGTCATGTATGAGCTCACCTCCTCCGTGCAGCCACCTCTGATTGAGCCTGCCTGGGTCTGGCTCCAGCCAGCCTCTTTCTGGTCTCTTCTGTGCTTTGCATTTGTATATGTTTCTTAGTCTAGTGTCTCTCGCATTAAATTAGAAGCACCATTACTAGGACCGCCACTGTGGCCTCTACTGTCCCTTCCAAGGCTCACCTTGTCCTCAGAGCCACTCCTATCACAGGTGAGCGTGAGCAAGCCACCGTGCACCTGCCATCGATTTCCTCTGTATCCAGGAGAGGCCCCGAGCAGAGATGGCCACAGGGAAACTCAGGTCTCCCTCAGCATCATTTTAGCCAAGAGAAGGGCTATGGATGTCCTCAATCTCATCAACTTCCTCCTAGCAGTAAGCCCTGCTGGAGACCCCCAGTGGGACCAAGAGCAGCCTGGGGCCTGAGGAGGACACCAGGCAATGGCGCCCCTGCCGCCTCAGCCTGAGCCCTCCCTTCCTTCCAGAACACCGCACACTGGACAAGAGGTCAGGGTGCATAGAAGGGTCAAAGGTCACAGGTCCCGCAGGTCCACTGGATGCTGACTATGTGACTCCAAGTCACGCAGATGGGAACAACTCCGAGGGGTCAGCATCTGGCCACCTCCAGGAATCCTCATTCCTGACTCAGGCTGTCTCTCGAGGGACCAGGGCTGCTCTGGAAGACCCTGACCGCCCCGTGATGGTGACGCATGGGGAGTTTCCCCAGGAAAGGTCAAGGGAAGGGTTCGCTCAATGCAGGAAGGGCCTTACGCCGACAGGCTGCTCAACCTGGGCTTGAACTCGGTGGCTGGGCCTTCCTAGGGCTACCAGCGACCTTCCTGGCTCCCCAGTTCAGAGGGCGCCCTGTCTCTGGTCTCCGAGGGCTCTCCCACTTTCGTCTTCCTTCTCACCTGGGGAGGGCTCTGTGAGCCCCGCTGTCAGCAGCAGCTTTATACTTGGGAACCAGTCTGTGCCGGACGCCTGACGCACATTTCATCGAATTGTTCAGCAAACAGACGGAGGGGTCATGGTGGGTCAGGCGCGGCCACAGGCTGGGGCTTTGCAAGAGTGAGCAAGAGAGACGGGGCCTGCCCCCCTGCGGCTTACCTTCCAGTGAGGGAGTGTTACCCCACTTTACAGAGGAGACACTGGAGGTTCAGGGATTTGAACAAGTGTGGCTGACTCCAAAGCTGATCTTCAGTCCCCATCTCCTCTTGCAACCCCTCGAAGCTCTGGGACCGTGGTGGTGGGCCACACTTCTGGGTCTTCACACAGCTGTTTCCTTGACTTTCAAGTCCTTTGTAGTTTCTTCTCCAATGAACTAATTCCCTTCCTTTTTTTTTTTTTTTTTTTTTTTGTTGTTGTTGTTCTTGGTTCTGGGGATTGAACCAAGGGGCATTCTATCTCTAAGCTGCATCCCCTGTCCTATTTTTATTTTGAAACAGGGTCTTACTATGTTGCTGAGACTCTTGCTACATTACTGAGGTTGGCCTCAAACCTTAATCCTCCTGTCTCAGCTTCCTAAGAACTGGAATTACAGGCAGGCACCACCACACCCGGCATTTTTTTTTTTTAAGTTTCTTTTCCCTCTAGTTTTGTTGAGGTATAATTGGCAAATAAAAGCTGTATATATTTGAGGTACATCACCTGATGTTCTGACACACTGTGAAATGACGGTCAACACTAAGCTAATCTGCAGAGCTCACCATCACGGGTGTCTTCGTGGCCAGAACATTTAAGATCTACTCTCTTAGCAGATGTCCAAGGTCACAATGCAGCCCTACTAACTAGGCGCCATGCTGCACAGTAGGTCTCCACGTGTGTCCTTCCTGCATAATTGGATCTTTCTTTCCTCATGGCCATCTCCTCTTGGAAGTCTTTCCTGCCACACCTGGACTGGGAGAGGTGTCCCCTGCGGTCCCTTTCCAAAGACGTCAGGCTCACACCATCGATGGAGTTGTTCACACCCTTCTTTGACTGTCCTCTCCCCTGGAACGTGGGCCTTCTTGGGCAGGACTGTGTCCCCTTAGGTCTAAATCACCAATGCCCAGCAGGGGAGTTACGCAGGAGGCCCAGGGCCCATTGACTCAATTTCCCTCTGTCCTTTGACACTTCCTCAAGCTCAGATGGACAAGATTGGCAAAGCTTTGACTCCTGTTGAGGTAAAGTGGCCTCTGGAGGAGCCGTGCCAGGTGCTCACATAGCAGCGGTGTCAGCTCCCAGGGCGGCTGGATGAGGGAGAGGTGGCCTCCGAAACCCTTGCTGCCAAAGGTGCCCTACAGAAGGCTCCATCTCTCCCTCCTCCCCAAGGCCAGCGCCTGTGTCTCCTCCCTCCCCATACTTGGCTAGTTCTCAATCCTGGACGACTGAGCAGTCCCTAGGCCCACTGGAATGTCCTCTTTGGTGCTGCAGACCCCTCCCTGGGAAGCGAGTTCCTGAGCTGAGTGAGGTCAGCGGGGCTCTGCAGGACCGGGCTCTGTCCCAGCTCCTCTGATCTACAGGACAGACTCCAGCAAGTTCTCTAATGGACAGTCTCACACTTGATGCCTTTACACCTTCAGCACTGAGAAGGAAGGCGAGGAGAGTATCCACCTGCCCCTGGCCAGAGTTCTAGGCTTCTCAAAGTCACTCTCCTCTGCTTCTCCCTGGGGTCAGGGCAGGAGAGGCTTCCTGAAATTCTCTCTGTCTTAGTCACTGCTCTCCCCACGGGTCCCCACAGCTGGCCCAGAGAGGGAAGGAAAACTCCCCCTCGCAGGAGGGGACTCCGGCAAGGTCAAAGTGGAGAGTCAGCAGGGCTCCAGTTCCTTCCCTCCCCACCGCGCTCTGGGATAGAGGACTGGAGATGCGAGCAGAGGGCAGAGGTTGGGGACTGGACTCAGGAAGTTGGGGGAGCAAGGGAGGCTGGAGGAAGGAAACTGGGAGCTGACATTTACTGAGAACTATGGAGTTGCGGCACATTTCATAAATGACATCTTGTTAAACCTCCTAACCTTGATGAGAAGGATTGTGATAAGTTCTACTTCATCAAGGCTGAAACTAAGGCTCAGAGAAATAAAATTGCCTGTCCAAGATGGCAGCCCCAGTTCAAACCACTGGCTGTTCCTATTCCTTCAACTCCCCTGTCTCCAGATCCACAGCATCGATTATTCTAGAAGGAATCTTGGGATTCCTTGAAGATGAATCCTAGAGTCATAGAATGTTACACTGCAAGTTCCCCTAGTTCTGGGTCCAAAGAGCTCCCTTTGAATTGAGAAACAAAGGCCAGGGAGGTTCTGCCTGGTTTCAACATCAAGAAGCAGCCGAAGCAAGATTCAAACTCAGGTCTTTTGACTCCAGCCTCGGTGCTGTCTCCATTCATTTATCCAATCTAAAGGCAAACAATGTTCTTGTCCAGGAAATCATGCCTCAAGTTGACTCCAGGTCTCCTAAGCACAGTTTACTCTTCTGTCCTCTGCAGAGTGACAAGGAAAGGCTGTCACCATTCTGTGGCAGGTGGCTCCGCACTGCTGCAATAGCTCCGCCCCTTCCTCCTCATGCCCAACCCCCTTCTATTGCAAGTAACTTATAATGCTCCTTGCACTATGTTGAAATAAAATATACAGCTAAACTGCACATGCAATTAAAAGAAATAGGATGCCCTACTGTACTAAAAAGGAGAAACCAAATAGAAATGATTTGTAATGAATATTAAATAAAAGTATTAAAATATTAAATAAATAAAGCACACATATTTCCCTTTATAATTACTTGCCCAGGACTCCACTGGAAGACACAATGAAATGGCCTGATGTTCGCACCTGTGCCTGGAATAGTTGTGATATAGGTACTATCATGGGCTGATTGAAGTATTTCATTAGCAACTCAAATGCCAGAAGGGGGTTGTAATTAGTGACATGATTTTTATCTAAAAAAATGTATATGTGGTATTGGGGATTGAACCCAGGGGTCTCTACCACTGAACTATACTCCCAGCCCTATTATATTTTTAATTTTGAAAAAAGGTCTTGCTAACTGGCTGACCTTAAACTAGTAGGTTTCAACTAGTAGCCTCAGTAATTTAGTGAGACCCTCAGCAACTTACTGAGATCCCTTTAAAAAAAAACAGGTAGGGAGTGTAGCTCAGAGATAAAATGCCCGTAGTTCAATCCTAGCAGCAATAAAGAAAGAAGGAGGGGAGGGATGGAGGGAAAGAAGGAAAGAAGGAAGGAGGGAGGAAAGAAAGAAAGAAAGAAAGAAAGAAAGGAAGGAAGAAAGAAAGAAAGAAAGAAAGAAAGAAAGAAAGGAAGGAAGAATTAGAGCGGGGTCCAGGCTACCTTGCTCACTGCTGGTTCCAAGCCTGGCTGGTGCACATGGGGTGTTCAACAAATATCTGAGAAATGAAATGGTTGGCTGTGTGGCCTCAGGACAATTACTCAGCCTTCCTGAACCCCCAGTTCCTTCACCATGAGCAGATGGCCATACTGTGACGCCCTCAGGAGGTTTAAGTGAGACCATACACAAGAAATCACAGATCCTGTAGAGAGAATTCAACAGCTCCCAGGGGACAGTGAACCCCCCCCTGCCCTGCTCTGATCTGGCCAGGACGATGTGATCTGCAGCAGGGAACCTCCATTAGAGGAGCGTTTTCAAGTTGATGTCAACTAAATGACTTGACCTTTTGGAAAGATGGTTCCTTGCAACCTTGAGGTCTGGTAATACCGAGGCACTGGTGTGGAGAGAAACATTCTCATCTGCTCCGTACACCCCCACCACCAGCTCCCTGCATTCCTTCACCAAGTGTGAGCCCTGCTCTCTGCATTCTGCCCCACTGCCCTGCAATCCAGGTGACGACAGATGGGTGCACAGGTACTGAGCACCCCTGCATGAGGGAAGCTGTATTTTCCCCTAAGCCATGCCATGAAACCCCTCCTCACACGGGACGTAGTATGGGAGGTATTCCACACGCAAGGAAACAGGCCTCAGGCATGGTGAGCAACCTAACTGGCCCAGGGGCTCAGAGTGCGCATGAGATGGACACTCCTGAGTGGTCCTTTCTTCCTCCACAGTGGGGGAAGGCTTATTCAGGGCACTCTGTGGCAGAGCTCCTGGGGCCGCCTCCCCCCTCCCCCCCAGCCTGGGCACCTAACCAGGCTCCGGGTGTGAGGTTCCTCAGCACTCTCTACCGGCTCAGAGGGGCAGTGTTGAGATGCACAGGGAGAGATGGGGCGATTGTCTCACTTAATGCTCTCAAGAGCAGCAGAGCGTGACCATCCATTCACCACGAGGGAATTGGGGGTTCAGGAAGGCCAAACCCAGGGATACTGGGAATGGATTGAAACTCAGGTGACAAATGAATTCTGAGAAGGGCAAAAGAGGTGTGCAGAGGGATGCTTTAGGATGGTACCAAGAGTGATGGACCAGGAGACTCAAAACTGGCCAGGCAGCTGGGGCGTGGTGGCGCACGCTTGTAATCCCAGCATTTCTGAGGCTGAGACCAGAGGATCTGGGTTCTTGGCCAACCTCCACAACTTACTGAGACCCTGTTTCAAAATAAAGAATAAAAAATAGGACTTGGGGTATAGCTCAGAGGTAGAATGCCCCTGAGTTCAATTCCCAGTTCCGGAAAAAAAAATCAAAACAAAACAACAACAACAACAAACTGGCAACAAACAGTGTCCTAGACACTGAGGGGGGGGGTCTCCCCTGATATCCCTGTGAACCTCCCATTTCTCAGCCCTTTTGCTCCAGCAGGGGGTGCTCCCAGGGTGCATGACTCCAAGTCAGCTCTCCTGTCCAGGGGGGTGGCTACTGACTGCCTCTGAAGGTTGGCAGGTAGGAATTGGGGTGCACAGATTCACCTGCTGGTCAACGGGTCTTTAATTCTGAACTCTGCCCCAAGGGTGCTGCGTGACCCTGGCTGCTCTCCGCAGGTCTCCTGGCTTCAGTTTCCAAAGCAGCAAGACAAGGGGCTTGGAGTGGTTGATTTCCAAAAAGCTCCCTCTCATTTTCTTTTTCTTGAAGGGAAGGGGCCCAGGGGGAAAATGGGGTGCCAGGGAGAGGCAAGGGGTGGCTGGTGGAAGCTACGTGTTCCAGTCATAAGAAGGGGTGCAGGGACCCTGAAGGGAGCTGAGCAAGCTCACAGGACATCGGCCCAAGGGCAGATCACTCCAGGTTCTTCTACCCTGGGAGGTAGTGAGGACAACTGCAAGGTCAAGGCACACAGAGGCCCTGAGATGTGGCCAGTTGGTCCCCGAGGGTTGGCAGTTCAGTCCTGAGCACCTCTCAGAGTGGGGGGCAGGTCCTCTGGGTGGAGATGCCTCTGAACCCCTAGAATGAAGAGCAGTCCTGAGGAGACCAGTTCCTACAAATTCCTTCCATGATGACAGCTGCTTTGCTTTGGGGGAAGGCAAGAGAATTCCTTTTGAGCTAAGATTTCCTTCCTCCCAGTATTTATTTACTTTTTGCTGAGTGATTCAGAGAAACAACCTCAAAACCAGGCTCCAGTGGAAGGCAGGAAGAACCAAACCCTCAGACATCAGTGTCCCTGTGAGGTTTGCCTTATGGAACTTTCCTTAAAATAACCACATCAGGAGGTTGTTAGGGTGGGGTGGGGTAAAGGGGGACCTCGGGTAGTCCTGTGAGGCTTATGGAGGACACAGAGTGCTGGAGGAAGGGCTTCCGGGAGCCTGGCCTGGACTTTGTCCAAGGTGAGGGATTGGGTGGGGGTCTTAGCACTGGGTCCCCCATCTCATAGATCCCAAAGGGCACCATATTCCTGAAGGAGGAAGGAGCCAGGAGCTTGAACACTTAAGTGTAAAAGAAGTAAATTGAACAAATGGTGGTGATGACCCCAGTGGAGCGTGCACTGGGGCCTCCACGTGTTCCTTCCTCAGGCTGTAACATGTCCCAATTCCCAACATGCCGTGGGAACAACAAACACCCAAGCAAAATGTCTCTCTCTTTGATATGACACATTTAAACTGGTAATGGACCAGCAAGATAAAAGGTTGTAGTGGAAATAGTGCCAGTCAGGAAATCTGTTCAAGAGACCTGAGTTCTAGTTCAGCTTTGGCATATTAAGCTGTGGGACCTTGGGTAGGTCACTTCCTTAAGGGCATCGACATTCCCCAGGGTTGGGGACACCTGGTGTCTATACTCAGGAAGTTGAGGGGAGCTGAGGACAGAGGAGTGATGGGCAGAGCCAGGTGGGAGAAGCCCTTGCCCAGTAGCCATGAGGACTTGGGGACACGTCCTGGTTCTCCGCTTCTTGGCTGGACAGTCTAAGGCAAGGCATCTCCATCTCTCCGAGCCTCGGCTTCCTCATCTGTGAACTGAGGAAAATGGTACCCAGCTCAAAGGGCTGTTGAGAGAATGTACACGGGGCCTGTGTGGTAAGCTGGAGAACAGTCGAATATGAGATACTATCATTATTCTCAACACCTAAGAGGAGGTAATATCAATTCCATAGAGTATCATCACTCAGCGATCACTCTGTAATAGCTACAATCGTGTCACTTCCTATGGTGCTTCCTATGGTGCCTGATACTGTTTTGAGTCCTTTGGATGTATGAACTCACTTAACTATCTTTTAAAAGTGTAACATAAGCCGGGCGTGGTGGCGCACGCTTGTAATCCCAGCATTCGGGAGGCTGAGACCAGAGGATCCGGGTTCGCGGCCAGCCTCAGCTACCTAGTGAGGCACTCCGCAACTTAGTGAGACTCGGTTTCAAAATAAAGAATAAAAAATAGGACTGGGGGTGTAGCTCGGAGGTAGAATGCCCCTGAGTTCAATCCCCAGTACCGCCAAAAAAAAAACCAAAAAAAAAAAAAAAAAGTGTAACATATACCTAGCAACGTAATAAAGTGCCCTAACATTAAGAGAACCATTTGATGTACATATCATGTGAACCCATTCAGTTTTCCCCCAGCCCATGTTTATCTTGGGGTATTTGGAGGAGATTATGTAAACATACGCAAAGGGCAAAATGTCTTTAATATGTCTACTCCCTTCTCTCCCAGGGTGGAAGAACCTGGGGTCACCTGTTCTTGGGCCTGATGTCCTGTGAGTTTGCGCAGCTTCCTTCTTGTGACTTGTACACATGGCTTCTGCCAGTCATGTAAACATATGTAAATATGTTATATTTATGAAAATATACCCCAAGACTCATTCGACGTTCATTTTCTAATGTTAAGACTCTGTCTGATGTATGTACCATATGAATCCAGTTGATCTCCACAATGGTCCAACCCTGTTGATCCTCATTTTACAGATGTGGAAACTGAGGCAGAGCTGAGACTTAGATCCAGAGAGTTTGTCTGCATGATGTTAGCCGTGTGGCACTGCCTCAGGGATCCAGCAGGTCAAGAGAGTGGCTGGCGTGCCCTGGAGTCTAGGAAGTCCCTTCTGGACTGATGGAAGGCTCTGGAACCTTATATTTATTTCCCCAGGTGAGGAAAGCCAGGGATCCAAAACTGAGGGTGAGAAAGTGAACGCAGGGCAAGAGGAAGCAGGCTCTAAGTCGGAGGAGATGGGGGGATGGGGACGGTCACTGCTGCTGGCCCGGGAGGGTTTCTGATGTCTCCCAAAGCTGGGTAGCAGACTACCTCTTTTTCTCTCTCCTTTCCTTCCTTCCTTCCTTCCTTCCTTCCTTCCTTCCTTCCTTCCTTCCTTCCTTTCCTTCTTTATTTCTTTCTTTGTGTGTGTGTGTGTGTGTGTGTGTGTGTGTGTGTGTGTGGTACCAGGGATGGAACCCATGGGCATTCAACCTCTGAGCTACACCTCCAGCCCTATTTTTAATTCTTTATTTTGAAACAGAGTCTCACTAAGTTGCAGAGGGCCTCACTAAGTAGCTGAGCCTGGCCATGAACCCAGATCCCCCTGTCTCAGCCTCCCAAGTACTGGGATTACAAGCATGTGCCGCCAGGCTCAGCAGACTAGCTCTTAACCAGCGTTCCTGATGGACGCAGAGGCGAGGCTCAAGCACAGAAAGGGAAGTCCTCCTCTAACCGTTTGCCAGCCCAGCCTGGGGCCCAGCAGGTGACCACTCACTCCTCCAAGGTCACTGCGCCTTCCACTTCACCCTTTGGCAAGAGAGTGTTCTGCTGAGTGGGTAAGCTGGGGAGAGGGGCACCCAGTGGGCCTACTAGGTGCTGGTAGGATCCAGGACCTGCTTCAGGGCACAATAAATGGATGGGAAATGTAGTGGGAGGCAGCTTGGGGGCCTGAGCACCCGGAGCTGCAAGGCAAAGGCTGAGGCTCTCATCTTGGCTTTGGTTCTGGATTTCTCTCTCTCTAATATCCCACACTGGAGGCAGACATATCACCCTCTGAGCCTTGGTACTCCACTACGGAGCTAGAGGCAGGGGGAAGAAGTCTCTTCCTCTTCAAAACTCAGTGTAACTTCTAGCTGGAGGTTGGCGACCCAGTGAGGATCTGAGCTCCACTGCTCCGGTAGGTCAAACAGGAGGGGGATAAATATGAGCCGGGAGAAGCCAGGTATGGAGGCGCACACCTGTAATCCCAGTACTTGGGAGTCGGAGACAGGAGGATGGCAGGTCTGAGGACAGCCTCAGCAATTTAGCGAGACCCTCAGCAAGTTGTGAAAACCCTGTTTCAAAATAGAAAGAACTGGGTGAGGCTCAGAAGTAGAATGCCACTGGGTACAAGCCCAGCACCTATGTATACCTGAGTGGGGCGGGGGGAGGAACTGTGTCCTCATTCCCATCGCTGCCCACTTAGCCTCTCTCATTGCCCCCTCCCTCTTGACAGCTCCAGGAGAGTCCTGAGCTCACGGCTGATGCCCTGAACATCATGTCCTTATTTGGGAAGCGGGAAGTCACCACCTCCCCCCCCCCTTTTGTCCTCTGAGAATCCCCACTCCACCCGCTATTCGTTTCCTGCTTCCTGAGGGTCTTGGAGCTGGTGGTGGTGGTGGAGGGGGGAATGCCGCCATTGGCTGGCCTGCATTCTAATTCTTCTTCTCGGCTCTGAGAGCCCATTAGGAACAGAGTGTGTGGGCGCATGAGGCTTGTGTGAACCTCGGGGCAGGAATGAACACTGAACACTAGAACGGAGGGGAAAGGCGGCAGGGCTGAGGGTCGGTCAGATCCAGCCAGTCCCAAGAAGCTAAAATTAGCTCTGGGAACTGGAATGCCGGGGTCTCCAAGGAGCAGCAGCTGTGAAAAGAAAGCGAAAGACCAGGAAAGAAAATACAGCCCGCCCCAGGCCCACCACAAACCTCACTCTCTCGCCCGCCAACCGCATCTGCCCTGGGGGCTCCAAGCCTTTCACCCCAGCCCCAGCCCCCAGGATCCCCAGCCAAGTCCACCAGGCTGGCCAGGGAGAATTTCCTCCACATGTGGTCATTTTCCTCCCTGGTAACCGCAGAACAATGTGGGCCAGGATTCCTGATAGGACAAAGTTTAATTGGAAACAGGAAAGAAGAGGACAAGTTTGGGTCTGGGGTGGTGACGATAATGAGAAAATGACAGGCCTGTCCAGGCCAAAGGGTGACAGTAGAGGAGGGTCACATGGCCAGTGGGGTGCACACACACACGTTGGAAGTCTCCTTGGGAGAACCCAACACGTGAGAGAAAGCTCAGGCCTGGAGGGCTGGAGAGAGACAGCCTGTGGAAGGGGAGAGGAGGAGGAGGGCCGGGGCTGTGCACCCTGTGCACCCAGCTGCACAGGTACGAGGAGTGCCAGGTCTTGTGTTTCCAGTGGCTGGAGCTCAGGCATCAAACACAGGTCGGGAGGAAGAGAGTTCAGGAAGACCCGAAGGAGCCACACCAAGATAGGGAAACCATGGGCAGCAGCCCTTATGAGCTGGGCTTGAGATTCTGGTCCTATAGATCCAGGGAGCTCCAGGCACGAGGCTTCCTCTCCCTGTTCCTCAGCTAGATACAGCAGCTCCGTTTTTAAAGATTTTTGAAAAGTCAGGTTGATCGTAGCTTTGTGGTGTGGAGACTCAGTAGGTGGGCAGAGCCACACTTTCACCCACTGTGGAGAGGAAGGCTGAGATGGTGGGTGGGATATGGTACCTTTGGAAAAGCCACTTAGGGAAGAGATCAGGTGGAAGAGGGTATCTGTTAGATGCCTTCGGTATTTTCCAACTTTTCTCACTCTACCTCTCATAGTCATGTAGAATGGAAGTTCCAGGAGGAAGAAACATGGGGAGTTTTTTGTTATCAAGAAATCCCAGCACCAGGAACCATGCCCAGCATGTAGTAAGCCCGCCACACCAAATCTGTTGAATAAATGTAATGCTTATAAAAGCTCTGCAAAATCATTATTGTTGTTCTCTTTCATAGATGAGAAAACTGGTGCTCAGATTAGTGGAACCAATTTCTCGGCTTCCCAGTGTGAAGTAGAGCCAAGATTTGAATCTTTGTGGCTCACAAGGCCATGCCCATTGTACCACGCAGCCAGCCCCATATACAATGCTGTTTCATAAAATTACCTGAGTTTGTGCTGGGTTCCTGCCTCTGTCTCTATGTGACTTTCCTACTGTTATCAGGCACTGAGAACTAAACATCTTATGCTTTCCCCCAGATGCCCAGTCTAAGACTCTTAGACAGGCTTTAATTCATCCTTTTGCAAAAAAGAAATCATTCTTTGGTATCCTCCTTTCAGAGGTTTGCTCTGGTTGTGGAGCAACGGGTGGCCAGAGACAGCTCGCTGTGCACCAACTGGGCTGCACTCCCAGATTACAGAATTGAATACACAAATACTAAATACATGTGTCATGTGCAATTCTGGTAGATAATTGGATATTCATAGCAGACCATTTTCTTTGCCTCTCCCCTGTTCTTATGAGAATCCTTATCTCTCTTTTCTCCCAGATATATACTTTTCAAAGGCCTCTTGCTCTATGAATAGAAAAAAATCCTATTCTAAAATTATCAACATTGATTTAATCCCTATTATGTGTCAGGGATCTCATGTATGTCATTTGTGTACCTTGTACCCTCTCCTAATTAAGATTCTTTTTTCTCTGCCTATAAGTAAAGTTGGGGTTTGCCTTTGTAAATAAATTCAAGTATTCTTTTGATCCTCTGAGTGACCTTATTTTCTTGTTATATCTCTACATTTCCTGGAGGAATATTCTCTAGTTACTGTTTTCATGTCCTCTGCTATCCAGTTTTTGCTCCCACTACTTTCCTGGGATTCTTCTCTGAAAGGATTTCTGGTGACTTACACACACACACGTACACACACACACGTACACACACACATACACACACACACACACACGTATGCTGTCTTCTCTCATTATGAAATCTTAGTTTTGATTGAGTTTTCACTTGTAGCATATCCTTAAGTAATTTCCTCAGAAAGGGTAGTAATGATATACTTTGAGTCCTAGTATATTGAAGACTGTCTAATATGAATGACATCATGGCTGGGTGAGGGAATCCTGGATCATATGCATTTTCTCTCAATCTGAGAATAGTGTTCCATTGTTTTTGAACTTCCAGTGTAGCATATGAGTAATCTGGTGCCATTCTCCTTTTTCCTTTGTAAGTGTACTGTAATCTCTCTCTTCTCTGAAAGAAAAATTTTTCTCTGTACTAGAGCTCATAATTGTCATCAGATTTTGTGTTTGTGTTGATTTTATTATTGACCTTTCTAGGACTTAGGGAACCCCTTTTAGTGTATGACTCAGGTCTTTCTTTAGTTGAGGGACATTTTCTTCTATTATGTCTTTAAAGTTTACTTCTCTGCTAGTTACTATTTTTTCTCCTTCAAAGGTCCAATTATTTGTACATAGCTTGTTTGCACCTATTACTATATGTCCCTTATCTTTTTGTTCATGATTTACTTTTCTTTGCTTTTGTGCCAAATGCTGTGAGGTAACTCAGCTTCCACAAACTTCTGGGTAAATGTACTGGGTTTTTTCCCCCTTCTCTTTGGCCTCTTTGAATGATTTTACGCTCCTTTTCTTTGACCTGTCTCATTTCGAGAATTCCAGAACAATATACTTCATTTACATTTTCAGTTCCTTTCTCTGCTTTCTTCAATGAAAATTTTCCCTTTTCTATCCCTAAACTTGAGAAGATTTTCCAAGGTTATGGCCAGCTGTCTTCTTCTTCCTCTATACTTCCCTCCTTAGAGACTCACCTGCTTTCCCAGGCTCAATTACCACCTTCTTGCTGATGACTTCACCTTCATCCTGAGCTCCAGACTGACTATCTATCTATCTATCTATCTATCTATCTATCTATCTATCTATCATCTATCTATCATTTATCTAATATATATATATACACACATACACATATATATTCAGTTGCCTCTTGACTATGCAGTACAAGTGTTCCATACCTATTCCAAAAGCATGTTCAAAACTGATCTTGCTTTCCTACTTTAAGTATCACTCTGTCCCATTTTATTTTTTCCTAATTGGTAAAAATATATCACATTTAAGTGTGGCTAGAAAAAAATGTGACAATTAATGCTAGGACCCTACCACCCTACTGTACTTCCCTAATGCAGTCACTCTTCTAGGTAAAGACTTAAAAATGTGTTTGTTTGTTTGTTTTGGTACTAGATATTGAACCCAGGGGCATTCTACCCCTGAGTCACACCTCTGGTTCTATGTTATTTTTAAATTTTGAAATAGGGTCTTGCTAAGTTACTGAGGGTAGAGTTCTACTAAGTTCCTGAGGCTGGACTTGAACCTGCAATCCTCCTGTCTCAGTTTCCCAAGTACAGGTGCATAGCACCATGCCTGCCATATATTTTCTTCTAACATTTCTCATGTCATCGCCTCTAGATGCTCAGTGATGATGACTTTGTTTTGCATTTGATTAGAAACATTAGAAACAATGAGAAGAGAACTGCCAAAGCTCTCACTACCACACCTGTCTGCCTTCCAAGACTGAGCCCCATACACCCCTGCTTGCCTCTCATTCCTCTGGTGGGCCCTCTGCTCCTACCACGGACACCATTCACTTGTGTGCCAGCTGTCACCCATTTTCACTGACCCTAGGACACTAATCCATGGGTTTCTCTCTGCCCTGCATCCACTTAACTTTTACCATTAGATCATCCCACCATCATTCCATATCTCCCTTAAAAGCAGAAACCCTTTCCTGACTCTATATTCTCCATCAATCATCACCCACTTTCCTCTATTCTACTTTGTACTCTGAACTCCATGCCCTCTTTTCCAGTCCCCCTTGACCCACTGCCGACCTCCACTCACTACCGTCACCTCCATATTGTGAACTCTAGCAGTCAAATTGCAACTCCCATTTTACTTTGCTAAGTAAAGTGGATCATGGCACCTCTTTGCAAAACACTTCTCACTAGACTTTCAGGACACCACTCTCTCTCTTGATTCTCACCAACTGCTTGATCCTTTGCAGATTCCTCTTCATCTTCCTGACCTCTAAACCATGGAGGACTCCTGGCTCAGCTCTTCCCACACTCCTCCCATAGTGACCTCATCCAGTCTCATGACTTTAAATAGCATCTATGTGCTGCAAAGCACGGCATGACCCTCGCTCACCCGCCCCATAATATCGCTGACTTTGTCTCCTGCCCTTTCCTCTTAGAGCTTCTGCTCCACTTGTTCCTTCTTGATCAAACAAGGGTACCACCACTTCAGGACCTTTGTAGCTGATATTCCCTTGGCCTAAAAAGTCTTCTCCAGTTACTCACATGGCTCTTATCTTTGCCTTTACTCATGCCTCTGCCTCATTGGAGAGACCTTCATGCACCCATAACATAGCAAGCACCTTGCTTCTGGAACTCCATGTAATATGTATGTGGCTCTGAATCAAGGCTCTCAACTGTGTTGCATTTTGGTTTTCTCTGTAAAGTAGCTATACTAAGAACCTGACAAGGAAGCTGTGAGGATGAAGTTGAATTAATCTATGTATGGCACATGGAATAGTGTGTGGTACCTGGTAAATGCTCAATTCAAGGTTAGTCATTATTATGATTTTATGGAACCAGCTTGGCCCACTGAAGTCATCTACTAAGTAGATGTTAACATTTTTGAAAATTGAGTACTGGAGAGAAAAAGTTCACTCACAAATTCACTAAGTCAATTTACTTTCTCTCATTCATATTCATTCTCTCTCCTCTCTCCTCCCTCTTCTGTTCTCTTCTCTTCTGTTCTCTTCTGTTCTCTTCTCTTCTCTTCTCTTCTCTTCTCTTCTCTTCTCTTCTCTTCTCCTCTCCTCTCCTTTCCTCTTTCTTCTCTTCCTGATTTTTTTTTGTGGTACTCCCCAGTACCACAGAACCTAGGGCAACTCTACCTCCATGCTACACCCCAGCCTTTTAAATTTTTTTTTATTTGGACACAGCATCTAGCTGGTTGCTAAGAGTCTGGCTAAATCACTGAGGCTGGCCTTGGCCCTGCCATCCTCCTGTCTCAGCCTCCCAAGTGCTAGAATTACAGATGTGTACCATTATGCCTGGCTAAGCCAGTGTCTTGACTTTCTGAGCCTCAGTTTCCTTCTTTGAAATGGAGACGATAACATCAACCTGCTTCTCTCCAGGAGAGGGTCACATGACATACCAATACCCAAGAACATTGACACCATGCTCAGAGTACAGGATTGGCCACTGCAAATGCCCCCTCTCCAAGAGATGAACAGCATCCTTTGTTCATTTTCAGGCTTGACGGCCATATAAAGAGATGCTCACTCCACATGGAGATTACCCATGCACCTGCATAACTCGTTCACCCCCATGACAAGCAGGCATTCATCACTGCGTTTGTGTTAGAGTTTTACCAGCCGGGGAAGAAACCTGGAAACTAACTTACATCTGTGTTTCCATGATTGGACTTTGAAAGGGAAGAGCGGGGAGGACATTTCTTGGGGAGCTGTTATTTGGGGGCAGGCTTTTTACGAGCCCTGGGGAGCAGAGCTGTTCAGCTTGGGGAGGGTGGTTGGTTGTGCGAGGCTGGAACCAGATACTGGAGAGCCTTGTTAGCTCGGAGAAGGTGAAACCTTCCTACCACATCTGGGAAAGCCATCAGGCCTGGAAAACAAGGTGAAGAAAGGAATCCACATACAAAACAGACCTTTCCTGCTGAAACATCGCTCTTTCTTTTTGTCCCTGAGGATGGTGTCAGGCCACTGGGGAGATGAAAGTAGGACTAGAAGGTCAAGAAATGTTGCAGATGTCGGTGTTATTTTATTTTATTTTATTATTTGCAGGGGTGAAGGGGATGAAGACAGTCCTAGGAAGCATTTAACAAAATGGAAAATGCTGATGTGGGTCAGCCTTAGATGTGGAATGAGCCTCAGGACTTCCAGAAGAGCAGAGACTGTCTCGTCTGTGGGTAGCTTCCCCATCCTTCTAGGACAGGGGTCAGCAAGTCTTTCCTCTAAAGGGCCTTGTGATAAAAAAGTCTATCAAAGATATCCATCCACATCTCAATCCCTCAAACCTGTAAATGTCTCTTTATTTGGAGAAAAGACTTTTACGGATGTGACTAAGTTGAGAATTTTGAGATGGGGAGATTATCCTGGATCATCAGGGTGATCCCCAAATGCAATGATTCTTATCCTTGTAAGAGGGAGGCAGAGGAGATTCCAGACAGAAGCAGATAAGGCAGAGTGACCAGAAAGACAGAGATCGGACTGACATAGTCACAAGTCCAGGAATGCCAGCAGCCACCCCAAAACTGGAAGAGCCAAGGATGAGTTTCTCCCCTAAAGCTATCCAAAGGGAAACGGCCCTGCCAGCACCTGGATTTCGGCCTCATGAAACGGATTTTGGATTTCCGGCCACCATAACTGTGAGTGAACAAATTTAAGTCCCAGTTCTGCAGTAGTTGTCACAGTAGCCATGGGAGACTAATACCAGCCAGATAATAGTATTGGGGGCTAGATAGCCTATGTTACAACTACTCAAGCGTGCTGGTATGGTGCAAATTAACCAGGGATAGTACACAAATGAGTAGGTGGGGTCAAGTGTCAATACAACTGGGATATGGGCCCTATCTAAAGAGGCAGTGTTTGTTGAGTTTTAGCAAATTATTGCTAGATAGAGATAAACACTCAAGATGACCAGATTACCCACTTTCCCAATGGAAGCTGAAATTCCATGTTTTTAAAAGAAATTTTCTAGATTTGATTGTTGGTAACTTTTATTTTATTGGTAGTGAGAATTGAACCCAGAGTCATTCTACCTCCAAGAAATACCCCTAGCCCTTTTGTATTTTAAAACAGGGTCTCCCTAAGTTGCTGAGGGTCTCTCTAAGTTGATGAGGCCTGGGACCTGCAGTCCTCCTGTTTCAGTCTCCCAAGTACATGACGTGCACCACCAAGCTTGGCCCTGTCAATACCTATTTTCAATTCTGATCAGTTCCATGCAGACTAAATAAAACATATCAGCTTGGCCATATCCAGTCCACGAGATTCCAGTTTGCATCTTCTGGTCTCCTCTGAACCCAACTCTGGGCTGGGCATTGAGGATGTGACCTCAAGAGACTCGTGGTCAAGTGAGGGAGGAAATACTACGGATGGAGTGTTTCGAAGTATTTTAGGGCCTGCAGAAGACCTCGGTAGAGGGTGCAGGTGGGTGAGGGACTTGTATTGAAAGAAGAGGATGGGGGTGGGGGCTGTAGGAGCTGTGGAGGCCCACAGTGAGTCTTCTGAGGTGAGTTGGAATTCAGAAGTAGACAAGGTTAGGAGAGGAACAGCTGGTAGGAGGAGCTGTGGGAGCAGAGGCAGAGAGGCCTTCGGAAGAACTCGTTTGAGGAAGAACAGGACGTTCTAGTGTGCTGGTCCTGAGGACGGGGAGGAAGAGGCCCAGGTCAAGATGGACCTGAGGAAGAGGGGTGTGTGTCTTGATGGCATGGCCATGAAAGTGTCTTGGCTTTATCTTTTTGTGTGTGTGTGCTATTGGGGATTTAACTCGATTTTAGAACCTCATTCTACCTCTGAGTTACCCCCCTGCAGCTTGATTTTTTGTTTTGTTTTGAAACAGGTCTCTCACTAGGTTATTGAGAGTCTCACTACTTGCTGAGGCTGTCCTGGAACCTGTGATCCTCCTGTCTCAGCCTCCCAAGTACTGGGATCACAGTTGTGCACCATCATACTCAGTTTTTTGAGGACCAGGGAAGCCACGGAAGTTCCTTCTAGTTTGAACTGTGGCTGTCCAAAAAGATATGGTCAAGTCCTAACCCTCCGTCACTGTGAATGGGACCATGTTTGGAAATAGGGCCATTGCATATGTCATGAAATTAAGATGACACACTGGATTGGGAGGGTCACATTCAATGTCTGGTGTCCTTATAAGGAGAGGAAGCTTGGACACAGACAATGCATGTGACCAAGGAGACAGAGATCAGGATTAAGGAAGTAATGGCCCCGAGCAAGGAACGCCAGTGTTTGTCAGCAGCACCAGAAGCCAGAAGCAGAAGGAAGGGTCCTCCCCCAGTTCTTCGGAGAGACACGGCCTGGCCAACACTTTGATTTTGAACTTCTGTTCTCCAGAACCACGAAAGACTACAATCAAGAGACATTAAACCACCTAGTTTGTAGAACTGGCAGCCCCAGGAAAGGAGCGCACCCATTATGTCAATAAATCCTGAAAATAACTCGTACTATCGCTTCTCACTTCCTATGTGCAAAACAGTCTTCATTCCACAATCAGGACAGCCCCAGGTGGCAGCTACTGCCATCAGCCCGTTTCACAGGTCAGCAAGTTGCAGCCTGAAGTGCTAGAGGTGGCCTAAGGTCACCCGGCTGGCCCCCTAGTGCTGTGCTGTGGCTGTGTGCTCTGGCTCCAAGTGCCTGTCCCCGGCCACCTTGAGCCAGGCCCTCTGCACCAGAGCGGACACTTCCTGGCCGCACAGCCCTGAGCAGTTGGTTACTTCCTCCCTCTGCACTGCCCCAAGTGGCCTCCTCCAGGGTCCTGAGATGATCAGAGGGGACAGAGGACAAGACAAGCATTCAGTAAACTGCAGCGTTCTCTAAGGGGAGGGCACAAGAATTCACAACGGAAGCAAACCTGCCCGCCTGGCTGGGCATGGCAAAGCTGTTCTGACCAGAGGTGGGCGCACTGGCAGCAGAAGCCCCCACCCCCCGAGCACACACAGGAAATTTCTGAAACTTGAAAGTGCCTTGGGGGACCCCACAGATGCCAGCACCCAGAGCCCCGATGCTGACCTCATGGTGTGATCACTGGGTGTCATGGCGTCAGTTCTTCAAGCCAGGATCCAGCCTAGCACCAGCTCTCAGCACCTCCTCCCACCTGCCTTCCCTGCAGGTTCCAACTCAGAACCAATCCTGCCCCGGGTCAGACTTTCTCTAGCTGCAATGACTCCTTCACTCTACAGAGGGTGGGGACACCGAGCCACCCATCCGCGACCACCCAGCTCGAGTAGTCTGTCCACAGCATCCTTCGCGCCCCAGCTGTGGGTGTTCACATCCTCAGCTCCCATTCATCTCAAGCAGCTGGCAGATCTCTCTGGGGAGGGGGAAAGGGAGGGGAGAATCCTAGAAAAGGGAAGTTGGCAGTTGAGCATGTTAGACTTCATTTCATGGCCTGGAGGCAGCCCGACCTGCCTTTTCCAGTCGTCACACAGAAACCTGTTCAGGTAGAAAAATCTTGCTTGGTGCAGTGTTGTCCCTAAGGCATTGAGGGACCCAACCCCAGCGCGTTTGAGAGAGCCCGAGACGCTAAGCCTGTATCACCAGTCAGTACCGTTCACCATTTCTGCATCCATGCTCTGCACACTCACTGGATCTTTGGAACTCCTGTGTCAGGTACTGTGTCATGTGTTGGGATATAAAGAGTAAAAGACAGCCTCTATCCCAAGGGAACTCACAGATGAAATGGAAGAGACAGAAGAAAATAAATACATCACCACCAATCTCACTGACATGTATGAAGAGTGAGCAGGACGGAACGGGGTGGAATCCAGAGAAAAACACACTAAGAAATGCATGCCTATACAAATGTATCTCTTTGAGTCTCACTATGCTGTATAATTACAACGCACCAATAAAATTACAAAAGAAAGAAGAAAAGAAATGGGTACACCATTCCCCAAACTCACAGATTAGCTTTCACTAAAAGAATAAACACTATTCTTTTAAAAGTTTACTAGGCATATTTACTTAGTATTTTTTTTTAATAGATTAGTTTCATTTTCCTCTTTCTTACTTAAATGCCAGCTTTGGGTTTAGCCTAAGCAATTATCTCTATGAATTCATAGGTTTAGCTTGCTAATTAGGTTGGTTTTAGTACACATCGTATTAAAAAGTTAATTATTAAATAAAAAGTACACAGGCAATGCTACACCACCACCTCATTTTGCACCAGAGGTAGGCAGATCACCTCGTGGGAGACATTACATAATTGTCAAGGAGGCCCTTGTGTTCTGTCATCAAGGTTTCTGGGCCGCCACACTGAAAGTCCTGGCCAGTCTTGGCACCAGAGCCAAGAGTGTGAGAAGCAGCATCTCGAGGCAGGACCCTCATTCAGGAAGCAGACGAGCCTGTGCCTCCCCCCGAGGATCTCAGAAGCATGCACTTCTCAGGGTGCACGCACACCATTGGAGGGAGAGACAAGATCATTTATGTTTCCAATTTTCTAGACCAGAGGCTACAGGCAAAGAGGTCTGTGATATAAAACCACAGTTTCAATTTTCTGTTTCCATCATGACCCACTGATGGCTGGAGGGCATTCCTGTGGGAGCTCTTCTCTTTGGTTTATGCTAGTGGAGTATAACCCCCAGGGCTTGTGTTTACAGGAGCCTCACCCAAGAAAGCATATCAAAAAGCAAGCCAAAGAGGATGACATCATCTTAAAGATCACCTTGAATGTGCTTAATTTCTTAAAAAGAACATAATGCACATATCCCAGGATTCACACTACCAATAACAAAAACTGGTTCGTAAATGGAAAACACCGGTGTATGGGGGACACTATTTATTCCTTCATTAGTTTATTCTGCACTATTTACTGAGCACCTATTATGTGCCAGGCTACCTATTATGGTAGGCACTGGGGCTACGGTGAAGACCCAAGATCCCTATAGTCCCCACCTCCATATGACAAAGCTGATGATAATCGAGTAGTCATCCAAATAAAGGTAAAATGTGACATGATGCTTCTAAAGACTGATACCTGGTGCTGCTCTACAGTGGTAGATTGTGTCTAGAAGAATGGCAATGGCCAAGGAACATCACCAGTCATTCCTGTTACGTGCCTCCCACAAGACAGGCGTGGCCTCATTTAGCCGTGGTTGCAACCCTCTAATGCAGGCGTTATTGCTCCTATTTCACAGGGGAAGAAACCCTGGCTCAGAGAAGTGTGATGGTTTGCCTAAGGACACACAGCGGGCTCCCGGCAGTGCTGGAATCTATCTTGTGCTTTTCCTGCAAAACCCATCGCTACCCTAGGAGATATGTTGGCAAGTGCTATAGTTTGAATGTCTCTCAAAGGCCTGTGTGTTAAAGGCTTGGTCTCCATGGTGGCACAATTGGAAGGTGCCGTGGTCCTTTAAGAGGTGGGGCCTTACGGGAGGCCCATAGGCTGCTGTGGGTGTGCCCTGGAAGGGGATTGTGGGAGCCCCATCTCTTCTTTCTCTCTGCTTTCTGGCTCATGAAGTGAACCATTTCACCCCATGCATTTCCTACCATTGCTATTCAGTGCACTCACCAGAGGCCCAAAGCAATGGTGCTGCTTACTCTTAAACTGGAACCTCAAGACCCATGAGTCAGATAAACATTTCCTCTATATAAAGTTGATTACCTCAGGTATTTTGCCATAGTAATGGAATCCTGACGAACACAATAGGAAACCAGGACTACCAACTGTATGTGCTTTGCAGGTGACAGCTGTGATGTCATTGTGCTTTTCCTGCAAAACCCATTGCTACCCTAGGAGATGTCCTATACTCTTCAGGACCATCCATGATACAGGCTTGGCAAATACTGGTTCCCCATACTGCAATGGAATAACCATGGCAGAAAAGCAAACCCTGCAGAGAGAGCTGGAACAAAGACCTCCCTCTTACGGCAAGGCTGTGCAAACTAGTCTCACCTCGTGCCTCGCCAGGTGTGACACAGGAACGTTGTGTCCTGACCTGAGCCCCTGAAGCTTCTGCCTTGATCTCTGTTTTTTTTCTTTGCCCACAAATTAAACAGTTTCCAGCTTCCTGGTGTGTGACACTGTGGCTGGTTTGTGCTTTGCTGAACTGTGCTGTTATTTCACGGGCTGCAGCTGGCCCTGTGGGAACCAGGAGGTAAATGAGGCGCATGTTTCAGGAGTCAGTCCCAGGGAACAGACAATTGTTGCATGAGACCCGCAGTGGCTGAGTGGACAAGAACCAAAGACCACTGAGCAGCACCCTTTGGGCCACTGTGGCTTCTTTAACATCATCTCTGTAGGCTTCGGTATTTTCCATGCAAGTGTTAGGGGAGGATTGCTGGCTGAGGACCCTGGAAATTCCTGTCCCCATCTCCACCCTTGGAAGCCTTGCCACAGAGAGCTTCAGAATCTGCCAAGTACCCTACACATGGGAGGGAGGCGCTGCACCTTGATCTCAAGTAGCCATGGCTTTCCTTACTGGCGAGGAGGCTACACATTCAAATCACGCTGCCTGGTTGAAACCCTGGCTCCCAGATTTATCAGCAACGTGACCTTGGACAAGCTACTGAACTTCCTGTGCCTTGGTTTCTTTATCCTTAAAATGGATAAAGAAATATTTGCCGTATCATAAGGTTATTATGAGGATTAAATAATAGTGTAAGTTAAGCACTTGGTACCTGCCATACTAAGGACTTCATTGGAGTTAGGTGTATCATATATAATACTTGAGATTATTGCTTCTTTCTCCTCCTTCCCTCCCTCCCTCCCTCCCTCCCTCCCT
>PVLC010000678.1:0-10840 GCA_004027655.1 Graphiurus murinus
GCACGCTTGTAATCCCAGCATTCGGGAGGCTGAGACCGGAGGATCCGGGTTCGAGACCAGCCTCAGCTACCTAGTGAGGCACTCCGCAACTTAGTGAGACTCGGTTTCAAAATAAAGAATAAAAAATAGGGCTGGGGGTGTAGCTTGGAGGTAGAATGCCCCTGAGTTCAATCCCCAGTACCGCAAAAAAAAAAAAAAAGATAAAAGATTTTGAAAGTTTTTTTTCTTTTTCCTTCTAAGAAGCAAAACAACACCTTACCTCATTCATCATAACAGCAAAATTGAATTATCTGCGGCTGGTCAAATGTTTTAGCCAATTCCACTACTTTAGTAGTTACTTCCCTCATTCTCCAGCCACCCGCAGGATCTTCCCAAGCCATCTGCCTCGCTAGGTTGAATCCAGAATGGTTTCCCAATTCCCTGTTGGAACCAAGGTCCTGCTGCAGGACTCTCAGGACCGATCTGGATTATTTGATTCAACTCATTTGGAGAAAGAAAAACTCTTAAAGCTGAAGTGTTTTTGCATTCCTTGACCTTCTGCTAATAAAGGTAGTTTGGAGACCTGGTCAAGGAGAGTAGGGACCGGTAGCCTCAGTGAGGCCAAGTTAGAATTGGCTCAGACACACGGACAGGATGGGGCAAGGCTGGGACTCACGGAGGCACGAGTGAGGATCCGAGATGGCCTTGAGGGGGTCCCGGTAGAAAAGAGGCTTGCAGCGGTCGCAGTGCTGGCCCTCCGTGTGGTGCTGGCAGTCCTCACACATGCCCCCACTGAGGCCACCGCTCGCCAGGTACTCAGCCATGTCGAAGTGACAGCGGTCAGAGTGGCCATTACAACTACACGCTAAGAAAGGAGAGGAGGTGTCTGAGTGCCAGAGAGCTTTGCCCAGGTCCAGCTCAGGAGGAGCCGACTACGTTCCCCCACAGACTGCCTGCACCCTCTTCTCCTCCTGGCCGCAGCCTCTCCGCTGTGGAGATGCAGCAGGTGTACAAAGAGCCCAAACAGGTACTTCCAAAGGATCCTTCTAGCACTCTGAATCTGCACCTATGCTTTCTGTAAAACGTGTTCCCTAAATGTTTAAAATGTAGTTTTTTTTGTTTTGCTTGTGGTACTAGGAGTGAACCCAGAGTCATTCTACTCTGAGCCATACCCATACCCCTAGCCCTATTTCATTTTTTATTTTGAAACAGGGTCTCACTAAGTTGCAGAGGACCTTGCTGAGTTTCTGAGGCTGGCCACGAACATGCAATCCTCCTGTTTCAGCTTCCCAAGTACTGGGATAACTGGTTTGTGCCACCACAACTGGCTAATATGTAGTTTTTAAAAAAATTATGCAATCAAAAATAAATAATTCTTTGCAAGGCCTTCAGAAACTTAGCAACACCTTGTTAAAAAATAAAATAGGGCTGTGGGTGTAGCTCAGAGGTGGAATGCTCCTAGGTTTAATACCCAGTGCCCCAAACAAATACATACATTAATTAAAATAAACCTTTTAGGGGCCCTAGAAGCCCAAGAGTGCAATATTTGTGGTGTGGTTCAGTGAAGAGAACTTTTACTACTTAAGCTTTGTAAAGTTGAATTTTTTAGCTTCAATGTTCTCTATGTACTAGGATTCTCAAATATGATGGAGCTGAGCCCTGTTTAGCTTCTGTCCTTCGATGGGGACAGGAGAGCTACGTTGACCTTATATGGGGCTCAGCCAGAGGATTAGTAGGCTAGCCAGTCTGTGTGGAGGAATTTGTTTGTCTTTGTTTTTTTCTGTAAACAGCCGAAGCTTGCTCTGGGTTTTGCTGGGTCTTGTGTACTGTGCTTGTCATGGAAGAAGCTTTTTCTATTAGAGCTCTTCTAGGGACCTTTCGTTCCTTCATGCCCTATTTTTCCTAAGTATGGAAAAGAAGCTGGATAACGAGATTGCTTGGAAGCTCATCACAATTTAGAGGCAGCAAACAGGTTACCAAAAACAGCACCTTGTCAACCTGAATATTTTTTAAAAAATACAATAGCCTGTGGGGACTCGACTCTGGGCCTCCTTTCTCCCTCAATTGCACACATGGATCTAGGTCCTGTGCATGGAATGTATGATCTTCCAGGAGGACAGCTGTGATCTCTGTGCGAGTCCAGGGCTCACGGAGTTTTGGCGCTGTAAGGGCCTCCGTTGTTTTGCCCTCTCAGGGCTCAGCATTTCCTCTGAAAATGTGCTACACGGAATGCATATCATTTCAAGTTATTTACTGTTAATTTCAAAATTAAATTTAATTTTAAATTTAACTTTGAAATCCAATTACTTTGGTGTGACAGTTTGAGAAATTGATGATTCTCTGTGAGATATTTGGGGAGACACGGGTATCATATGGTTGGGGTTGGAACCTCAGCTTGATCACCTCTGTTGCCAGCAGCCCCCAGGAATGAGCTATGTGTTCTTCAAAACACAGAAACCCAGAGCACACTCAGTCTACCTGAGAACTTATGTTCACCCACGTTTGCATGCGCCGTCCTGGGGGCCCACAGCCGGCTGCCAAGGAGCATCCTGGAAGAAGTCCTTGCATCGCTCGCAGTTCGGGCCATCTGTGTTGTGCTGACAGACACACTGACCGTGCACCTGCATTGTCCCACAAACAGTGTTAACATAGTGCTTCTCCAAAAACATTGGGGTCTTTTAAATGGAAAATGAAGTACCAGACCATAGAACCCTCTGACTTAGTTCTCCATATGTTAGTAACAATACTAACCTTGACTATTTCCTATCACCTGCTTGACTAGCTTTAAAGTTTTTTTTCCTTTTTTTTTTTTTTTTTTTTTTGTGGCACTGGGGATTGAACCCAGGGACATTCTACCTCAGAGCTACACCCCCAGTCCTATTTTTTATTCTTTATTTTGAAACAGAGTCTCACTAAGTTGTGGAGGGCCTCACTAAGTAGCTGAGGCTGGCCATGAACCCATATCCTCCTGTCCCAGACTCCCAAGTACTGGAATTACAAGCGTGCGCCACCACACACAGTTTAAAGGTTTTTTTTTGTTTGTTTGTTTGTTTTAAACTCAGGATTGAACCCAAGGGGTGTTCTACCTCTGAGCTACATCCAGCCTTTAAAAAAATTTTTTTTTGAAAAAGGGGCTTGCTAAACTGCTGAGGCTGGTCTCGAACCTGAGATCCTCCTGTCTCAGCCTCCCAAGTACTGGAAGTACAGACATGCGCCAGCATGCCTGGCTTAGCTTCTAAAGTTTTAAAAATTTTAGAAGGTCAGTGAACATTTACACTACATTTATCTGGCTTTTCTAAGTTCCACAGAATTTAGAAAATTCCCCAGGATTTTGAGGAAAGCACCTTGCACCCTCAGTAAAATGAGAGACAGGATGATGATTCAAGGGGATGATGACTGCTTGGGAGGCATATGGGGTGCTTAGGAGCATGGGAGGAAACAAGGGGCTAGAAAAGGGAAAGAAGCTGGACAAAGACATGCAGTTCTCTTGGTTTTTTACAAAATGCTCTCCTATGTTCAAAGAGAATAGCTTAGGTGGCTCACGCCTGTAATCCTAACCCTTGGGAGGCTGAGACAGGAGGATTGCAGGTTCGATGCCAGCACAAGGTAACTTGGTGAGAATCTGTTTCAAAATAAAAAATAAAAAGGCTTAGGTTATAGCTCAGTGGTAGAGCGCCCCCATGTTTAATCTCCAGTAAACCCCCCTCCCCTAACCACATACACACAAAAGGAGAGAGAGCAAGAGTAGCTCTGCTCCAGTGAAACATGGAGGTAGCCATGTGGGAAGGTCCAATGGTCTTGAAAGCAAGCCTGGTATGATTCTGTCTAGTAAATCAGTTTGATTTACTTAGTGGACACACTCCTGGGGCTTTGCATGAACATTTAGTTCTTGGACTGGGGATGTAGCTCAGAGGTAGCATGCCTGCTTAACAGTTGCAAGGCCCTGGGTTCCATCATCAAGACTGTATTAAAAACAAAAACAAACCAGTTCTTCTATTACATCAACCTTTTAAAACTAGTCCCAAGAAAGAAGGCAATCTGCTGTATTATGACATAGCCATTCAGAGTGTCAGAATGTTACTTGGGTTGACCATTTTTACAATATCAGACATTACTGAAATGTTTTAGCTTTGAGTATAGGATCTTGCCCTCAACATACCTTCAACAATTTTTTTGCAAGAGAAAGAATATGAAACTATGGCTTGGCCCTATCAAATCTCCTTTCTCTAAAAATAAATAAATAAGTAAACAAACAAACAAACAAAAAGAGAACCAGATGAGTTACACTGAAATTGTAAATGATAAATTCTGCGCATGAGTTCTATAATGTCCATTGAACTAGCCACGTGCCTCTGGCTAGAGGAACCAACAGACCCCCATGCAGCCTGGTGGGTGAGTGACAGATTCCTGCTCTGAAAGAAAACTGGCACTAGGGTTTGTTGACTTCCATGTAAAGGTCTGATCTGCGTTCAGCATGAGGTTGGTGAGAGACAGGAAAGAGAGCCAGATGTTTTTTTGGGTTAATGACTCACCATTCCTGGAGGACTGAAGACGTCTCCCCGCACCTTCTGTGCAGGGCCACACTCACTGGCATGGCCATTGCAAAAACAGCTTCCCCGAACCACCATCTCATGCAGAGCATAGTAGTATTTATCAAGGGAATCATTTTGCTTCCTTCCAAGGAAAGTATCCCCAAGAGTATGGAGTTTGGTAAAGTTTATCCTCAGGTTTGTTAATGTTACAAGATCTAAAGGATGAAAATAAGACAACAAATCCAAGTGCATTTAAGTTGCTTTGGTCAAGGTGCATACCTTGGTTGGGCATACGATAGACACACAATTACAAGAAATACTCAACATGAATTTCAAAGAGAGGATTTGAAAAATATAAAACAATTCATACCCTGGATGTAGGGGCTATACGGGTTTTCTATTTCAAAGCTGGGATCCAAAACTTTTAAAACAACCTGTAAGACAAAGGTTGGTAATTTACAGTATATTATCGAAAACATAATTATCTAATTTTCTCTTAAAGAAGAGATCTTAAGCTGGGCATGGTGGACATGCCTGTAATCCCAGTACTTGGAGGCTGAGATAGAAAGATCAGTTTTGAGGCTACCCTCAGCAACTTAGAGAGGCCCTCAGAAATGTAGTGAGAACCTATTTCAAAATAAAAAATAAACTAGGGTTGAGAGTGTAACCCAAAAGTAGAACACTTTTGGGTTCAATCTCTGATAACACACACACACACACACACACACACACACACACACACACACAAACACACACACGTACACACATGCTGGAGATTGAACCCAGAGGCATTCTACCTCTGAGCTACACTCCCAGATCTTTTTAAATTTTTAAAACAGAGTCTCACTAAGTTGCTGAGGCTGGTCTCAAACTTGAGATCCTCCTATCTTAGCCTCCTTAGTACTAGGATTACAGGTGCCCACCACCACACCAGGCAAAAGAAGAGATCTTGACCTTGCAAGAAGGCTGAGCCATCGCCTCCCAGCTAGTATAGGTTATAGATTACCATTTAGGTTACCATGTGAATAAAAGCACCAAGAACAAAGATGAATGCGTCGGTCTTTCCTGGCTCTTTATGCATGGAAGCCCCCACAGACAGGAGAAGATCCCGAGCTGAGTTGGGACGGAGTGAGGGACAATTCAGCATGCCATTATCAATTCAGGCCTGGCAGGAATTCTGGAGCTGTCTTCTGCTACCAATTCTTTCTATTCTTCCTGATAAAATAGCTCTCTCTCTCATCCACTCCCACCCTGACACTCTGCCAGTCACCAGCTTTGCTCAGAGGGATGTTCCTGGAGAGCCCACTTGAGAGGTGGTTTCCAGCGCATGAGGATGAGGCAGCAAAACCCAGAGATGCTGCTAGCCTGTGAGGCTCCTTGGCAAGGTTAGAAACAGATGTTCCTCTGGGTGCCCCTGGCCATGGAATCTAGTTTAGATTTGAGCCCTGTTCACTTCCAGCTGGGCACTCTTATGTAGGATTATTTCCGATAATGTCCTTATTATTTACTATTTAGGAATTGTTTCAATTTATATACTTACATTTTCAAAAAAAAAACCCACACCTCAGGATACATTTCAGTAAATACTACCTAAAGTTCCTTTAAAACTTAATCACATCTTTTAAAAAAAGTTTACTTCATAGAAAAGAAATCCCAGGAAGGAAATACTACCTCGCCACCAGTTGAGGGTTCGATATCCGAGTATTTGGAGTCACACACAAGGTCCCCCACTCCCTGGGCCTGGCCAGGTGTGATGTCAGGAAAGGATGCAGTACAGTCTTTTGCAAAATATTTGAGCACTTTCCAGGTGTGTCCATAATCTGTGGAGCGTTCTACCAACATTGCAGCAGGCCTGAAAGTCTATGAAAAAAAAAATGAATGAAAGTCATAATGGTCCACAAAGGCAGATTTTACTACTCACTTCAGTCTGAATATTTTATTTTCCAATTCCATTTTTTTTCAAATTTTAGGAGTATTTTAAAATCTACTACATAGTAGACACACCTAGATCTCTTCCTAGCAAGTAAGCAAGAATTTGTGAGCACATATTTTGTCCTCAAAATTGAATTATATTTTGAAAATATGTATAACTCTGTGGAGTATAATTTGAAGAAAGATGTCATACAAGTTGAAAAGCTAATGTAATTCATATTTGTATCAATTTCTGTGATGTAATTAATTTATAGCAATTTTCTGTAATTTCTTTTGCAAATTCTTATACACCCCTCAAAACCCATCTATAAAGTTTATCCTGATTCCCCAGAGCAGATTAACCTCTCCAACTAAATTCCCCAGCATTCTAGTAAGATCTCTATTTCTGCTCTTAACCCTTTGTATTATGATTTCCCATTTATATGCTTGTATCAGTGACTAGGTGGTGAATTCTTTAGGGGCAAAGACTTATTTTTATTAATTTTTTTTGGTACCGGGGATTAAACCCAGGGGAGTTCTACTCTGAGCCATGCCTCCAGCCCTATTTTATTTTTTTTAGTTTGAAGGAGGGTCTCACTAGGTTGCTGAGGGTCTCACTACATTGTCAAGGCTGTCTTTCAACCTGTGATCTCCTGTCTCAGCCTCCCAAGTACTGGAATTACAAGTGTGCACCACCATACCTGGGTTATTTTTTTATTTTATATTTATTTTTATTACCCAAATTATCTAGCATCAGGCCTGATATTAAAGTTAGGGTTTTTTTGTTTGTTTGTTTGTTTGTTTGATACTAGAGATTGAATCTAGGGACATTATACCTTCTAGCAACACCCACAGCTCTTTTTATTTTGAAATAGGGTCTCACTAAGTTGCTGAGGGTCTTGGTAAGTTGCTGAAATAGGCCTCAAACCTGCAATCTTTCTGTCTCAGCCTCCAAAGTACTGGTATTACAGGCATGTGTCACCTTGTTCAAATTAGAATTTTCATGAATGATTATGAAAACCTGTAGCACAATGATTTGCTTTGGCATCTAACTAAACTCAGTAAAGACTAATTTTTCTTCCCCCTTCAATCACAATCTTCCCATCAATCCCTAAATAATTTCCAGTTCTTGTCCTTTTCTCCTGAAAATTATCTTTCTAATTCTTGTGGTTCCTATCACTCTGCTACTGGGAGTTTATCTTTTCTCTTTCTTCTAAGTTTCTTTCTTTTTTTTAATTAACCAGATAATAATTGATTAACAAGCAACTTTTAAAAGCTCATTCAAGAACAAAACCCAGGTGACACAGAGAGTCTGGACTCATTCTGCTTTGTGTTCTCTGTGAGGAAGACAGGAAGTGAAATCCCAGGTCAACACAAAGCACCAAAGGGCAGGTTGAAGGGGCATCAGGTCTGGGAATCTGCACCTTAAAGGTCAGTATTAGGTGGCTGAACTGGAACAATGTTTCCAGGTCTAGTCTGATGCTGACGAGATCGAGACCTAAAAAAAAATCCAGAAAGAAGAAAATCAATGCTTTTGAGAGGTCCCTGCTCATCATGTTCACTCCCACTTCGGCTGTCTATAATAAAATCCCTTTGCAATCACATGGCCAGTGGTCAGTACTCCTTCTCAGTCTGTCAGGTGTGTTGCCCCCTGGACACTCTGGGCCCAGGAAATCTATGCAAGAGCAGCATAGGATCTACCCTGAGTGCACTGCACGCGTCCATGTTTTGGCGGCAACACACACAGCCACTGTGTGGCAGCATTGGTAACCCCGAGGGGGCTCAGGCCCATTTCCCATGGGTGAAAAGAGAGGGCTCCTTTCCTTGTGTTCAAATCCTGACTACACACAAACAGCAGCTGGCAAACCAGAGCGTGACAGAAACCAACACACCCTTTTCTTCCACCAGCTGTGAACTCAGTTGAGCTGGAATTTTGTCACTTGTCATAAAACACAGCATGGAGCATTCCCCTTGGAGGGGAGATCAGGGTGCTCCTCTCTGACTGAGGAGATGACAGCAGTCCACGACTTTGCACTGAGCTAGTCAGCTGGGATCTGTCTCTAGCACAAACATGTAGCCTCTGCCTTGACCTGGACATCATGGAAGCCACATCTGTGCAGAGCAGCGCTGTCCAACAGAGGCAGGATATGAGTCACAGGATACTTTTAAAGTTTCTAGTGGCTACATTTAAAAAAGGAAAAAGAAACAGGCATGTTTGTTTTAATAACATATTTAAACCAATATATCAAAAGTATTGCCTATAATCAATATTTTTAATGTTTTAGTGATGTTTCATTAAACAGTTGTGTTCCAAACAATGTCTTAGAAATCTGGGATGTCAGCCAGGTATAGTGGCACATGCCTGCAATCCCAGTTCTTGGGAGGCTGAGACAGGAGGATCACAGGTTCAAGGACACTTAGCAAGTAGTGAGACTCTCAGCAAACTAGCAAGACCCTGTTTCAAAAGGAAGGAAAGAAGGAAGGAAGAGACAGAGGCAAGGAGGAAGGGAAAGGAGGGAGGGAGGGAGAGAGGAAGGAATCCATCTCAAATTATGCCTGCCCCAAACTATCTTACATAGTATAATTATTTCCACACTTTCCTCTATTGGCCTAGGATCCTATAAAATAACTATGTTTAGAAGTCCGAAGAGAATAGAGATATTAGAGCCCCCAAGCTCAACATAGAGACGTGGTGAGTAGTGTAATTTTGTTGCTAAGGGTTGTGGATCAGTTTTGAAGAGGGGCCGTGGAGAGTAAGGAAGCCTTTCCTACTTGGGGAACTCAGCATGAAGAAAGCGCGCTAGGCTCAGAAGGCCCATGGCTGCAGTGGGACAAGAGAAGTCCCTCATAGTCCACACTTACGGTGGACCCCCGAGACATACGGATGGCCATGGCCAGTCTGAGGCTCAGTGCCACAATTGTTCATGAACAGAGAAGGGCATAAATCCAGGAAGGAAAGACTTTTCAGTGAGTAGCCAACTATCCTTTCAGTTCAAATTTTATATCAACGTCTTTGGCTTGAACTAAGAAGCAGAATGTTCTTTTTTCTCTGTCCCTTCATTCACTGAAAAGGGAAAAAGCCCCTGTTGCCAATTCTGACTTCCCCTGGTGGTATTCATTCAGAGTATATAAGCATGTTTTATGTCAGGCTTAATTTACCAGCACTTGATAAACTTTCTTATTTTTTACAAAGAACAAAAAGATACACAGATATTTTCTTCCTCCACATGGGAAGAGTGAAATATTCCAAGTTATGTGCTTAAAATACACTTTGATTCCTCCAAAGGAAAATATCCCTTCCTTTCTTTTTTCTCTCCCTCTCTCCTTTCTTTCTCTTTCTTTCTTTCTTTCTTTCTTCTTCTTCTTCTTCTTCTTCTTCTTCTTCTTCTTCTTCTTCTTCTTCTTCTTCTTCTTCTTCTTCTTCTCCCCCCCTCTCTTTATATTGAGGGCTAAACTCAGGGATGCTCTACCCCCGAGCTACACCCCAGCCCTTTTTATTTTATTTTAAAACAGCCTCACAAAGTTGCTGCACAATGCCCTTGAACCTACTATCCTCTTGTCTCAGCTTCTCAAGTATTAGGATTATTATAGGAGTTTTCCACCTCACCAGGCTAGGAAAATATTCTTTATCAAAATGAAAATAAAATCTGTTCTTACATGAAGCTCTATATTCTTGGTGGCTAACATCTTGTGACAGTGTTAAAACCATGCAAGGAGAAAGGCATCTGATTAAATTATGAAGAAAGAAAAAATTGGAAAGGATAAATTATGACGAAATAAAAAATTGGAACTTAATCATACCATTTTCAGATTGCCACCATTTCTTTTCTCGGTCTCGTTCAAAACTTGTAATGACATTGTCAATGGTGTGGCTGTTGGGTTGGGTGAATGGATCATATGGAAACCGGGAGTCACAGATGAAGCATTTTTGTTCCCCCTGGAAAACATCATCATTACAATAAAAAACTGTAACTACTTATTGTTGATCTGAATTTAAAAACAAGCTGTTCTCACTATATTTATCTTTCAATCTGGCTAAAAATAAAGAGCAGAGGAAATAACAAGACATCACTTTTTCCACCAATAGGTGCTTAAAAACAATAACAAATTAAGTTAAAATATGCTCTAAAAATTTCATAAATTGATACATTTGTGTTAAAAGTATAAATTTATGTTGAGTTAATTTTCATGAGTTTAAATTGTGGAGAAATACTTAGGGACTTACGGTATTTTTTTTTTGTTAGAATTATTTCCTTTAGACACAAAGGAATAGTTGGTGAGAAATTAATGAATAGTTGGGAACTAAGTTATTTGCAACTGTCATCCTTTTTCTATCGGACTTTACAGTCTGGGGTAGGAAATCTTTCATAACAAAAACCTTTATATTATACTTTGTTATTTTTTAATGTTTTAATTTT
>PVLC010000678.1:10940-39766 GCA_004027655.1 Graphiurus murinus
TTTTTTTTTTTTTTTTTTGCGGTACTGGGGGTTGAACTCAGGGGCATTCTACCTCCGAGCTACACCCCCAGCCCCTTTTTATTCTTTATTTTGAAACAGAGTCTCACTGAGTTGCGGAGTGCCTCACTAGGTAGCTGAGGCTGGCCGCGAACCTGGATCCTCAGGTCTCAGCCTCCCGAATGCTGGGATTACAAGCGTGCGCCACCACGCCCGGCTGAATGTTTTAATTTTTAATGTGCTTTTATTGGTGCATTATAGTCTCACATCACAGTGTAAATCATGTTGACAATGACATACATGCACACAACACTTGGTGCCCCCCTCCCCCACCATATCACACTTTGGACTAAGGAAAAGGATTTCCTTTCAACTCATAGAAAAGAGGCCCACACTCCTGTCTTGCAGGAAGGTCTATTAAGTTAGTGAATCGAAACTAGTTTTGCTTACGATGGATTTTCAAAGGTGACATGAAGAAAGACTGGCTTTGAGCTTGCTGAATTTAATATGTCCTTTGTAGCTGTACTTTAAACTCCTAAGGGGATCTACACAGATTTCCAAAGGACTCTCAATAGCCTGCACAGTTATTCTTGGCTAATACCTGAGGGACTCTGAAGGCGATTTTTGCAAAGCTGCCAGGAAGTAGGGACAGTTCGTTATAGTCTTCTGTGCCAGAAATGATCTACAACAGCATCCGTCCTCAGCTAGCAGGCACTTGGTGAATTTATTTTATGTGTGTGCTACTAGGGATTGAACCCAGGTGTGCTCTACCACTGAGTTACACCCCCAGCCCTTTTTATTTTGAAACAGGCCCTCACAAAGTTGCCGAGGCTGGCCTCGAATTTGTGATCCTCCTGTTTCAGCCTCTCGAGTACTGGGATTAGTGAATGCTATTTGATTGTGTGTTGTTGTCATGGTTTCCGAGCCTCTACCTGGTCGGACCAGGGCTACTTCTTTGCCTTTACTTCTACCTGTCTTCCTGTTGCCCATTCAACTCTAGATATTCCTGCTTCTTGCTATTCTCCAAGCACATCAAGATGCCTTAGCATCTTGGCATAAACCATTCTTCCTCCCCAATGATCTTCTCTCTTGCTCCTCCCTTTCCTTCAGGTCCCTGTTCAAATGCCGAGCTCTCCAGGCTTTCCCAACAACTCTATGTACTCCATGGTTTTCGGCAACTCTCTATCCTTTGCCCTACTTAATGTATTTCCTAAATCCTCATCACTACTTGAGACTGTAGTATGTAGTTGTTAGTTTATTGTCCATCTCCATCTTAGAATGTAAGCCGAATGAAGGCAATGGATTCATTTATTGCTATATCCCTATTGCCTAGAATAATGTCTAATGCATAGCATAGTATGTGCTCAATACAATTTGTTAAATGAATGCACAATGATTTGAATGATTATTTCAGCTGAAGTCTGTTTGAGAAAACCAGCCCATCAAGCGATCCATATAATTAGTGCATTTAAGAATCTCTGGCCGCCAGAAGCCATATTGTTGAAGAAAATAAAAATGACCTTTGAAAATGAAGGCAAAATGGGTGCTGGATCAATTCTGCATAGGAGTAGCTTTGTCCCAGACCTGCCTCAGATGAGCCACAGAAACCTTGTCACTCCATCAAAAGATGTCAAATCTCCAAACTATTTCCAATAATTACTACAAAAATTACCAAGGCAAATGTTTAACTTCAGGGCCTACAGGCAATTGGTAGATATTTTAGAAGCATGGTCTTTAGTGGGCTGGTTATAAGGATGATTACGTGAGGCCACTAGGTAGGAGTCCCAGCATGGGTCATGCAGGGGGGGGTCAATGTTGACTCAAAGCTGCTGAAGAAAATGTCTTGCTGGGGAGCTCTTTCTTAGATAAGGGATGGGGAAAAATCATTCTCTTTGTGATATTATTAGGTAGTTAGATTAGAGATGAGCAGGGCAGGGAAAGAAATGGGACAGAGGAACTGGCCAGCCCTCATGAGGAGAGATAAGATTCATTGCCCCATTGCAATTGCTGTTTTAGACACTGCCTGATCCCACAGGGTTTCACTTAGGCACCCGTGAGAAAGTTTCCAACAAGTGGAACCAGTACAGGTGCACTAAGCTTTGGTGCAAAATGATATAGTTCCCCCCCCTAAGTGTATATACCTCAGGGGAAGGTTTCCAGACCAAACAAATCCTGCCATGTGGAGAACGTGCTGCTGTTTTTCACTTCTGGAAATGGACTGTTCCAGAACCTTTCTGTGGAATGTACCTCTTTATCATGGCCTTCTCTTAAGCTGTATCTCCACTTTCCTAAATAAACCTCTTGTATTCCTCTATTTGTGCTTTCCATTTGAAATTGTTCTCTGGGGAAGCAAGGACCAAGGAAGAGAGATCACCACTCTATAATATTTATTTCTAGGAGAGATTATCACCCTTTCATAGCATGTCATAGCCTCACCTGTAAAACTCGTTGGCCTGAAGTATTTTGGGATTCTCCACCCCACCCCACCCACAGTTTTCTAAGACTTCTTTCATCCTCTAAACAATAGAAGCCTTTACTTTGATGTTCTGATTTACTTTTATTTTTTGGTATTATAACTTTGAGATATAGGAATACCAATTTTTAATTATTGTCAGACTATGTTGGCCCATGACAACAGCGAGCAAATACCAGAGGTTGAAGAACAAGATGTGTGATGCTAGTGCTGGAAAGTTTCTAATATTAGAGCTGAGAACCACTTTTTTGTCCAGAGGACCTGGACTTAGTAAAGTCACTTGAAGGCCCATCTATCCTGCCTGGCCTACAGCTGAGCAAAAAATTCCACCATGTAATTTCCTTGCACATGCAGAAAATTAGCTTTCTTGCATAAGTATGTCCCAAACTTAGAACAGCACTGAACACCCAAGTATTGTCTCCACATAATTGTAATCATCATCTTTTACTAAAACCAATTAGAATACAAAGCATTTCCTACAGATCTAAACAAGTTGCCTTAAATAAACAATACATGGAAAAGCCTGGGCCACCAACTGCAGGCTTATGTCCAACTTCCTTCCTGCACACCCTCGAATTTAAGAGTTGACATGATAGCCTCAGGGGTTCTCAGCAGGTAGGATACTCAGATGACCCTGGATGCTGGTTCCTCTGCCAGTACACAGGGAGGAAATACCCTGCAAAGCCACTGCCCCTTTTATAAAACTGGTCTTTATAGGGGAAAGGTACATTGGGATATTAGGAATTTATACTTTTGAGATAGTACAGCTGTCAAGCAGTGTCATGAGGTTGGTGCACAGGGGATTCCAAGTTCTACATCTCTATCTACCTAAGGCAGAGCAATAGAGATGGGCTGTCTGTTTCAGCATCATAATGGCTCCAGGCCCTGAGAGATCTTTGATCTTTGAGGAACGAGTCAATTATCTTTCTTTGATATCTGGGAGTGACTGTACAGCTAAGTGGTGGATCAATAGATTTTTTTTTTCCTTTTTGTTACTGGAGATTGAGCCTGGGGGCATTCAACCTCCAAGATACACCCCCTGACATTTTTATTTTTATTTTGAAACAGGATCTCTTTAGGTTGCTGAGTCTGTCCGTGAACCTGCTATCCTCCTGTCTCTGCTCCCCAAGTATTGGGATGACAGGAGTGCACCACCACACCCTGCTGGACCAGTAGATTTTACAGTGCTTCTCTTCCAAGAGTGAATCCCAAAGACTTTCCTGTCTAATTCTGAAGGTAACAGGAAATGGAAATTAGTCAGACTTCTCTATTTTCTGAACAGTTGAGCTTTCCCAGACTTTGAATTTGATTGTGTCCCTTCAGAAAGGAGTATCGTCTTCTTCTTTAGTGTTGTCTAAGTGGCCCCAGCTATACAGGAAAAAACCAACATCATTGATTAAATAGAGTGTCTGCAAGTAAACAAGGAGAAAACCCACCTCCAGATAGCTGAGGATGCAGTACCTCTGGGCTCTACTCAGCCCACAGGTAGAAGACGCTGTGAGCTGTGAGCTGCGGCCCACGAGGAGATCGCCGGGAGCCGGGCGGCACGCACCCCTGCTGCAGGCATCTTGAGCTTTCAAGTAACTGAGCCACCCTGAAACATGACAGAAACAGGTAAGTAGATGGTGGCCCAAGAGAGGCACAAGGTCTCAAGAAGCAACTGGTTACCCTGGAAAGTTGACTGTTTACTTTTATTTACTTTTTTATTTATTGGTACTGGAAATTGAACCCGGGGCATTCTGCCTCCAAACTACACCTCTAGCCCTTTTCATTTTTAAAATTTTTATTTTTGGAACAGAGTCTTGCCCAAGTCAGTGAGGCTGGCCTCAAACCTGTGATCCTCTTGTCTTAGCCTCTCAAATACTGGGATTACAGGTATGTGCCACCATGCCTGGCAACAGTTCCTTTACTTTTGATACCAGGTCTGTGGATCTTCATAATACATGTGGATGCTATTAGTTCCCTCAGCCTGATGGGAGTCCTAGGGATTATACCACCTGCATCCCCTTTCTCCACCTGGTGGGGGCAGCCTGTGGTCAATGACTGATGGACACAGGGTCCAAAAGGCTGAATCAATTGCCTCAGGCTGGGGTCAACTCCGGGGTGTGATTCAGGCTCAGCATCTCTTCATGGCATATGACTGGCCTGTGTTCATTACCCTCAACCTCTTACTCCCTCAATAAGTCACATGCACACAAATCCCTGTGTTGGGCTCCACTTTGAGGAAACTTGATCTCAGCCTTCATTTGCTTGGAATTCTTTGTGTAGTATATTAGGGCAAATAATGAAGAATGATGTATAGACATGAGAAAGCAGAATCTTAATCCTGTCTATTCACATCTGTTGTTCCAATCTGTACAAAATAAATAGGAGAACTTAAAAAATCCTAAAAACATATACATCCAGAGGAACCCTGGATGTTGTCAGGTTCAGGTACACTATACAACAAATCAAGCTCTTTGGGGGTAAAGTGAGAGATAGAGTCCAGTCCATAGGGAAAACAGCCCACCTGCTGTTTAGCAGATCTCCCATGAAGGGATTTGGTGACGGTGAGGTAAACATCATTTCAGGAGCAGCACCGTCTCCGTCACTACCCAGTCTTCCACGTGGCTGTCCAAGTGTTGTCACCACAATCATATCCTCAAGTCTCTGTTTAAACTATGAATCTCACTATCATGTATGGGGAGGGAAAGGGAAGGTCTGGGAGGGAAACAGACCAGTCTTTTGTACATATATGAATGTATCACTCTGGCTCTCACTATCATGTATAATTACAATGCACTATTAAAAATCTTTTTTAAAAAAGAAACAAAACATTTTTTTCTTTGTGATACTAGGGATTAAACCCAAAGACAGTCTATCTCCAGCTACACCTCCTGTCCCTATTTTACTTTTTATTTGGAAACAGGGTCTCACTAATTTGCTGAGAGCCTTGCTAAGTTGCTGAGGCTAGCTTTGAACCTGTGATCTTCCTAACTCAGCCTCCCAAGTACTGGGATTATAGGTGTAAAAAACTATTTTAAAAATTGTATTTTTTTAAGGTTAAGTTCTAAATAAAGGGTAAATTGCTTAGAAATTTTATGTTATTAGTGTACTAAAATCCTAGCTTACTGAACTACTGTTAAAAATAGTAGTAAATAATATAAAATACACTAAGTCCTAGATATCAGATAGCAAAGGTGTGGAAGAGAACTTAAGTGACTTAGAAGCTAGTTTCCACTGACTGGAAAAATTTCCAACTTTAGTCATTTTTTACTTCTTAAAAATTTTTTTTGTTATAATGACAAAAAGAATCAGAGGATAAAGCAATGGATCTGAATAGGCTGTGAATTATGAATTCAGAAAAACGGCTTGTTCCTAGAGACAGAAAAAGAAAACATGACCAGTAAATCCTCTCCATATCAAGTCACCTAAAAGAACCTGGACCATCATCTTTTTGTTGTATATTTCCAAAGAAGTTTCTGACTTTAAGGAATAAGTTTACATTGAATTAGGAAAATATGGCTTCACTTAGGTCTGAACTAGAGCATGGATTAGCTGAGAAGGCAGAGGTTGGTAAATACCTGGGGATAGGTAGGCATACCTAATGACTATATTTGGACATTTATATCTTTATTTAACATTTGACAAAGATGTATCTGACTTAAGTTTATTTATAAGTGATGAATGATCCCAACTTTGCTTGCTGAGTAGCATTAGGTGTAATAACTCTAGAGTCTCAGTTTATTCAAATTATAGATTTGGACTAAAGATAAGTTCTTCTAAAATACGTTGAACTGAACTCTAGATCAGCAGGATTCTTCATCAAAGATGGGTAATGAGGATAATAAATTTGGAGATATTGCATCCTATGTTTCTCTCTTGGATATTCACAATGGTCATTAGCACATTAAAGTCCCTGAGAAGTGCTTCTCTGAAAAAACAAACAAAACAACATAACTCTTTAAAGTTATCTGGCATTTCCCAAACTTATTTCATAGATGGCACTTGTTTATCCAACTTAGATTAACATTGAATGTAACATTAGGAAAACACTTTGGGAAATACTAAATTCAATCTTATTGAAGTGTCTTTCTGTGATGGTTATTCTGGATTTTCAAATTGACTGGATCATGAAAAACCTAAGAATATGTGATTTTGCACCGGTGTGCTGATGCGATGATTGGTTTATGCAATGGTGGGTTGAAGGGGAAGTCCTGCCCTGAATGTAGGCAGCACGGTTCTGATAGGTGCAGGACCTGGATAAAAGGAGAAAGCCCCGTGAAGGCATGCATGGTTCTTCCTGAAGAAAGTGCATTTGTTCTCCATTGAGATATCAGTCTTCAGCTCTGAAAACTGGATCTTCACCATCGTTTCTCTGGAGAGAATGTATATGTAGATCAATAGATGCACCACAACAGAGAATGTAGAAGTGGACTCATACAAATATGGCCAACTGATTTTTGAGATGTAAGAGCAATTAAACAGAGGAAAGACAGCTTTCCAATAAGTGATGCTGGGCCAATGGGATATCCATAGGCAAAAAGATAAACTGTAACCACAACTTTGTGCCTCATAAATATCAACTCAAAATGAATCATGGGCTTAAATATAAAACTGTAAAGCTATAAAACTCCCATAAAGCATAGGAGAAAATATTTGGGATTTAGGCCCAAGCAAAAAGCTTTAAAATTGATAACAAAAGCATTATTCATAAAAGTAAAAAAGCAAAAATTGGACTTTATCAAAACTAAAAACTTTTGCTCTGGGAATGACTTTATGAAGAGGTAAAAAAAATAAGCTATAGACAGGGAGAATATAAATGCAAACCATATATCCAACAAAGCTGCTGTAGCCAGAATATATAAAAAGCTCTAAAAATTCAACATTGAAAAGTCAGTAAGGGCTGGGGGTGTAGCTCAGCGGTGGATCACTTGCTTAGCATATGCAAGACCCTGAGTTCCATCCCTAGCACCACAAAACAAATTAAATGACCAAAACTAATTAAATGAGGAAATGGCAAGTAACAAGAACAGACATTTCACAGAAGAAGATACACTGATGGCACATATGCTCAGGAAAAGAGGTTCGACATCATTAGTCACTAGAGAAATGCAAATCAAAACCACAATAAGGGCCGGGCGTGGTGGTGCACGCTTGTAATCTCAGCATTCGGGAGGCTGAGACCAGAGGTTCCGGGTTCGCGGCCAGCCTCAGCTACCTAGTGAGGCACTCCGCAACTTAGTGAGACTCGGTTTCAAAATAAAGAATAAAAAAAATAGGGCTGGGGGTGTAGCTCGGAGGTAGAATGCCCCTGAGTTCAATCCCCAGTACCGCAAAAAAAAACAAAAAACAAACAAACAAAAAAAACCACAATAAGATATCAGTATACACCTATCAGAAGGGTTAAGACAAAAATAGTGACAAAAAAAGTGTATCCATCTTACTTGCTAGTGGGCATGTAAAATATTACAGGCACTCTGAGGAAAGTATGGTAGTTTCTTACAAAATTATCTTGGACTTTTGGGTATCTACTCCAGAGAAATTACAACTTACTCTCACATAAAAACCTGTATCCAAATATCCACAGTATCTTTATATGTAGTGTTAAAACACCGGAAACAACCTAGAAGTTCCTCAGTGGGTGAATGGTTGAGCAAAATGTGGTACATCCATACCATGGAATAGTATTTAGCAACAGAAAGGAGCCAACCATGGATAACCAGTGATACACGCAACAACTCCAATGGATCTCAAAGGAATCATGCTGATTGAAATGAGGTTATTACTGCATAATTCTAGTTGTATCACTTTTTTTTTTCAGTACTGGGGATTGAACTCAGGGGCATTCTACCTCTGAGCTACACCCCGGAGCTATTTTTTATTCTTTATTTTGAAACAGGGTCTCACTAAGTTGCGGAGGGCCTCACTAAGTACCTGAGGCTGGCCGCGAACCTGGATCCTCCTGTCTCAGCCTCCCAAGTACTGGGATTACAAGCATGTGCCACCACACCTGGCTCTGTATCACGTTTTTGAATGACAAAATTAGAGATGGAGAACAGATTCATGATTGTCAGCGGTTAGGAAGGCGGGAGGGAGAGAGGTATAGCTATAGCAGGGGAGCACTAGGGGTCCTTGAGCGATGGGGCTTGACTGTAGCAATGGTCAAATGAATCTATATGTGTGATAAAACTACATGAAATTAGAAACATACACATATATGAGTACTGTAAAACAGATGAAACCTGAATAAGGTGGGTGGATTGTGTATCAATGTCAATTTCCTGGTTGTGATATTGTGCTACAGTTATGCAAGATATTATCATTGGGTAAAATTGAGTGTATGGTACACAGAATCTCTCTGAATTACTTCTTACAACTGCATATGAATTAACAATGATCTCAAAATAAAAAGTAAACAACTCCCCCCACACACAAATCACCTCATCAGCCTCTGAAAACCAAGTAAATATCACATTCTACAATAATACACACATAACACATTTCAGCTGCTGTTATACTCTTTTTCTTTGAGCCATGAAAATTTATGCCATGCCCTTATTTCAGTAGATATAAGCGATAGGAATGGACCTAAAATAAAAATAATAAGCATACTGTGAAATGTTCTGCCTCTCCTCAGCTTTCTCAATGATAAAATATAAAGAAATAATTTTTTTCAGGGATTTCTTTCACACTTAATGGATTTTATACTTTCATCTCAATCTCCAAAAATATAACCCACTGCAAAATTATATCCTTTCTCTTATGTATCCATTCTCCACATAAACTATCCTATTAATCTGGTCATTTTGTGATTATTATCAGACATGAGAGATATGTAGATAGATTATGAGTTCTACAGCTATCTGTGTTAGTTACATAACACATTCCCATAAGCTACTAAATGGCAGTTGGAATAGGCAATTTCCTATTCTTGACCTCAATGTAAAGAAAACTATTCTAAAAAAAAACTATCTTTCTTTAAGATAGTTACGTGAAGTAAGTTAGCTCCATCATATGCTTTTTTGTGGTATAATAAATTATCCTAGATTGATTTATGTGGATTTTTCCTTTTATTAATCCAATAACCCATGTCCATATTGCCTTTTACTTCCTGGAATTGTCATCTAGGATAAATAACTGTTTAGAAGTTCGGACTCCAATACACAGAAATTTTTAAAAACCAGGTCAGGTAGAACATTTCTACTGATGCTACATGTGGATTAACTAAGATTTCCAGTGACTTATGCTGTTAGACAAGTTGCATCCTGAATTATTTTATTGGGATTGTTGCCTTAGAGATTTAGATATTTTTATAGCATGACTTGGCCAGACTTGTTTTGATCAGGTGAAAAAAATAACCCAGGACTTAGGGAAATTGAACTATTATTCCTGTAATACTATAAGTACAAATATGACCTTTTAGTCTAAAACATTTGACAGAAAAATGGCTAGAAACACAAGTAATTAAAGCTTCATGCCCGAACAGAGATTCAGCTTAAGTTATCAACTGCCAATTATCACAGGAGCCATAGGTTGAAATTGATTCAGAAACAAAAGATGTTTATGTCTTTGGACAATCAATGCATTTATCAAAAATGACATACATAAAGATATAGTGTTATTAAAATGAATTTAGGTGATCTGTTCATTTAAAGAAAGGGTGTTGTAAATTTTCTATATATATGAGGGATCATTTTATAGAAATAACTATTATTATATAATTTTTGTTTAGTAATTTTGCATATTGTTATAGTGTTCTTAACCATGCGAGATGTTTTCATTCACTTTAGAGTTCATTGAAGAGCTTTAGAGAGTGCAAACACACACTTACACACTCACACTTACACACACAGTTATTATGAGTGACGAAGCATGAATGTTAGGTAAAATTTTCATTTTGCATCCAGTTCCCCAAACTATGCCAAAGCACTGTTTATGATTCTTTCTCCTTCTCTTCCTTGGTTAGAATGCAATGTGAAGTGTTTAAATAGGGTCCAATACTTATATAAATGTCTGTAGTCAAATTAGCAACCCCAAATGCCCAAGTGATGATGTGCTGGCAATCTGGTTGAGAGTTTGACCATGGTCAACTCTAGAGATTTGGAGGGGGGTATTGGGGATTGAACCCAGGGGCTTTCTACCTCAGAACTACACCCCCAGCCCTATTTTAGCTTTGAGAAAGGGTCTCTTGAAGTTTCTGAGGGCTTCACTAAGTTGCTGAGACTGGCCTTGAACTTGCCATCCTCCTATCTCAGCCTTCCAAGTAGTGGGAATACAGGTGTGTGTCACCACACCTGGCTTTCAATGTTCTTTACTGTCTTACTTTACTTATTTATCTGCTGATGGTATTCTGTTAGCAGTGATAGAATTATGTGTGGATACTAAACGTGTATGAGTAGAAAATTTTAGTTGTTTGACCCCATTGTACAACAAATATAGCAATATAGAAAAAAAAAGTGGGTGTGTTTAAAAATTTTCCACTAACTTTTTAGGACAATTCAATACAAGCAGAAATTGGATTTTGACAATTCATACTCACCAAGGTACAATAAAAGGGTCAGATGAAATTGCATTCTTTTGTCAGGAAATGATTAAGTTCAGTTACTCTAGGTTTATAAAAGGTTAAAATCAGTCACTGAAAGAATCAATCATTGCCATCATCACATATTTAAAAGCCCTCAAATTTGTCTAATAGTTATTGCATTTTAGAGACATGAAATATCTACAATACCCCGTTCCTTAAAAAGAATGTATAAAATTATAACAAATGTTTATTACTATTTGCCCCATTGTTTCAAAAGCACAGAATACATTAGTTTATGGGAAATAATATGAAATATAATTTCCTTTGCATATTTAATTTTAGCCTAGTTTTGTCCATTATTATTTAGAATTTTTTATAATAAAATTGCATAATTAATACATACTCACTATAGAAAAAGTAGAAAATTTAGAAAACAAGCAGGAGAAATGAAGAAAATATTGCCTATAGTACTATCATCTGGAGAAGAGTGTTACTATCACTATCTTGCTATATGTTCTTCTATATTTTATCCTAGCATATAAGTAATTTTCAAAAATGATATCATACTGGTCACTTTTTTCAATAAATATATTCCAGACATCTTTCTGTACCAACAACTCTGTGTGTGTGTGTGTGTGTGTGTGTGTGTGTGTGTGTGTGTGTGTGTGTATGTCTGGGGATTGAACTCGGGGGCATTCTACCTCTGACCTGCATTCTCACCTCCTCAGCCCTTTTTATTTTTTATTTTGAAACAGGGTCTCAGTAGGTTGCTGAGGGTCTCCCTAAATTGTTAAGGCTGGCCATAAACCTCCTATCTCAGCCTCCCAAATACTGCGGTCACAGGTGTGCACCACCACACCTGCTGGTCCCACAGTCTTAAATCTCTCTCATTCCACATTCTCAGTGCTCTAGCCAGGCGTCCTGCTTTCTGAGCCTCTTCTCACGCAGTTTCTGCTGATTTGAAGGCCCCCTTTCCACACCCAATGCCAGCTTCCGGGAAGTCTTTTTAGGGTGTTTTGAAATGCCTGGTTTTAGGCAAATTTCCCAGCCTGTGATCCTAGCACTTTCCACAGCCTGAGGTTCATTTCTGAAGTCCAGTATTAAGAAAATAACTCCCTCTAGATTGAGAAACCTTAGATGAGTAAAGAAGATGGCTTAACTGAAGGTGATGGGGGAAGGGAGGGAAGTACCCTAATGCACATGATGTACTTTCACAAACATATCAAAGTCAATCACTAAACTGAAATTGAGAAGGAGGGAGGGCGAGGGAGTGGGGCAGGAATTGGGGAAGGGTTAAGTGAGAAATGTGTGCATGTATGCCTTTATCAGCTTGTACCTAACAAAGATGTATGATTACAATGCACCAATTAAAAAAAATAAAATTAAAAAAAAAAATGACTCCCTGATCAGTCCTCATCTAGTGCCTCCCCTGCACATGAGCACCGTCTGTTAGAAAAGCTGCAATTTTGACTAATGTCCTTGTTCAAACCCTTATGGAAACTGTAGCAGACACCAGAGTGGAGCCTCAGTGGGGCTGTCTAGGCCACATGAAACTGGGCACTTTTTCTAGATGATTCTTTCTCATTGCCTTTTCCTCAGGGCCAGGCAATGTCGCTAGATTTTTTTTTTTTTTTTTTTTTTTGTACTGAGAATTGAACCTAGGGGTGTTCTTCCTCTGAGCTACACCTCCAGCCCTATTTTATTTTTGTTTTGAAACAGGGTCTCATTAAATTGATGAGGGCCTCATTAAGTTGCTGAAGCTGTCCTTGAACCTGTGATACTACTGTTTCAGCCTCCCAAGTACTGACTCACAGGAGTATGTCACACGCCCAGCTCATACAGCTTATTGATGAATCCACTGCTGGCATAACATCTCTCCTGAGATGGCAGGTCATGGCCCTGGACATGCCTTCAAATCACTCAGGGAGATTTTTTTAAAGTGGCTTCCTTAAGCATTTCTAAGTTACAGTTCAGTAACAATTAGTCTATTTGCATTGTGCAACCAATTTCCGGAACTCCTTTAATCTTGTAAAAACCGCAGTTTCATATCCATTGAACAAGTCCTCATGGCGCTCTACCCCTGGCAACCCCCATGCTCCTTTCTGTCTCTTTGCATTTCACTAAGTGTCTCATAGAGGTGGGGTCATGTAGTATTTATCCTCCTGTGACTGGCTTATTTCACTTAGCATAACAGTCTCAAGTTTCACCCATAGTGTAGCATGTGTCAGAATTCCCATCCTTTTTGAGACTCAGTACTATTCCATTGTAGGTACTCAGGGAGGTTTTTTGATCCACCCATGTTCAGGCTCAACTCAAACTAATAAAATCAGAATCTCTGGGGATGGAGTCCAAGTGTCAGTGTTTTTGAAGTGCTCCCCAGTGGATTCTCATGTGTGGCCAGGGTTGATGAGAACCACCAATGTCTCATGAACACCTAAAATTCATTAATTTGTTCCACACACCTGTTCTCCTGGATTTCGGTCTAAGAGAAGGGCTTGACCCCAGTGACTTCCAAACTTTGCTGCACATTAGAACCACCTGGGGAACTTCTAAAAATCCTGCTTCTTGGGTCACATTTCATACCAATTAAGTCAGAATACCTGGGGGTAGGGTCCTGACATCAACATTTTTTTAAAGCCCTCAAGTGATTACAATGGGCAGCAAAGTTCAAGATACACCTCAGAACCACCAGCCAACTTGCTCAGGACAAAAACTAGAGGGTTGTCCTGATTCCTTTGTCTCTAATCCTCAAATCTACACCTCATCAAGCCCCTTTGATCTTTTCTCCTTAAACTGGGGCTCTCAAAGCATGATCCCTGGACTTACTAGGGCAACAAGTTTATCTGGTTTCTTGGTATTTTCCTGGTTTTAGCACTGGAAGTCCCCAAGTTCCAAGAATCCTCCTCAGTCCTGGGCAAACTCAGTGATTGGTGACCCTTCTAGACCACCACCACCAGCAGCAGCAACAGCTTTTTAGAACTTGTTAGAAATGCAAATAAATGAGCAGGCCTCAGCCCAGGACCTTGTGATTCACAGACTTTGGGGATGGACCCAGATTTCTGTGCATTTGCAGCTCTCCTGGTGAGCCCAATGGACACTCAAGTTTGAAATCCTGTGTCCTACGTACATTCAAGTCCAACTGCAATGGTCAGAGATGCTGCTGATCCTAGGGACAGCAGCTCACAGTGAGTGAGAACCTCTATGTAGCAGGTGCCTTATCAACGGTTTGGGGTCTCTGTCTATAAGTTAGATGCTGCAGGCCCACACTCTGATGTTGGGGAGAGCAGAGGCCATGTACAATGTCTGCAGACATTTCTGGCTATCGCAACAGCAGAGAGGATGCTACTGATGTCTAGTGTGTAGAGGCCAGAGATGCTGCTAAAACAACAACAACAGCAACAAAACAACCAAAACAAAAACAAACAAACAAACAAAAAAAACAACTATAGTGCACCACATAGTCCCTGTCCCCATAACAAAGAATCATGCCACCCAAAATGTCAAGTGCTGAGCTTGAGAAACCCTGCCCGCAGCTCCAGTGTCCCTAGTCATGACTTATCATCCCATCCTTTCTTTCCCAAATTGCTCACCGCTAGTCTTCCTCCTGTTTTTCTACTTCCCATTTTAGGTGAGTTAATCTCCAAACTAGAGTGTCATTAAGGCTGACAGCTTCTACAAGTTCTTTTACCTGATGTCACCTACCCAGTCTTTATAAAACCCACAGCAGTGCAGGTGGCACGATTTCAGGGGTTGTGGTGACCCCATCCGCACCCTCCTTCATCGCGCTGTATATTTCACTGGTGCTGCTCTTCCACTTGATTACCAGAGCTGCTGCGTGTGCAGCCTCCCAGGGTCTACATGCATTTTGATTTGCTTGCTAAATTTGTTGGTGAGTTGGAGTAACATATGTGAAAGTGATTGGAGTTGGAGTAATATATGTAAGAGTGATTGACACTGATCACAATATTATCCCTTCTTTGGATGAAAAGTGTGCACATGTATTTCCAAAAGCACTGGCTGCATTTTGGTAATTGCTTCATAAATGCTGCTAGGGGACGTGGGGACTCCAGTAAATAACAAAATATATTAAACTGACAGTAACAAACTTTCTGGCATTGCTAATTAATTTAACTGACTGCTCACTAATTTTGCCTCAACAGCTCTCACTTGAAGGCTTCGTCCCGCCCAACATCTTATCAAAGATCTTCCTCCTTTTTGTTGAGACAGTTTGGATAAAACAAAGACATGGGGTGCACGTAATGCTGAGCCACAGTCTGTGGAGCACCCAGATCTACAGGGGGAAACCTGCTTGCTAAAGACCTCTGCATGAGACAGGTGTGTGCTCCACTCCTGTGTCGAGTATGGCTCATTTCTTTTGCAAATTATAAAGTAATATACAACACAGGAGATAATTATATTAATGTATTCATCATTAAGACATTTTTCTGGCACACTTCAAATGGCACTTTCATACATCTAAAGTGACAGTTTTCATAGAAATCTTACATTTAATTTCCTCTTATTTGTGTAACATTTTTTTCACAGTACATCAGGCAATCATTAGATATTTCAACTATGTTTTCTTTGCCTAAACTGCATCGCAGCAAGGAACGCAGGATGCAAAGGTATGAAATTTGCTTTTCTTTCAATTAGCAGACATCAAATTTTCCTAAAAATTTAGTATTTCTGCATAACTAGGGTAGTAACAAAAATATTTTGAAAGAATGGATGGTTCTAAACAATTTAGACTTTTTCTAAATTTCACAAGTTATATCGCTCCATAACAGTAATAAGTATTCACCAGATGCACAGCTAGAAATTCTGTATTTCAGCACTACATGCATCCTTTGAAGTTCCCCTCCAGGTATAGAAAGGCTCGGCCATTGGTGACACTCACTGTGCACTAAACATCAGTTTTCCCATGGATACTGTCTTATGCTGCAAGAACTTTGTTTAGTATAAATGCCATCTGATTACTTGTTCTGTAAACATAATAGTTATAATCTATGCTTTACAATGTTATATTCTGGTTTTTACTCAATGCTGATTTCCCACATAACTAAAATATTCTGAACTTGCCAATACCTTCCCTCAATCCATAAAATGCCAACTTGCAAGTGAGACAGCAGTAAGACTTACCGGGATTTGAGAGTCTATGTGCAGAAGCGCAGGCAGCAGAGAGGGCGTGTAAAGACACATCTGAAAGTGAGAGTCGGTTTAAGTAGAAAATGCTCTCCCTGCAGCACCTAAGGGTAGGAAACAAGATGAGAAGCATCGCAGAACCTGCCAGAAAGGTGATTTGTGAAGTTACTTGCCTTAGGTTTTGACTTACATGTATCTTGGATACACACACCTTCTGTACAGAGGGAAAGAGATGGTTTTTTTGTTTTCTCTAAAAAACAATTTTAGTTGCCAGGGGAAATGCAGAGCTATTTTGTTCTGTTTTATTTTTTTTTCTGGCTCATATTTCAGTAGTAATTTTAGAACAGCTGATAGTTACCAGCAATAAAATGTGTTGAATTAGAGGGTTCATTTTCAGAAATGAGAGATTCCCCCAACCCCACCCCAATCTACTTCTGGGTGTAGGGGCAAATGAAATGCTCTCCTTCGGGTTCTCAAGGCTTGGTCCAGTTCTAACCGGCTCAGGATCACTGTGAATGTCTCACATTTTGTTTACCTTGTGATTTTGCAGGAATAATTCTTGCTGGAATTACAGGTCCAAGTGGCTTGGAAGTTTCTCCTACAAAGTTTATGGGGTAGGAGTGAAGCTAAGGCAGAATCTTAAATTATACTTTCCGTCAGGGTATTAAAGTACACATTTCAAGGTTGCTTAAAAAAGACATATTTGGAATTCCTAGAAGTTCATGCAGAACACCTCATGGAAAAATAAGGACTGTGAACTGAGCCAAAAGAAGATATTCATTTTTACACAACATTTAACGTTAGGAAATAAATTCAACAAACATTCCCCAATAGGCAATTTTATAACACCTTGGAGATTTTTCAGAAGTGTTTTCTAATGGTTCTTGCCTGATATTTGTGTGCTTTTATTTACACCCAAATAATGTGAGATATGAGATATATATCCCTAGTATATATTTGATACTAGGGATTTGAACCCAAGGACATTCTATTTCCGAGCTACACCCTCAGTCCTTTTTAAAAATTTTTTATTTTGAAATAGGGTCTTGCTTCGCGGCCAGCCTCAGCTACCTAGTGAGGCACTCCGCAACTTAGTGAGACTCAGTTTCAAAATAAAGAATAAAAAATAGGTCTGGGGGTATAGCTCAGAGGTAGAATGCCCCTGAGTTCAATCCCCAGTACCGCAAAAAAAAAAAAAAAAAAAAAAAAGAAAGAAATAGGGTCTTGCTAAATTGCTAAGGCTGGCCTCAAACCTGCAATCTTCCTGTCGCAGTCTCTCAAGTAATGGGATTACAGGTGTGCACTGCAACACCTGGGTATTTAATGTTATACTTTAAATTGATGTCATTGTTGTTTTTAATTGTGTTTCCTGCAGGTCAGGCTAATCTGCTCACTTGTAACATATGAAAAAGCAAACTCCTACAAGGCAGGAACCACGGCTTTTCCATTTAAAGTCTAAGTACAGAGAAAACAGTCAATATTTGCTGAAGTAACTTGTTTCATTTCTTCAGACAAGCCCAGAATCCACAAAGCACCAAGCAGCAGGAAGACAAAGGTCAATATTTGATTTTTAGTTAGAAACTTAGTAAAGAGTTTCAGTAAAATTGAGGGAGTTTTCAGTTTGTTCAGTTGATGAGTTTGCATGTTTGATTAGTCCAACACTATTTTTTCCCTTTAGACTTTTAAGTTAATGTGTAAAACCTAAAAATGTAGGCACTAAATATTTACATATGTATTAAACTTTTATTTCAAACATCGCAGTTCCACAAATTGCTTTCCTTCTTTTTGAAATTTATACATCTAAAAGTCTTGCTGAATTCCTGAATGGGTTTGTTGTACCTTGGGGTTCCCTCCCCCATATGTATATCTCTAGTTTTATAATTAAAATCGAATGTCAACATGGTTTAAATTTCAAAAGTTGCCTTCAAATAATCATAAGTAGGTCACTGGATGCTATTCTCCTGCAGATTGATGACAGGTCTCAGGATAGCTAACTCCATTTTGGAATGGTTTACAATTGGCCCATTAGGATTTAGGTTGGGGTGGAATGCTTCCAGACAGAAGATAGTTTCAAGAATTCACCCATTTCAGAGAAAAGTCAGTCTGTCAGTGAATCAGAAGAGGTCTCTCAATGTAGCTCTTCTTAAAGTCTTAGCATCTTTTCCTTTTAAAAAAGAAAAGAGCTTTGCTGCATTTCCTGAAAAATCATATGTGCTCATTTACCCAAATCAGGCAATATAAATACATAAGAAGAAATGAAAAAAAAATCATCTGAAAGCCTGTAATCTTTCGGTATCTTTCTAGTATGTGAATGTGTGTGTGTGTGTGTGTGTGTGTGTGTGTGTGTGTGTGTTACTGGGGATTGAACCCAAGGACATTCTACCTCTGAGCTATACTCCCAATCCTTTCTTTATTTTTTATTTTGAGACAGGGTTTCTCTAAGTGGATAATGCTGTCCTTGAACCTGTGATCCTCCTGTTTTAGCCTCCCAAGTACTGGGACTACAGATGTGAGTTATCTTTCTAGACCTCTCTTCTCTCATTCCTGGGTTCTTGCTTGTTCTGAGAGAGAGAGAGAGAGAGAGAAAGAGAGAGAGAGAGAGAGAGAGAGAGAGAGAGAGAGAGAGAGAGAGAGAGAGAGAGCTGAAGAGCAGGAGCATGGACTCAAACTCATCTATGTGGACTTCCACCTCTGTTTCTTCAGCCATGAAGAAACAGCTTCAAAAAGGACAACTTCTCTGAAGTGCCATTGACATATCAAACTTGCTGTAAACATGCAACTCAGCACCTTCAGTTGAACTAACATGAGGTGTGGGAGAAGTGAGTTCTTCGTCTCTAACTTAGGTCAAAGTATTCCCCAAAAGGCAGCCTGGGAAGAAAGTCCTAGGTGCTGACTCATCTCCTGCAGAACTGCTTGCATGACGCCCCTGCTGTGGCTGTGGTCTCACCTGCCTTTCCTCCCTGGGGGCCACCTAGCTGCTGGGCAGGAGAAGCTGCACCTAAGAGAGTCGTCCAGACTCCAGGAGTCTTCACCAGGCACGCGAAGCCTTGCAAGTCCTGACTAGGTATGGTGGATGACTCAGTCCCAGAGCTTTGAACAGCTAGTGAGGCTTGAATAGGATGTGTGTGCCTGAATGGAGCTCAGACACCCGAGCCTGATGGTGCACTTTTGACATGGCTGCCAAAGCTCTGGGAGGACAGAGGGCGTGTCCTGCCTAAAAAGCCCCCGGGCAGTGAGGAAGGGGAAAACCCTGTCTGACTGATGTCACCTGCTTTCTGCTGCTACTTCAGAGGGACCCCAGGGCAGAGCCCACCAGCAACTGAAGAAAACCCCATGGGTTTATCCTCTGCTTTCTCTTCCAGTGCTCCCAGTCCCTTCTCTCACAGAGGGTGACGGGCAGATCCATGCAGCCTTCGGTGGTCTGGGCCTGAGTTATTCTGGTCATTCACCTCGGAACCTGCCTTGGGGTGCCTTAGTAGGAGAGATTGATGCAGATGGAGTTTGCCGAACATTTCAGAGATGGCAGAGAACTCCAATACACTGATTTGTTTTTTAAATTTCCAAATATTTAAAAAAATTTTATTGGTGCATTATAACCCTACATCATACTGAAGTTTAGTGTGATAGAAACACATGCACACTGCACCCAGTGGGCTTCCCTCTGGATCCCACCCTGGTCCCTCCTCCTCCCCGTTCATAATATTGCAATTGGTGCTGATAACTTCACATTAGGCACACAAGATTGTTGGAAGTGTTTCCTTCATCAACTCTCCTTCTCCCTTCCTCCCCTCCCTCCCCAAGGCCTCTCCCATTATCCTACTGGTCTCTCCTCATTTATCTGAAGTGCCTTTTGTTTCCCAATTTCTCTCTAGCTTCCACATAGAAGAGAAAACATATGACTCTTGGCTTTATGAGACTGCTGATCTCATTTAGCATAATATCCTCTGGTTCCATCCATTTCTCTGAAAACAAAGTAATTTTATTCTTTTTTTATGGCTTAGTAAAATGCCATTGTGTGTATAAACCACAGTTTCATCTGTTGATGGACACTTAGGCTGGTTCCAGAGTTTGGCTCTTGTGAATTGTACTACTGGTAACGTGGCTATGCATGTGTCACTATAATATTCTGACTTTAACTCCTTTGGAAATATAACCAGGAGTGGTATAGCTGAGTCATATGGTAGATACTAGTCTTTTGAAGAACCTCCACACTAATCTCCATAGCAGCTGCACTAATTTTCAATCCCACCAACAATGTATTAGGGTTGCTATTTCCTCACATCCTCTCCAGCATTTATTATTGTTTGTATTTTTGATGACTGCCTTTCTAACTAGAGTTAGATGGAATCTCAGTCCCATAAATTTTTAAAATGCATTTAAGCATGTATAGGAAAGTGCTAAAATGTACCACATTTTAAGGTTGTTGACAGATACAGAAAAGCAGTGTCATTCCTATGCAAAAACCATTAATGTAATCATAGAGCATGAGGTCCATCAAGGATTTTGGAAATAAGCAAAGTTTCAAAACTTTGTTTTCAAGTTAAAGAAATGTAAACCTAGAGAGTTAAGTGACTCAGGTAAAGCCACACACCAGTACAAGGCCATCTCCATCCGCTCCACTCTTACAGCCCACGGTGGATGGCCATGTGTCTTTATTTTGCTCTTTGGTGTGGTATCCTTGTGGCATTCTAACACATTGATCATTCTAGCACACTTGAAGATTTCAGTGAAGCCAGAGAAATGGAATGTTTGGTAGGAGAATGAGGTTGACTAAATAATTTATTCCCCATATCAGCCGGGTAAAGTAGGCACTAAATTATTCTCATTTATAGATGAGAAACCTGAAGCACAGGAAATTGGGTAACTCGCCCACAATCACACAGATGTCAATGTTTCTATTAATTCCCCTCAAATGAACTGATATAGCCAGGAAGCAGGAGAGGAAGAAGCAGAAAAGACCGGCTTGTTGGGGCTTGCAACAGGTAATGAACTAATCCAGAGCCCTTCTTTCCAATCACATTGAACTGTGCTGGAAAAATGGTAAAACTCTTTGATTTGAGCAGAAGAATTGCTGGGTCTCCTGTGTGGTGTATCCTTTTCTTTACGTGTGTCTTTCATGGACTCTGAGCTATTTTATAACTCTGAAAGTTTTAGAATACTGAGAGTAATGAAAACTATTCTTCATGAAAATGTAAATCGACTATTGCCATATAGATAAAAGGCCACTTGATTTCAGCATTCCTTGTTTTTTTTTTTTTTTCAGGGGATGGTGTGCTGGGGATTGAATCCAGGGGGATTCTACCCCTGAGCTACAACTGCAGCCCTTTTTATTTTTTATTTTGAAACAAAGTTTCACTAATTTGCTGAGGGTTGAAGTTGCTGAGGCTGGCCCGGAACCTGTGATTCCAAGAACAAGGATTATAGGTGTGGGCCACCACGCCCGGCGATTTCAGCATTTCTGATGGCCTGTATAGGTATGTTTTAAAAATATTCTCCTTTGAACTGGTTATAATATTTTCATAGTTACCTCAATTAATGAATTAAAGTCTTTGGCACACATTTGTTTTATATTTTTATGGGAGCCTTTAAATTATGAAACTTTCATATCTGCTTGGCATTCTTGTGTGTGTCTCTGTGCCTCCTCAGGTCCATTTCCTCTGCATCCCATGCTTTGCCCAGTTCTTCATTTAGATCAAGAGGCAGCAATTCATCACCCACAGGCTCAGTCTGGCCTCCAAGCTAAGAATGGTTTTTACAGTGTGTGTGTGTAGGTGGTGAGGGGGTAACTGGGGATTGAACTCAGGGGAATTCTACCTCTGAGCTACAACCCCAGCCCTATTTTATTATTTATTTTGAAACAAAGTTTCGCTAAGTTTTTGGAGGGCCTCCCTAAATTGCTGAGGCTGGCAGTGAACCTGCATCTTCCTGTCTCAGCCTCCCAAGTACTGGAATTACAGGCATGTGCCACCATGCCCAGTGGCTTTTACATTTTTAAGTGGTTAAGAAAAATTGAAAGAAGAATAATAGTATTTTGTGAGACATGCCAATGAAAAGAAATTCAAATGTTAGTGTCCATACCTAATGTTTAATGGAAAGAGTCACTGATTTGTTTACCAAGCTGTCTGTGGCTGTATTGTCTATGTTGCCAAGGCAAAGCTAGGTAGTCATGAGAGACAGAACACCTGCAAAGCCAAACATATTTGCAATCTTGGTTTTCACAGAAAATTTTGGTTTACCTGCAATTTTTTTTGTTGTTGTTGTACTGGGGATTGAACAACCCAGGGGCATTCTACCTCCGAGCTACACCCCAGCCCTATTTTTTTTTCTTTATTTTGAAACAGGGCCTCACTAAGTTGCTGAGGCTGGTCAAGAACCTGCAATCCTCCTGTCTCAGCCTCCCAAATACTGGGATTACCGGTGTATGCCACCATGCCCAGCTGGTAACATGGTCTTCTTAATGCCATTAGAGTCTCATTATCACCTTCAGGATGCTTTCCTTTACCTTCCTGTTGAGCTGGGTTCCCCTTCTGGGTGCATTTAATTCCTCTGTGTGTGTGTGTGTGTGTGTGTGTGTGTGTGTCTGTCTGTCTGTCTGTCTACTGTAGCTGTTGGTGCTGTTGCTCACTCCTTAGATCTCCATTCCTAGTCTGTAAATCCCTCAGGCCTGGTCCACATCTTGTTCACTCTGGTGTTCCCAGGGCCCTCAATGTTTGTTGGATGAATGCTTCTCTCATCCTGTGCTTGGTAACAACAGCATTGCACATCACAGTATCCATTTAACAGCAGGCTCTCTATCAGCCTGTTTGTAAGATCAAATGACATAAATCAATATTTCTTTTAATTTCCCCAACAATGAAATGATACAGTAAGGAGGCGGGGGTGGAGGGTAGAAGCAGTGTGACTGGCTGGCTGGGGCTTCACAAGAGCGGTGAGCTGAGCAGGTGCAACAAGCACAGGTAGGAGCACAGGCTTGGAGAGTCTGGCTCATTTTAAACGATGTCCCATCTTGGGCAGGGAGAGGCAGGTCACACAACCTCCGGGAGGACTCTCCGTGTGGCTTTCTACTTACCTGTTTCTCCACAGGTTTTGAAGCCCCTCCTGCTTGGCCTTCCATCTCCACTAATTCTTGGGTTTTTTGCTTTGTCTTTCTTGCCATGCCAAAGGATCTTTCCTTCATTCCTGGGACATTCAAATGGATGAATTTGAGCTAAATACAGCCTAAAATGCAAGTGTGTGTGTGTATGTGTGTGTGTGTGTGTGTGTGTGTGTGTGTGTGTGTGTGTGTGTGTTTCTGGCAGCCCTGAATGTTCACTTCCAAAAGGCACAACTGGTTTGAAATGTCAACAGGTCTTGTTCAATAATATAGGATTTAGGTCATTTAAACAGCTTGGAGAATGAAACTATAGTCAGAAATTTGCAGAAAATTCTAAGTGTTCTAAGGGGTTACGTATTGTACTGATTCAATGTACCCAAACCACATGGACTCCTTCCTCAATCTGTTGATTCTCTTCCTTGGTTGTCAGTGTGACTCTCCAGCCTTGTCCTGTTATAGGATTTGTCACCACTTGAATGACTTAGGGACAACCTGAGACCATGTGCGTCCTGACAGGATCAAACTCCATTTACCCCTGTGTGGTGGGTGGAATTGCATCCTCTACCCCTCACTCACATTCAAATATAAAGTCCTAACCTCCCAAATGTGATCTTATTTGGGGTGGAATATTATTCTGGCTACCATTTTTTGTGGTCCTGGGGATGGAACCCAGGGGCATTCTACCTCCGAGCTACACCCCAGCCCTATTTTATTTTTATTTTGAAACAGGATCTCACTAAGTTGCTGAGGCTGACCGTGAACCTGTGATCCTCCTGTTTTAGCCTCCCAAGTACTAGGATTATAGGTGTGTACCACTGTGCCTGGCTTCCACTATTTTTCAAGGTCCTTTTCTGGAACTCCTCTACTTCAGTCCACGGTGATATCTGTCTTTGTAATACATCTATGTACTGCCATGGACAGTGCCTACTCCTAGAACCTGAATTATTGGGCATAAAGTCACATAGTCTCTACTGTCTCTGAAGTGAAGGTGCATCAGGTTCAGACATGATTCTTTCTATTCCTGCAGCTCTCCTGGAATACTGGATTCACTACGGGCTCAGAGACATATTGCTTTGCAGAAAAAAAAATTCTTTCATTGAAAAACTAGATACAGAGGAGCAAACCCAGACCTCCAAATGTACCAGCTCTTCTTTCTCTCTCTGTCCCTATAAAATAAAAGTAAGCTGTGCTTGGCTGAGTAGAGAGCATAGGCCCCAAAGTCCCTGTGTCCCATGAGAGCAGGGCTGGGACTCAGCCAAGCATGACTTTCACATTCTCATCGTGTCCTTCCCATTTCGATGGAAAATAATAACAAGACACTCCCCTGACAACCTCCAACGTGTCTCATCAGGTGTGAAGGATTTTATGAAGCAACTTGCCCATCTGGGGAAATCCAGGGCACTTGGTTCTGCTCACTGAAGCATCTGGTAGCCTCAAACCATAGGACTGAGATGGATTCTCCAAAACTGGAAGTCCTCACGTTGTGCTCTGTATGCCAAAGCGTGAGAGGAGAAAGATGTGTGCCTTTGCTTTCTATAAATGCAGGTCCAAGCCTAGGTAGTTCCAAACTATGGTAACTCCAAACCCAGGTATCTGGAGATGGTCTTATCTTTCCTGTTCATAGACCTTGGACTGAGGGTCTAATGGCCTTTAAAAACAATAGGACTCATTTTCATTTTTTTTTTCTGGTACTAGAGATTGAACTCAGGGGCATTCTACCTCTGAGCCGGCCCTTTCATTTTTTATTTTTGAAACAGGATCTCACTAAGTTGCTAAGGGTCTCCTTAAGTTGCTGAGGCTAGCCTTGAATCTGCGATCCTCTTGTCGCAGTCTCCTAAGTACTGGGATTATGGGCATGCAACACCATACTGGCTTCCCTTTTCATTTTTAAATATTAGTCTTTCACAATTGGATAGGCCTATTCTCTCCTCATTTTAATATCAATTTTTATCGCATGTAATTTATATTTAAGAAGAAATAATTTAAAGGGAGAAAGAGCTTGTATCTTGGAGTCAGACACAGTTTATTTCATATGTTAGATATTTTCCTCAGCTGTGTGATCTTTGGAAAGAAAATTGGTGTTTCCTCACAGGATTGGTAAGAATATTAAATGAAAATGATGTCCATTGCTTTGTATCATGCTTAGCACTTAATAGGTACTAAAGGCAGGTTATTTTCTTGTTTTCCCTCCACTTTATTTTATTTTGGGTGCAGTGGATTTTATTGATGGTGCATGACAGTAGGGCTCCCTAAGCCCCTCCCCTTCTTCAAGGGGTCTGGGATGGAAACTGAGAGGAGGCGAGAGTCTCAGTGTATTGGACAACAGAGTTGGGGCAGAGGTCCCCAGCAGCTGAGGGCCTCTCCCTTCCCCCTGTGTTCTTGCTGGGGCTGGTGGTCCAAGGGCTCTTACTCCTTGGAGGCCATGTGGACCATGAGGTCCACCACCAACCAAATTCATTGTCAAAGTGGTCGTTGAGGGCAATGCTAGCCCCAGTATCGCAGGTGGGAGAGTGGGTAAAAGTTGCAGAAGATGGCCTGGTCCTCAGTGTACCCCAGAATGCCCCTGAGGGGGTCCTTGAACATCTGCTTTGCCACTTTCTTGAGACTGTCATATTTGTCCAAGTGTCATGTCAGACCCATCCCCATGATGGGGTGAGCAAACAGAAAGCCATGCCGGTGATTGTCCTGTTAAGCTCAAGAATGACCTTGTCCACAGCTCCGGCAGCACCAGTGACCACAGGGATGATGTTCTGGCCAGCCACATGGCCATCATGCCACAGTTTCCCAGAGGGGCCATTCATGGTCTTCTGAGTGTCAGCATCTCATGGATGGTGGTCAGGAGTCCCTCCACGATGCCAAAGCTGTTGTGGATGACTTTGGCTGGGGGCCAACTAGTTGGTGGTGCAGGAGGCATTGCTGATGATCCTGAGGGAGTTGTTGTACTTCTTGTAATTCACACCCATCATGAACATGGGGGCCTCAGCAGACGGGGTGGAGATGACGACCTTCTAGGCACCTCTCCTCACATGTGCCCAACTTCTCATGCAGTGAAGACTCCAGTGGACTCCACAGCATACTCAGCACCAGCATCACCCAACTTGATGTGGGCAGGATCTTGCTCCTAGAAGATGGAGATGAACTTTCCGTTGATGATAAGCTTCCTGTTTTCAGCCTTGACGATGTCATTAAACTCGCCGTGGGTGGAATCATACTGAAGCATATAGACCATGGAGTTGAGGTCAATGAAGGGGTTGTTGATGGTGAATACATCTACTTTGCCAGAGTTGAAAGCAACCCTGGTGACCAGGTGCCTAATAAGGCCAAATCCGTTCACTCTGACCTTCACCATGGTGTTTCGGGGACTCGGATGGTACTGCTTGAGAAGATGTGGCTGTCTGCTGAATGAGGAGGAGCAGAGAGCCTTTTCTCCCATTTAAACATAGCAATTCCTTGCTAAATAAAAAGAATTAAATACTGATAACACATATAAAGTAGGCAGACACCTCAAAAGTTGCTTGCATTTGGGGGACAGAATGTAAAGTGATTTGCAAAGGATTATGCCTTTGTCTGCTTGGGCTGCTATAACAGGATACCACAGACTGAATGGCTTAAGCAGCAAAAACTTATTTTCTGGAGGTTACAAATTCCTAGATTAAGGTGCAAGCCAGTTCAGTTCTTGGTAAGGGATCTCTTCCTGATTTGCAGATGGAATCCCTGTACACACACACACACACACACACACACACACACACACGCAGAATATGCAAGCTCTTTGGTGTCTCTTCTTACAAGGACACTAATCCAATTATCAAATGACCTCATTTGATCTTAGTCATCTCCATAAAGAACTGAAATGCAAACACAGTCACATTAGGGCTTGGCTTTCCACATATGCATTGAAGGGGGAGGGACAAGAATATCCAGTCCATAATAAGTTACATAATAGGTCCTGGTTGCAGTGGGCATTTCATTTCAGCTTTTACTTTGGGGATTTAAAAGTACATTAAGATTTATAAAAACGTTGCTTTCTCTCTTCCTGCCTTTCTAGATTTGGCCAGGGAATGGGACCAGAAGATGGTGCCAGCAAGTTTCCAAGGTTCCCTGCAAATGAAATGGGGCTTCTCATGTTTCCTCGGTGGCCTCAGTTACAAGAATTGCCCTGTAGAGAGTTTGGAGAGAGATGCAGAGAAGGAAGGAGTGAGAGAGACAACAGAATCCAAATTCCATGTGCCTTCCTTCCTGGGATGTGCAGTCTCTCCATGTTGCTGTACCATACATGTTCTTACCTCCCTAGTCAGTTGTCAGTTGAATCCATCAAGGTGCCAGTTGCTGCTGCTTTTGTTTTCACTGTTTAGTCTGCTATCTCTGTCTCCACTCAGGGCAGCAATACCTAATGGGGAGCATGCACAAATTATAGTGTTTTTGTGAAAAGCTGCTGCATGCCTATTTTCTTGTGCTTAGCATCCAGTAGCATTATATAAAATTCTATCTTTTTTTTTTTTAAGGGACTGATTTTTTTCCAGAGAAGATAGAAAAGAACAATAACAAAAACAGGTTAGAGGGGAAACCAGAAATCAGAACAATAAAAATGGGAGATGGTAGCTGGTTGTGGTGGTGCACGCCTATAATCTCAGTACATGAGAGGTTGAGATAGAAGGATTGCAGGTTCAAGACCAGTCTCAGCAATTTAGCCTCTTCAACTTGGCGAGGCCCTGCTTTAAAATAAAAAATGAAATAGGGCTGGGGGTGTGGCTTAGAGGTAGAAGGACCCTGGGTTCAAGCTGCAGTACCACACACACACACACACACACACACACACACACACACACACACACACAATAAATAAATAAAATAAATGAGAGGTGGAGCTTCAGGAAAGACATCTCATTCCCTTGGTGGTCTGAGTAGTTCCGTTTACCGGTCTCAATTACCCACACCCACTGGATGCAAAATGTTATCCTAGGCTCTGAGCCCCATATTCTGGGAAAAGGGAGGAAAGGAGAGTACTAACCATTTACAAGGTACAATTTTCCTGGGCTAACTGAGAACCAGTCCTCATGCACCCAAAGACTTTCCAATCCTTGTGTGGTTAGACTTGAATGTGTCCACATGGCTTCAGGGGGCTTCATGAGCCAAAATGTGAATGTAAACTTCCCACCCTGCAAAAGTAGTTATGCGTCTTCACAAAGGGTCACTGGCAGTTAGATGAAGTTGTATATTCAAATATCAATATAGAGGTCCCATGCACAATAAGGAGATGGAAACTGAAAAGGAGTCACTTCAAAAATGTAGAAGTAGAGCTGGGCGTGGTGGCGCACGCTTGTAATCCCAGCATTCGGGAGGCTGAGACCGGAGGATCCGAGTTCGTGGCCAGCCTCAGCTACCTAGTGAGGCACTCTGCAACTTAGTGAGACTCGGTTTCAAAATAAAGAATAAAAAATAGGGCTGGGGTGTAGCTCGGAGGTAGAATGCCCCTGAGTTCAATCCCCAGTACCGCAAAAAAAAAAAAAAAAAAAGTAGAAGTAGCCAGGTGTGGTGATGCACACTTGTAATCCCAATTCTTGGGAGGCTGAGACTAGAGGATCCAGGTTTATGGCCAGCCTCAGCTACTTAGT
>PVLC010000678.1:39866-187592 GCA_004027655.1 Graphiurus murinus
AAAAAAAAAAAAAAAAAAAAAAAAAAAAAAAAAAAAAAAAAAAAAAAAAAAAAAAAAAAAAAAAAAAAAAAAAAAAAAAAAAAAAAAAAAAAAAAAAAAAAAAAAAAAAAAAAAAAAAAAAAAAAAGCAGAAGTATGTGGAAAAATGCTTGCACGGCGAAGCTTATAGAAAGAACCTGGGAACAATACTAATCACACATTTCCTTTTCATTTGCTCAACCCATATTTACTATTAGTCTTGAGCTTGGAATAATGTCTGGCACATACTAAGCTTCAGTAGGTGTCCTTGAATAAAAAGAGAATACATGAGCCTTAGGTGTATTATTCTAGGCATAAGGAAATGCTGACATTCAGCAAATAAATAACTAAATGCACAAGTGGATTTCAGGCCATGATAAGAGCTACAAGAAAAACGAACAGGATGATGGTGATGATGATGATGATAGAGTGAAAGAATATGACAGAGGAAACCGGCTATTTGTAGACAGGGTGTGAGGGGAACCGCTAATTTCGCTAATCTTGCCTTAGTGTGGAGAATGAGAAGTGAACCACCCGGAGACCTGGGGAACAGCAAGTGTGAAGCTTCTGGGGCAGGAAGAGCCAAAGTACACGTGAAGAAGAGAAAGAGGAAAGAAGACCAGCCTGCCCGAGTGGGAAGGAAGAAGGGAGGGCGAGGCAATGGTATAGAATCTGGGTTTTCTTTTAAGGGGAGTGGGAAGTCTATGGAGCATTTTAGGCAGGCTAGAGAGGTTACCAAATCATGGCCCATGGGCCAGACTGGGCCGTCTCCCAGTAAGGCCAGTGATGTTTTATTGGAACAGAGCCACCCCTATTCATTTTGTCTACAGATGCTTTTACTCCACAATGACAGAGTGTTTGCAAAGGGACAGAATGGCCTGCAAAACCTAAGCTGTTGACTATCTGGTTTTTAAAAGAAAGTTTGCCAACCCTCCTTTCTTGTGTGGAGAATGGCTTGCAGGGCAGCAGGGAAGCTGGCAGTATAGCTGAGAGACAGCAGATGGAGAAGGTGGGTCTATTCAACAGCTGTTCCGTAAACAGACCTGTGAATTGATTATGGATTTGGGGAACTTAAAACAATGTCTCCTGGGGTTTTGACTTGAGCCAACTTGGTGCCGTTTACTAAGATCAGGAACTGCTATAGACTAGATGCTTATGATTCTCCTCTCCCCCAAATTTACTTATTCCCCACTGTGATGGCATCAGTATGTGGGGCCTTTGGAGGATCAGTGCCTTTATAAAAGTTCCAGAGAACTCTCTTGTCCCCTTCTATTATTTGAGGAAGCAGCGAAAGGATCCCATCTGTGACCCAGGCAGCAGGCCCTCACCAGACACTGAATCAGCTGGCACCTTGATCTTGGACTCCCAGCCTCAGAACCATGAGAAATAAATTTATGTTGTTTATGAGCCACCCAGTTCATGGCATTTGGTTATAGTAGCTCAAAGGGATAGGATTGGTGCAGTGGAGGAGAGAAGAGTTACAGAGTTTAAAACAACTCAAGATTTAAATTTTGAACAGATTGATTTTGAGATGTCAATAAAACCTTGTTTGGATAGAGAATTGAAAGCTAGGATACAAGATGCTGTTAGGCCCAGGAAAGCAAAAATGAGAGAGGTGCTAGCACAGAGTAAGGATGATGGTGCAAAGAAACACACACACACACACACACACACACACACACACACAGAGGGGGGTGGGGGGATGGGAGTGTAGTCATTGGCAGAACACTTACCTAGCATGTTTGAGTTGGCCTGGGTTTAATTCCAGAGAGAGAAGGAAGAAGAAGAAGAAGAAGAAGAAGAAGAAGAAGAAGAAGAAGAAGAAGAAGAAGAAGAAGAAAGAAGGATGAGAAGGAGGAGGAGGAGGAGGAGGAGGAGGAGGAGGAGGAGGAGGAGGAGGAGGAGGAAGAGAAAGAAGAAGAAGAAGCAGCAGCACCAGCAGCAGCGTTAAATTAGACATTAAGAAGCTAAAGCCCCAGAGGTGGCCTTGTGGCAGGACTGGAGAGCAGAGACAGAAACTAGAGAGAGACTATTTCCTTGGGCCAGGACCAGCTTTCACTGCTCCTTCCCCCACATCTGGTGGTGTTGGGATGGAACAGACCCAGTGCTGGTCAAGGCTGTCAGGGTTTAGAGGCCTCTGAGTTTGGAGTAAATTTGAGAACACAGATGCTAGAATCAGATAGACAAAAATCAAATATTACTTCATTTCTAAGATGAGTTTTGAGGCTGTGAATTTGATGGTCAGTCATAACTAGGTTCCCTAATGCCTACCTCATCTGGCACTTCTAGACCTTGGGGTCACCTAGCCAAGAAGGTCTGTGAGTGAGCAAGGACCCATGCCTGAAAGACAGCCTCAGCCTCTCTACTAATGAGCTGGGAGAGAGCCAGCTACTCACAGACCTTTCTCTAGAAGGCCAGTCTGGGCCCCTGAAGTGAAGACAGGACAGAGCTGAATGTCTCCACCTCCTCTTTTGGCACACTGAAGAAAGAGAAAGAGAACCAAGAAGGAGTCATTTAGGTCTGTTTTTTTTCCCCTTCAAAATCAACTTTATTGAGATACAACTTATATACAATAACGTACACTCATTTCAAGTATATAGTTTTATCATCCTCAACAAATGAACACAACACTATAACTACCACCATACTCAAGACATAGACTGTTCCCATGACCCCTAAAAGTGTCCGCTGCTCCTTGGTAGCAAATCCCTCCCATCCCCTGGCAATCAGTAATGGGCTCTCCATTGTGGTAGGCTAGTTCTGTCCACTTCAGTGTTTCACACACATAAAATTTCTGTGTTTGGTTTCTTTGACTCAGAGGAATGAGAAACCTATATCAATAGTTTTTATTGCTAAGGAATATTTCATTTATATGAATGGTGGTATATGCCAGAAATTGTTTATCCATCTACTTATTGATGGCTGTTGGATTATTTCAACTTTTTTCTATTCTGAAAAGAGCTGAGTTTCTTCTTTTAATCTCAGAAGATAGATAAATCATTCCTATTCCTACTGGTGGGAGAAGAGAGAGGCTGGCCAGAAGAGTGTAGTGCTTCTCAAACACAATATGCATTAGAATCACCCGGAAGGCTTTTAAAAGCACAGATGCTGGTCCCCACCCTCTGAGTTCAATACCTCAGAAGTGGGCCATAAAATTTTGCATTAAAAAAAAAATACTTCTCGTGCTGCTGTTGTGCAAACTTCATTTTGAGAACCATTCGTCTTGAGGTGTCTCCTTGAAGAAACAGGAGGACGGACGGGGAGGTAAAATGTAACACGGTGCATGCGCATCACAAGCTTCATTTGTGCACAGCCCTATTCACTTTGACAAATGTAAGCCTAAGGATAGTGTCTTTTAACTGCTTTACTGAGGTGCAACTTAATAGCATAGATTCACTCATTTTAGGTATACAATTATATGATTTTTAGTAAATTTACCAGGCTGTGCAATCAGCACAATCCCATTTTAGAACACTTCCAAGGGGGAATCACTACAGTAAGATCCCTCACACCAATCTACAGTTAATCCTTGTTCCCGGTCTCAGTCAACCACTCATCTACTTTCTTTCTTCATAGCTTTTCCTATTTTGGACATTTCAAATAAGTGGAATGATGCAATACGTGGTCTTTTGTGCCTAGCTTCTTTAATTTAACATAATGCTTTTGAGGGTCTTTTGCATTGTAGCATATATTAATACTTTTAAACATTGCTGGATTACATTTCATTTTAGTTGTATAGACATATCATTTAATTGTATGAAATACCAATTTTGTGTATCTATTCATCTGTTCAGGGGCATTGGGGTTTCTGGCTATTATGATTGAAGCTTCTCTGAACATTCTTGTACAAGTCTTATGTAGACATAGGTTTTTCATTTCTCTTGAATATAGTCCTAGGAGTAGAATTGCTGAGTCATATGGTAAGTTTATATTTAACATTTCATATTTACCATTTAAATATAAATGTTAAATCTTATATTTAACATTTAAAGAAACTGCCACGCCATTTTCCAAAGTGGCAGCACCATTTTCTATTCCCAGCAGCAACCTGTGAGGGTTCTATTTTCTCCAGACATTTTTTAATGAGAGGAACAAAAGAGAGTTTGAGACCCACCAGTGGGCTGCATGAAAAAGTGTATTCAAAATGTTGTTCACTGACAAAGTGCACACTTAATAGTGTGGGAATGAGTTGTTCCTTTACCTTTGCTGCACATTAGAATCATCTGGGGAACTAAAAAATTGTGATGCCCAAGCCACATCTCAGCTCTGGCCTCTGTGGGGCGGAGTGCCCAGGCATCCGGCCTTTAAAACTCCACAGGTGATTCCAATGTGCTAGCTGGGAACCTTTGATTAAAAACATTTTTCTCTTTTGTTGAGTCATCCATTGAGATAATAAGCTACCTAGTCACAGCTGAAGAAAGGCATTGTCTATAGGATAAACCAAGTAGGACTGGAGAAATTTTATGGCCAGGGAAAGAACAAAGGATGTACTGTCTGGCACATAACAGCTTCCATGGTTATCCGCCTATACTTCTCCTGGTATAATTTCAACCTTTTTGACCACAAAGTGGAAGAGAGATGATAACATAAGGAGGTGCCTGGGATGGAAAATGAGAGGTTTCAAAGGTCTATTTGTTTCCTGGAGACTTGAGCTCTTTAAATGTCAATAGACAACCCCGTGAAGCAGGGGCAGGGGTGACTGGTGGGTAAGAATCCTCCAAGCAGGAGGAGGTGTCCAGACCCAGGCGAGAAGCCAGGCCCTAGACAGGAGGAAGGATAGATGGCTCCTCTGCTTTAACAGGAGATGGAAACAGAGAATGGGAACATCTCGAGGCAGGCTAGCAGGAAGATGGGGGAAAACCCACTTACCATCTCTGTGTCTTCTTTTTCTTCTTCAGTGAGTCATGATATTAGATCATTTTATAGGAAGTGATTTGTGAGGGTAGTGGGGGAGAGGTCAGGTTTTAAGTCTTGAGGAAAGGGGAGAAGACACCTTCTCCCTTGGGATTGATCCAGAAATGCTCTCCCATCCCCAGTCGTGTGTGTGTGTGTGTGTGTGTGTGTGTGTGTGTGTGTATGTGTGTGTGTGTGTGTGTTACTGCAGATTGAACTTAGAAGCATTCTACCTTCTAGCTACACCCCAGTCTGATTTTATTTCTTGTTTGGAAACAGGGTCTCACTAGGTTGATGAGAGTCTCACTACTTGCTGAGGTTGTCCTCGAACCTGTGATCCTCCTATCTCAGCTTCCCAAGTACTGGGATTACAAGCATGCACCACCATGCCTGGCCACTTTTTAAATATTCAGATGAGGTATTGCTAAGTTGCTGAGTCTGGTCTCAAACTTGTGATCCTCCTGCTTCAGCCTCCCAAATACTGGGATTTTAGGGATGTGCCACTATGCCTGCCGAAGGGAGAACATTTGAGACAGTCTTTGTTAAGTGTTAGAATGTAAGTTTACCCTGAAAAAAAAAATAGCAGGACTCTCAGGCAGTGCTAAGGGTTGAACCATTTGAAGACATTAATGAACTTACAGTGGTACTTATCTCCATTCTCTCTCAGCTCCTACGGGCATGTGTGTTGATCCTTAGCCACACAATGTCTTTTAGAAAAGACAGATCAGTGAAGAATGTTAGGGTAAAGTCCACTGTTCAGAAATAATGGACTATAAAATCTGCTGAGGAAGGGATGGAATAAAGGCGTGCAAGCTGAAGGTTTGGGAGAAAGTAAAGGGAACAGTGGGCTGGAGATGTGGGTGGGGAGCAGGATGCTTAGATTATCATGTCATGTTGACATTGACATACATGCACACAGCACTTGGTGCCCCCCACTTCCCTATCTCCCCCCCTTCCATACAGAGGACTGAATCTGATATTGGGATTTTCATATATGCACACACAGTCAATGTTAGTATTTCCAATAATGAACCTTGGTCTTCCCCCTCCCCTTCCCTTAGAACTTCCCTGGCCCCACTGAAGTTTCTCCTCTATTATCTGGAGTCCTTCTGATATCCCAGTTACTCCCTTGCTTGGGCATATTAAAGAAAACATATGTTCCTTCACTTTCTATGACTGGCTAATCTCACTTAACATAATGTTCTCCAGGTCCTTCCATTTTCTTGCAAATGACATTATTTTGTTCTTCTTTACTGCTGAGTAGAATTCTACTGTGTGTATTTCCCATAGTTTTGTGATCCATTCATCTGTTGATGGACACTTGGGTTTGTTCCATAATATGGCTATTGTGAATTGTGCTGCTATGAACATGGGTATGCATATATTACTGCAATTCTCTGGTTTCAACCTCTTTGGAAATATACCCAGAAGTGGTATAGCTGGATCATATGGTGGATCCATTTCCAGTTTTCTAAGGAATCTCCACACTGATCTCCATAGTGGCTGAACTAGTTTGCAATCCTACCAACAGTGTAGAAGAGTTCCTATTTCCCCACATTCTCATCAACATTTATTGTTATTTGACTTCTTGATGATTGCCATTCTGATTGAGGTCAGATAGAATCTCAGTGTAGTTTTGATTTGCATTTCCCTAATTGCCAATGATGTTGAACATTTTTTATGTATCTATTGGCCATTTGTATCTCTTCTTTTGTGAAGTGTCTATTACATTCAGTTGCCCATTTCTTGATTGGGTTAGTTGTTTTTCTGGTATAGTCTTTTATATTCTTTGTATATTCTAGATATTAATCTTCTGTCAGAGGGATAGCTAGTAAAGATCTTCTCCCATTCTGTGGGTTTTCTCTTTAGACTCTTTAATGTGCAGAAACTTCTTAGTTTAATGCCATCACACTTATTAATTTTTGGTTTGATTTCCTGAGCTTTGGGAATCTTGCTGAGGAAGTTTCTACCTGTGCCTATATGTTGGAGTGTTGAACCTATGCCCTCCTTTAGTAGCTTCACCGTCTCTGATCTAACTTCCAGGTCTTTGACACATCTTGAATTGACTCCTGTGCAGGGTGAGAGGTATGGATTCAGTTCCATTTTTCTACAAATGGATAACAAGCTTTCCCAGTACCATTTGTTGAAAAGGCTGTCTTTTCTCTAGTGTATGTGTTTGGCACCTTTGTGGAAGATCAATTGGCTATAAGCATGTGGATTTGTTTCTGTATCTTTAGATTATTTTATTGTGGCTATAGTGACACCAAGGAACTGAGCCCAGAGACAGGTGGGTTGTCCATGTGGGTAATGGCACAACTTATCATCTCAATTTCATCACCTTCTTTTCTCTTCATCTCATTCCAGCTGCTGCCATGCTCTACCCAACAGCTTTCACCGTGGTCTCAGATGGCCTCGATGTCTTCAAATCCAAGAAATATTTCCCAATCCTCTATTTGCTCTACTTCTCAGTGTTACATGATACGAAACTACTCTCATTCTTGTGTTGGTCTCTTTCACTGATGTCCCAGATGACACATTCTTCTTATCTCCCAGGAAGAAGCGCCAGCAAATGTTTTCCATTGCCTGGTCTCTGATGGAGGCCCTTCCTTCTCTTCCTGTGCCAAGAGTTTGGGAATTTCTAACAAGGTGTGGTCCTAAAGCCCTTTTGCCCATATATTTCTTTCTCAGGGATCTTGTCTGGGGCCTCGCGGTTTAACTCCTCATTTCAACTGTTTCTTTTGAACTTTAAGCCCATGCATCTACTTACTAGTCATTTCCACTTGAATGTCTCAGAAGTTTTCAAATTCCTCATTTTTAAGCTGCATTTAGAACCTGGTAATTTCCCCATGTTCTCACCTAAGTGAACCTCTCATGTGCTTAGGTGAGTTGGAAATCTAAGCTATCCATGACACCTCCCTCCTCTCTAATTCCTCGAATCCTAACAGTTACTCTCCTCAGTTTTACTGTGCTATGACCTAGATCTAGCTCCCCATTCTGTAGTCCGTTCTCCACACACAGTGCCATGATGCCCCTTTCCCTCCACGCACATATGTTCACGTAACCCTTGAATGAATCCCTTCACGTACTTCCCATGACTCCATTAATCATACAGAAAATGGTGATGTGGTCCTCTGCCCCAGCACAGTCTGGCCCTGCACCTATTGTGGGCATGCCGGCCCAGCTGGCAGCGTTGCCTACCTACTTCTCCCTGGGTCTTCTTCTTCCTTTGTACTGGGGATTGAACTCTCGGGTTGAATCTGAGATATCTCCCCAGCCCTTGTATTTTTTTGTTTTGAAACAGGATCTCCCTAGGTTGCTGAGAGCCTTGCTACATTGCTGAGGCTGTCCTCGAACCTGCGATCCTCCTGTGTCAGCCTCCCAAGTACTGAGATTACAGGCGTGAGTCACCCATCTGGCTTCCTGGGTCTTTCTGTCCTTCACTCCTCCACTCACACTCTCTAGGTCAGCCTTCCTGGCCATGTTGTCCAGCTGGGCCAGCCATCATCCATTCTCTCGGAGCGGCAGAACTTCCCCTCCTCGCTCTCACCTCAGTGTGGAACTGCACTCATTAGGTGGTTATTTGATTAGGTCTGTCTTCCCATGCTGGACTCCAGGCCCCAAGAGAGCAGTAAGCACATCCGGTTTTGTTCATCGTGTCTCCTTCCCACTTAGCAACATAGCAGGCTCTAGTGGGTGCTCAGAATTTTTTTTTTTTTTTGTTACTAGGAACCACAAGGTTCAAGCAGAATGTTTTAGAAATCATCTGTTGTTTGTCATTTTCCAGCTGAGGAAACAGTGGTTCAGAGAGGTGAGAGACAGGGGTTGGGGGTGGGTGAGTAGGGGTCACACCCTAGTTAATGGTGGAGCTGGAATGCTTCATCTCTCTCCAGTCCTATAAGCTTTCCACTATGGCCTAGCAACCATTTATTTAAAATAAACACACACTCTCTTTTTTCTTCTGTTACTAGTGATTGAACCCAGGGAACATTCTACCTCTGAGCCCTATTTTATTTTTTATTTTGCAACAGGGTCTAAGTTGCAAAGGGCCTCACTAAGTTGCTGATGCTGGCCTTGAATCTATAATCCTCCTATCTCAGCCTTGCAAGTACTGGGATTATAGGTACATCCCATGTACCACCATGCCTAGCAAACAAGAGCTGTCTGTGCTCAAACTGTGCTATTTTGGCGCTGTATGACCACAAAACATCAAACTGCGTGTGGCAGATAAAATAGGGTGCTGGGGGAGGAAGGGGGAGAAGTTATTTTAAGGACGTGTTTCTCCCTCATCCCTCCCAATTTGCATCAGTGATAGGACTTCTCCCCCTTGCCCTGCTGAAGCCACAAGCCACCCAGCCACAACCAACCGGAGGAAGGAGACCGAAAAGGCCATGTGCTTGTTCCCTGGAAGCTGCAAACTCCCCAGAGAAAGTTGCAAATCTCACTTCCCCCGTTGCAGCAGGAGGTCATTTTCTGCATATCAGTTCACAGTGTGATTATCCAGAGGCCTTCTCCAGAAATCCTGTTTCGTTTGCGCCCCCAAAACATGGGAGCCCTCTGGTGGTCATCTTTAGAAAAAACCTCAGGTGCGGGAGAGATTCTCTTCCTTTGGGTGAGGAAAAATGGCCTCCACAAGCCATTTCCAAAATTAGCCATTAAATAAAACAGGGCCTTTATAAACCACCTGAAGAAGATGGTTTGTACCAGCAACGGACTGATCCCTTTTGTGGTCAGGCCTACGTTATGCCAGCCCGTGTTGCTGAACAGAGCTGTGACTGTGTTCTGGACTGAAGCTGTGATCTGTGAATCTGGCCCGCAGCAGGAAAGGGCAGCAAGGGCCTGATTGCTGTTCCAAAATGAACAACAGCCTTGCCTTCCGTGGGAGAGACTCTAGCGCTATATAGCATCTTACAGTTCACTTATGTATCATGTAATTCAAATAACTGCATAGGGAGGGGAGCTCTGAGCCAGTGGATCTCCACCTGGGGATGTGCAGATAAAGAGCAGGTAGTGGGACATGGGGCACGCTGGGCTTGGGCTGTTTACAGAGCTGGATAGTTTTGGGACAATTAGAAGAATGAGGGTGGAGAGAAGGGAGTGGATGCCAGACCCATAATACTTATAAATGTCCACACTGCCTCACTAGGCGAGCACATTAAGAAATCCAAGTTGTGTGTGGCTGAGGAGGGCAGAGGTCCTGGCAGGAAAAGAGAGGGGTACTGGGGAAACAAGCTTTGAAAAAAGGAGGCAGAGCCAGATATCTTGGACCTTTCCTCAAAAGGCTGGTGATGTCTGTTCCTGTTTTTCATTAAATTGTTTAATATGTCCTATTCTATTATCTCTTCAGTTTAGTTTTGTGTTTAATCTTCTCTGCTTATGATAACCTTTTAAAAATAAAAATGAAAATTTGCAGTACTTTAAAATATTTGGAAATATGCTTGAAAAAGTTAAAAATCACAAAGAGATCAAGACTGTTTAACAAGTTTTTTTTTCTTTCTTGATGGAAATCCAATCACAACCTGTACTGTTACATATACCATTACTTGAAATATTCACACTCCACTTGGAACATGATAAATTACAAAAGCGAGAGGAACCTTTAAAACCACATTTAATCTTTAATACAAAATCTGTTGCATCATTGCAGAAGTGACTTCTTCATGCACAGATAAATTTATCACCTACCATTATGGAAGAGTATAAACTGCACTTTTATTGTTTTTTCAAAACATTGACAAATGTAAAGTAACTTTTATCTCTGTGTTCTCTGAGGCCAAGGCAAGCCTGTTTTATTTTATTTTATTTTTTGTATTTCTAATGGATAGGTCGATCTGCAAAAAGTGGATATGGAGATATGAAAGCGTTTAGGGCCGTCTTGATCTGGGATTACTTCAAAGTATGCTTTACCTGCATTCATCAAAAATGCCAGGTGACTAAGCCTACTGTGTTCCATAGGCAAAGCTCTGAAGATTTCAGCTAGAAACTTGCTGTCAGTATGTAGGAAAGTTCACTATTTCAGTTTCACAGCAAAAAAAAATGAGGGGAGGTGCACAAAAGGTACTCAGATGCTTTCCAATCCCACGCACTGCATTAGTTAGCTTACTTCTTACACAGTATAACATAAACATTGCATGTTTACTTGTGTGTAACATCTATAAGCATATAGCATCTACTCTTTAAGTATATTTACAAATTCAACAAAATATCTACATATAAAAAGCTTTACTTAAAATTAAACTTGATGCAAGTTATGAGAAACCAATTTATTGGCAAATGAAACTGAGCATTCCTTCAACCATAGGTTGTCATAGATTTTCATATTTGGAGGTAAACCATTTGATAGATATTGTTTATGAATAAGATAGAATATATATTCATTTGCTTTTAAACTCCAGATGTAATCCCTTAAACTGTTGGCCTTTTAAGCACTTGTTGGATTTCTTAGATTCTGAAATGTGTCCGTTGAAATGAGCACACACATTGCTTAATGGTGCAGAGTTTCAAAAGTTCCTAGTAGTAAAGTTTTAGAGAATAATGTATTACTGTCGGCATGCTGTTGAATGCTTTTAGTTTTGCAATAATTACTTAGTTTTCCTAGTAATTTTCTACCGGGTTGACTCTCATCAAATGTGACTTATTTGAAGGGAAATTGGAAAAATACCATAAAATTACCATGTGCTCCAGTTGATGGTAAAGCTTTTCTTCTTATATTCATGGGGGTAGTGCCCCTTAAAATTAACGGTCTTCTTATTTTTATTTTCACTCCCCCTGCAGCATTGCTGTTTTTACTATCTCTGCTTTTAAAAAATTACTTTTTGACAATGACAGCAACTTAGGAAGGAGCTACCTGTACAGGCTGATACAGAATGCAGTATGTCGTGGAATGCTTATTGTCTAAAGGCACTGAATGTGTCTTGCCCTGTGTTTTCTGGAATAATTTTTGAAGTTGAATCTGTGTGATTTGTTTTCAGTTCCCTCGGTATGGCACAAAGGCCAAAATGTGTTGCGGTACACATTGTTTATGCCTAAAAACAACTGAATGTAGAGATAATGTACAAAGTAGAACACTGTGCTGCTGTAATACCTGAAAGATTAAGAAGCCTATGAAGTAACAGGAGCAGAGAGGAGGTAACAGAGTCTCTGTAAGCTTCAGCAAGTGCGACTGTCGGAATTAACTTATTTAGCAAGGATATACTGTACATTCTGTTCCTACCAGTCTTCCAAAGACTAACAACAGCTAGACACAGAGTCACCAGTTTCACCACAATGTCCACAAAGACATTGAAGCTCTAGAGAATACTACAATAACACTCTTGACAATGAAAATGGAATTCATATTTAGGGGTTCCACTGAGGATCGTATACACAAAGTACCAGACCATGTTTTCATAACATCCATAGGTATGTCCTTAAGTGTGTAGCATTTTTCATGCATCTTAATGAACTGTATCCTGAAGAGAAGATAGCATGATCGATTGATGATGTTGCATTATTTGTATCAGTCCTTAGGAAATAGAGAGACAACCCACTTTGAATGAAGAAGTATGCCCCTTGCACTCCAGTTCACAGTAGCGTGTCATTCGACTGAGTTATGTTCTTGCTCTAACTGTCCTCATAATATTAACATACAGAAGAAGATAGACTTTCCACCCATATGTTCATAGTATGAGAGGGCTGATAAACAAGTGCTTAAGATAAACATTCTAGAGAAATGGGACATTGGCAAAGAGCTTACAAATTAAACAAAGGAATTCATGGCATTGACAGGAGAAGGTGCCTCTGAGCTTTCGTTGCCCTCAGCTGGTTCTTTCTCTTTCTTACCACTGTATTGTCCAATAAAGGAGCCATCCTCATTGAACTGGCCATTCACCCCCTCTCCATAGTCAACCAGGCTATCATCACTATCTTCTTTTTTCACAGTCCTGTCTGAAGGTGTTCGACTTCCCTTTTTCAAAGGCTTGTGGTCTTCTGCGTCACTGGAAAAAAGAGGAATCATTTTTGTCAAGACTGACAGTCAGGTAACATATGCTTTTTTTTTTTTTTTAAGATCATGCATGCAAATTATGGAAAAGCACTTGGAGTCCTGAGCTTCTCTAGCTAAATCTAATGGTCAGATTGACTCCAGCAACTACGATGGAGCTGGGATGAAGATCAGGTGCAGAGATGGTTGAATCATGAAGTCTTCAGGACAGCAGATGGCTTCTGATTGTGCATGTTAATTTCAGTGAGGGATTCTGGCTCCTGATTTGGAAGCAATTGCAGGCATTAAAAAAAGGAAAAATTGAGAAGAGTTGAAAATCATCACTATTTTGGATTCACTGGGGGGAGCTTATGGCAAGTAGAGAAGTTAGTAAGTTAAACTGCATCACTTTCTGATTCCTTGGATATGGATGGAGCATGATTTTGGTTAAATGTGAAATATGGATTTTTTTTCCTGAGACTGAAGGAGAAGCAAAATCCTGCACTTTAAATAATTTTGTTATCAAGGACAGGGCAGACTTGTAAACTTCAACCTTACCTTTCAAGAGACCTACAAATTCCATTAAAAGGATGCAGAAGAAACAAATGAAAATAGCCTAAGAAGAAAAGCAAAATCCTTATACTGATAGTACACAGTATTTTTCCTATAAAATTTTAGTCAGTGGGTAAAGATTTATTAATTTGGAAAGAGACACACTTTAACTTAAAACACTACCTTTGTACTATGAATGGCATGCAAATATATTCTAAAGGGTGTGAGGGCTTCCAACTTGTAAATGCAAAACCTTTCAGACTCATCTTAAGCCCTCTCCCTTCTTCCATGTGCATTATGCAGCCTGTCCACGTTGGATGGGAATCTGAGGAGTGTACAGTAATAAAACTTTTTAGCACTTTATTATGATTGTTTTGTTTATTTCTCTGTTGAACCCAAAAGCACAATTTTTGGTATTAGAAGAGTAATCATTATGTTTAAGAATGTCCACCAATATGGTTGTGGAACTAGGTAAACAAATTGACCTAATCCTTAATTGGTAACATTTAGGGGAAAACAGAAAAAATGGCAATGACACAATCCAATATTTTGTTCTATCTCAAAGAACAAAAATGCAAGGCAAAAAGAGGAATCACACACAATATTAGTAAATAATAAAAAGTCTTAATGTAAAAAGAGGTTGCTTTAACAGCAATATTTTATCTAGCAACTTGTGCTAAGACTTAATTATTCCTCTGTTTCAGAGATTGGCTTATTTTCCTAGGCAAGCTACAAAGATTTTAAATGCATAAATATTCTGGTTCTCTTGCTGATAACTTCTACTAGAAGTTTCATTTTTTTTCCTTAAAGAATATCTCAAGACTGGGAAGTCATTGAAAATTATCTGCTTAAATAATACTCAAGTTCTTATTGCAAACCCATATTGTCATGACTACTGATAAACAACTGGGGTGGCATCACAGAACCTTGGGCTGTCAAGTTTTGAGGGGGAGGGCATTTCATAGAACATAGAATCCAGCATTCAACTATTATAAAAATAGCTTGTACAACATCTTTGGGATTCTGGGCTATGCTTGAATACTTCCTGTGAAAAATTGAACATGGCTTGGTGAGAAAGTTAATGCTTCTTAAGCGTTCAATAATGAGCAGAATTTTGTCATCTGGATTCCAACTATTAGTCTTATTCTGTTTTGTAAAACAAATGTCCCAAGGAGTACACTACAAAATTTTCAACCATGGCATTTTTTAAAATCTAGCCTTCTATCCATTTATCTCCTCATCCAATAAATGTTTATTGAGTGTCTACTGTAAGTCAGATGTTGTTCTAGGTATTGGAGATATAGCAACAAACAAAATAGAATAAAATTCTGGAGTTTACCTCTAGTTGGGGGAAGATACAATTAACAATCAACATAATAAAATTAGTTTTGTCAGAAGGTTATTCATACTACAGAAAATCCAGAGCTGAGTAAAGAGGATGGAAGATGTTAAGGGAGGGAATGGGAGGTGAATATTTAAGTAGGATGTCCAGGGAAGAACTTTTTTAAAAGTAGCATCTAATCAAAGACTTAGGAGAGTAATGTTAGCCAAATGAATAGCTGGAGGAAGAGTGACCCCGACAAAATGAGACACAATATGAGAGCCCTGAGGCAGGGGAAAGCCTGGCATGTTCTGGGAAGAGTGAGGTGTTTGGTGTGGCTGGGGCTGAATGAGAGAGAGAGAGAGAGAGAGAGAGAGAGAGAGAGAGAGAGAGAGAGAGAGAGAGAGAGAGAGAGAGAAATAAGGTAAGGGGAGGCAGGGTTAGATCAGGGCCCTGTGGGACATTATAAGGAGTCTCTCTTTAATGTTGCATGAGATGAGAAGGCACTGGAGGGTGTCAATGAGTGAGTGACATGATCTGATCTATAGTTTAAAAGCATCACTCTGTCCTTAAGTATTGAGAATAGCTACCCTAGAAAGTAAGTGCTGGTAAACTACAGCTAACTTGGGCCATGCATGTTTATTACAGACATCTGTGATTGCTTTTGTGCTACATCAGCAGAATTATAGAGTTGCAGAGGCCATGTGTCCTGCAAAGTCTAAAATCTTTACCAGTGGGCCCTTTACAGGACAAATTTGCCAACCTCAGCTATAGGGAGTCAGGGGAGACAACTGAAATAATCCAGGAATGAGGTGACAGTAACTTGGACCAGAGTGCAACATTGGAGGTGGTACAAATGCTCAGATTATGGACATATTTTGAGGGTACAGCCAACAGGATTTTCTGGCTGATGAGCTATGAAATAATAGAGAAAAAGATGCCATCAAGATTTAGTTTGAGGAACCGGAATCTTGGAATTATCCTTACCATGGAGTGGTGCAGGTCTGGGAGAAGATTAGTGGTTCAGCTTTGAACAGGCAAAAGTTTAGACATGTCATTGTAACCACTTCTTTAATAATTTTATGACATTACTACAACATTGATATTTAAAGCCTACAAAAACACTTGAGAAAGTAAAATTGTAGGCTATTGCCATTTAGGAATATAGATGAGGAAACCTCAAATCATAAGCAAGTTGAATTTAGCAATCTACTAAAAAGATAGTATATCACATTCAAGTTGGGTTTATTTCAGGAATGCAAGTTTGTTTTGGCATTAAAACATCAGTACATAAAATTCACTATGTTAGCATTAGAAAAGTATCTTGTCAACACAGTAGATTTAGAAATGATATAGGACAAAGTTTAACACCCATTCATGATAAAAACCTTAATATACTAGAAATAGAAAGTATCTTCATTAGCCAGGTTAAGGGTATCTTTAAGAAACCTAGAGTAAACATCTTTGATGATGAATGTTGAAAGCTTTGATCTCAGAAATAATAGAAGGGATGGCTGCTATCCTCACTTCTAATCAAAACTGCATTGGAAGTAGTAAACAACTTGAGGAGAAAAAGAAATAAATGAGAGGAAGCTGTTAATATTCATAGCTGATATGATTGTACATGTACAAAAAAAAACCCCCAAAACAAGAAGCTGGGTGTGGTGGTAGACACCTATAATCCCAGTACTTGGCTAAGACAGGAGGCTTGCAGGTTTGAGGCCAGCCTCAGCAGTTTATAGAAATAAAAAATAAAATAAGAATAAATTAGGTCTGGTGGTATAGCTCAGAGGTAGAATTCCCCTGGTTCAATGCTCAGTGTCAAAAAAAAAAAAAAAGAATGTAGAAGAATCTATAGGCACATATAGATATAGAATAAAAAGAAAATTTAATATCATTTAATGCAATATTATCATAAAAGTATATTTATGCTCTTATGGACAACCGAAAATAAAAATTTTAAAAATATTCCATTTATGGTATCATAATATGTGACATATATAAAAAATACAACAAAAATATGTGTAAGACCTCTGTGAAGAAATAAAACCTTTATTCCGAGTTATTAAAGAAGACATAAATAAATGGGGAAACATATCATAGCTGTGGATAAAAGACTCAAATACAGAAAACATGTTAATCTTCCCCAATTTTGCTCTCCAGAGTCAAGTTATTTGCAATAAGAACATAGTAGGTTTTTATGTGGATCTTGGTAAGAAGACATTAAAGCTGTATTGCCAGACGTGGTGGCACACGCTTGTAATTTCAATACTTGGGAGGCTGAGACTGGAGGATCCGGGTTCGCAGCCAGCCTCAGCTACTTAGGCCCTCTGCAACTTAATGAGACCTTGTTTCAAAATAAAGAATAAAAAATAAGGTTGGGGGTGTAGCTCAGAGGTAAAATGCCCCTGGGTTCCATCCCCAGTACTGAAAAAAAAAAAGTTATATTAAGACTAATTTTGGTGCAGAGATAGATAACTTGATGTGTGGAATGGAATACAGGGCCCTGGAATCAGTGGGAGATCTCTTTGTTGGCTTTATTCCTACATCATATTTTTATGCTGTCATAACTAGAATCATTAAAAAACAATTGTTTTTGGGTGTAGTACTGGGGATTGACACAGGGGCATTCTAACTCTGAGCTACACCACTAGCCCTTTTTATTTTTTATTTTGAGACATGGTCTTATTTATTGCTAATAGTCTTGCTATATTGCTGAAGCTGTCCTCAAACCTGCATTCCCTTTATTTCAGCCTCCCAAGTACTAGGATTACAGGTGTGTACCACCATACCCAGCTTAAAAAAAATTATTTAACCACATCATTTATTTACATGTAATAAATTTCAAATTACTCCCAATTTTCAGTTAACAAAATCAGATAAAATGTACTTAATGCCTACCAAAATTAAAAAATCTATTTTGTGTTTTGTGCAGGTATTTTTATTTCTTTATTCTTAATTTCTTGAAAATTTAGACCTTATTTTCCCAGTGAAGGTCTTGGTTTTAGAATTTTCAAATCCCATTTTCCTGTTGTTTGCTGGCACATAGAAACATAATTGACTTTCACGCTAATTTTGTGTCAAACAACACTATCAAAGTCTCCTTTAATTCTAATATATTTTCCCACAGTTCCATTCGGATTTTTACATGCACAATCATATCAGTTATGAGCATGACCAACCAGAGAGAGGCTCCTGGAAGCATCTGTTCATTCCAGCATCATGGCTGTGCTGAGAGAAGGGAGGGGGTGGATATCCTAGCCACAGAATCTTCCCAAGCAGCAAGATCTTTGTAACACTAGTTTTTAAAAAGTACTGTAATATAATGTTTTGCTTCAATAATTAGCATCTAGTTAATGAGAAAAAATTATACAAGGCATAAGTACAGTGCTGGGTGTGTGGTTTATGTTCAACCCTAACCTTGGAGTTTTCCCCTAAGAGATACCTTGTGCAACACATCTACATAGAACTTTCCAGATGTGATGAGTGGTCACAAGTCTCTGTGAATCACTGTATTGGTCCTTGCCTTTTCTCAACTTGAAGATGAATTTTATAATGAAATAAATAAACTGCTTTGACATTGTGCAAGGATTAGCTTCACAGTGTTCAAAGCTATGTAAAACAAAAATCCATCCATGTTCCTATAAGAAATTTTAAGAATAGAAGGTATCAGATGTTAATACATAGCTCAGAAGGCCAAAGATTAAATGAACTTTAAAATAAGTTATCATGTAGTATATATTTAGAAATAAAGATTTCAGTGCAGTGGAAAGAATGTTCATGTCTTACTATCAAAACTCAGGTTCCTGCCTTACTTACTTTAGGAAGAATTCCTGTATTACCTCCTACTTGTACACTTGACTTCAGCTTGCTATTTCTGCTCTCTTGGCACCTTAGATGTATTTCTTTCATAGTATTTTTTCACACTCTGGTCAAATATTCTTTTATTTCCCTGCATCCTCACTAGATTATAAACTCCTGATATGGGACCAAATTCTATTGCTTTTAATATCCCCAAGGCCTGGCATACAGTAGGCACTCAATAAGCACATCGCACCACAACCATAGCAGTTCATGGTAAAACAACAATAGAAAAGACAATGGATATTTCAGAAATTCATTAGAATCCTGTCATTAAAAATATCCTTTCTTCTTAATTTTATGATGGTGGATAAAGCATTGGAGTATATTTTCCTTTATCATACACTAAGAATAAATTTTAGGAAGTTCAATTTTTTTTTTCAACAGAGCTTGGTCCAGGGTCATGTACATCCATTAAATGTTGACTGAATAAAATCAGCAACAACAAATCAACCTGTGACAATCATGTCTGATTTTCCTGAAGTCATTACTCTATCATAACCAACACATAGGAGTTTTGTTGACATTTAAGATCCTAAATCTCTGACCCACCCTCTAAAAGTTCATTATTTATTCTGCTCACAAACCAGTTCATAGTTGTGAGCAGAATAAATCTAGAGTATGTAACACATGTGACACAGCTTGGTAGCATCCAAGCTTTATGAGCATGGGTTAGCATGCTTGTAACAGGGCGGTGTGCACATGAATGACAAGATTCCCATGGTGAGAGCCTCCATTTGTGCAGGAAGTTATGGGTTTAAGTACCATAGACAAATGGCCTATGACCTAGGTTTACTCTCATTTTAAAAAGAATGGATCTAAAGAATAAGAAGATACTTACACAGTTGGTTGCATTGTTTCTCTGATTTTTCTATATGCTAGTAAGGATGCAGATCCTACTGTCTGTATAATTAAAGAAACAAACAAAGAAAGCTGCAGGCTTCCACAAGAGGGTGAGTGCTTAGGGGTGGGTGTTGGAGTGAGGGCACAGAGTTATAGCATGTGGAAAAAAATCTAATTTGGCCATAATTGAAGTTCTATCCCTCTTTGCACTATGAAATGTCTTCTGGCTCAGAGCCAACTGCATAGAAACATTTTCATCCTCAGGCTGCAGAATAAGTGAATCATAAATGGAATTAATTTACACTTAGGCAATAGTCCTAATTCTGTGTGTTTGTGTCTGTGTGTGATCAGCATTATAATTTATTTTTAGAATGAAAGAGAATAAGAACCAGTAAGTGCTACAGGGCTCAGAACTTCCAGAAGGTGCAAAGCAGAGAAAGGACCCCGTGAGTCAGGGAAGAGAATGACACTTAAATGTGTTATTAAAAACAAAAAGGTTCTGTAATAAACAGTTGGAACCGTTTTCATTAATTGTGACTTCTAAAATAATAAATGTCTCTTGATTTCTTTCAATAGCAATGAAATCAAAGGGTAAATAATTCTGAGATAGTGCCTGAAAGTCACAGGACAAAGCCACATCTGTAACAAAGGGTGTCCATTTATTTGGGGGAGTGATTTAGCATGTGGGATTGTCCTTGTGAACTTAAGCTTGTCACCCAACAAAACCAGGCCTCTGAGTTGTGTTTCAAGTTGAAGACACCCATCAGAACTTTATTTCTTTGGCCCCTCCAAGGTCAGTGCCATGACATGTGTGACAAATGTTTTTTTCTTCACTCCAATTGGGTTTGAATTCAATATGCCCAGCAAGCAGTTTTCCATCCTGAGAAACTCAAGGCAAAAGCTAAGGACAGTCATTTGAAAACGTTTCACAAACATAGCACACGTGGATTCACACAGAGACAAAGAAAGATGATCAATAGATGTAAACTACGAGCGATTATGAGGCCAGTAACTAAATACTTGCTATGTACTGCTCTGGAAAAAAAAATCACATTAAAAGTTGTTAGTAGATAGCTCATAGAGAGCACAGAAGTCATAGAACTAGCAAAGAAAGCTTCAACGACCACCTAATACTTAAACCACTGTTTCTCTGAGACCTAGACATATTGAGTATCATAGAAAGGAATCATGGTCATGGCTGAGTTGAAAGCAAAATCAACAATCTCTTGATTCAAAACTTGTTCACATCACTCAGTCTCTATTGTAACCACACTTGAATGGCACAGCTGGTATGGTCACCCAGAGAAAGGCACATTCTTTCAGGTCATGGTTTCATGTCACCACAACAGCAGATTGATATTTGGGACCCACAAGGTGAGCAGTACATGGCCATATTCATTGAAGCATGACAATGAAGAAGAGGAATTCATCGCCATGTGGAGAATGTATAAAGTGCAATGGTTTATTTCCAGCTCATGCAAACATAGAATTTCTCCAGGTGATACTAAAAATGTGGCTTCATAACCATAAACAAGGGGGTGGCGTGCATACCCTGCATGGAATTAAAGTCACGAGAACTCTAGAAACAAATTATTTATTAATTATCAGCTCACCTGCTTACAGGAGAAACATGTAGGAGAGTGAGTTAAAGCAGCAAAGGTTTATACTTCTCCAGTGTCAAAGCCTCCTAGACTATGGATATCGACAGGCTGCTCTAATGTGCAAAGAAAGCTTTGGGTACAGTGGGTGGGGGCACTGTGGGAGGTTTCCATAAGTTTTTAGCTTTTAGCCCCAGAGCTAAAAGACAACCGTCACTAGACATTTTTCTATATCCTGAGATATAGTTTTGAGAACTTATAGAAACCATAGTTATCTGTGTTGAAGAGAAGAGCAGCATGTAGAAGCCATTTTGTTGAAAATATATAGGTTTTCTCAATCGGTTCTATGTTTGTTTTCCTTGGCATTATTTTACCCCTCCTGATACTGACATGGAAATACTGAAAATGAACTCCTGAGATAGGTAACACTTAAAAATATTTTAGCTACAAAAACAAATGTTACCTGGAAATCACAATAGTGAAATTTTTTATTTCACCTAAAATCTTTTCTTTTGACAAAAAAAGGAAAGGCCTCACTATGGGCTCAGTGCACATTTAAAAGATATTTTATATAATTGAGAAGCTTATAAAAAGTAGAGGTGTAAAAGGCACTTTACAAATAAAAGTGTCTTCTTGAAACACCAGAATCCCAATCTTTTTAATATGTAAATAAATATTTTGTTCTGCTTTTAAACATATCTAAAACAATAATTTCTCTCCTTCTGAAAAGACCTACAACACTAGGACAAGAATTTTTGTTTGTTTGTTTAAAGAAATTTCTTAGAGATTTAGCACAAAGGTTATGTTAAATTTTTTTTCGATGATGAAGTCAACCAATAATGTATTATCAAATTTCTATGCATTAACACACTGCCTAAAAGGCCATAATATTTCTCAAAAATTAACACTTCCTAAAATAACCTACTTATCATTTCATGACTAATAGGCAGGAGTATAGGCATTGTTTAAGAAAAATCAGCTACAAAGCCAAGATTAAAAATTCTGGTTAAACCTGGTTTTGCAAAAGCATGTATCCCTTTCAAAGCACGCTATGTAGAGTCTTTCTTGTTCTAATTCTTACTATAACACACTGGTTTTTATTGGGTCAATCAACACAGCAAAGGCCTCTGGAAAATGTGACAGAGTGGAACATATCTGCCCCCCAACCCATGACTCTAATGGAAATTCATTTTTTAATGAAAAATGAGACTTTTAATCACGAGGGGCATGTAAATGTTTAAACATGGAAGTATTTCTAAATTTGTATTTGAGGAAAATATGAACTTCCAGGCAAAGCACGTTGCTGGCCGAGTCCTCTCCTTGGGGAAGTGTTTGAGAACAGTGTGTGTGTGGTGGGGGCTGGGGGGCAGTGGGCAGAGAAGATGAAGAGCCCATGAAAGGCAGAGGCTCACCTGTATTCTCCAAAAGTCCCATCGTCTTCCTTCATTGGCTGGATTTCAGGATCTGCATGAGCATCTTCCTTTTCTTTAACTACAAATTTTGAAAAGACAATATTATTCATTGAGCTTATATTTCCTTATTCCAAGTTTGTAAGGGAGTATTTTTTGAGATGTATACAGCAGTGGAAACAAATTCTTCACACAAGTAGATGTTACACAAGTGCACATGTTATGAGACCATGCAGGTATTTGGTATTTTAGTCATTCTGAAGTGACCTAATAGAATAAGCATTTGCTAACATAAAGTTGGCTTTAGTCTCTTACCTGACAAAGGAATAATTTTTACATTTCCAAGATTCCTTCCCTAGTTTACCAAATGCATTTATTAGCTATATTTGTGGTAAGAAGTTGTTTTTCTAAATCTATTCTTCATTGCAGTTTCTTCTTAACAAATTGTTTTTCTAAATCTATTCTTTATTGTAATTTTTTCTTATAACCAAGAGGTAAATGGTCAGGTAAAAATAAATAAATAAATTCAATGGACCCACTGGATTGAATAAACCATTAACCTTATAGGAAAAGCAACATCACACCTCACAATATCTCAACTGGGTTCACGCACTACTTCCTCTGGGAAACTTCATGCACTTACCACCACCCCCACTTGGTTTTTAGTTTGCTACTTCAGTATTCATAATTTTTATGGAGCCTGAGGAAGCACATTTACTAATATCTTCAGAGAACACATTGGTTTGCTCCTCCAAATGCCCTATGATTCTTGACAGCGTCTAGATTGCCATTAAATTAAATTGTGCAGAAAATATATATTGTTTTGGCTCTCAGGAGATATATTACTACAATCTACATGACTATTTTTAGTTTAATGGGCAATTATTCAGCATTAGAGCAATTTAAATTTTTCTTTCTTACCTGGATATTTACCACCCTTGTTTCTTCTGATAAAGCAAACAATCAGCAAGATTAAGATAAGGAGAGCAACTGCACACATCAGACCTATGAACCAGCCTTGAGTCGCAATGTCCACCTGCCGGCTTGCCATTGCTGGAAAACAAAACAATGGTGTTGGTGGGAATGGACTAGAGGGAAGAGGAGAACTGTGGTGGTCTCTTCTAGTAAAAACTGCCATAGTATATAAGCAAATATATTTTACATGTGGTCCCAAATTGGAATTTGTCAGTGCTCAAGCAGCAATTGTCTAAATACTTAACTTGGAAAAATCTTTGTTATTTTAAAAATTGTAAATAGAGAAATCTGATGCTAATTACACTAATAGTACCAAACCCTGATAACCATTTGTTCACAGTTAAAGTATATATTCTCAATAGAAACATACTTCAAGCTAATGAGGAATCTGCTATTTGGGTAAATTGTATATTAAGTACGATGATAAGAATATAGAACTGAATTTTAAACAGAACAGAGTGTATACATCTAACGGAGTATTTTTTCTTCAAAGAAAACCACTTTTGGAACCTAAAGTGTCATTTCAATGTTGTTGTCATTTTTCAAAGTATTTTGGAAATCTTCTATCAAAAAGAAAATGGTCCACATAAGAAACCTGTCCACATAAGAAAACCAGCCTTATTATTTTATGCAACACCTTTATTCTGAATGGAAACTTCTAATATCAATTCTACCCTTGAAGGATCAATATTTGTTATTACTTAGTATTTATTCAAAAGATTTTAAAATATAGATTAATCAGTGGAATTATTGTTGGAATAAATGACCAGTTTGAAGAGAAAATACTCATTTTCATGTATTTTTTATGCCTTTATCTCTTCTGTTTGAGTAAATAAATGTGAGGCCCCTATTCAAACAGTCATAGTATGCAGAACTCCACAGAATAATGATCACTTCTGCTATCACTCAAAAATGTCAATCATACAGGACAAAGTGCAGCATCAATGGCTATTCAGACATGCCCATGCGGATTTGTTTAAATAAATTTCCACGAATCCTTTGTTAAAGGCTGTTTTTTCTCCTTTGACAATAATCAAAGTAAAAGGTTTTCTTTTGACTTCATAACCATGCTTCTATTATGCTTTTAATTTGACTGAATTTCTTCTATAAATGTTTCATATAGCTGGGTTAGACACATATGACTTCTGGATGGAGAAATAAGCATGGCTACACATATTTTTATATATGTATATATAATTTTTATATATGTTGCAAAAACAGCATCTCATTGCCTCCTTTTCTCCGCACAAAATATAGGGAGAAAAATGAAATGCTTAAAATTAAGTATAAAGGGGAAATGTAAAAAAAAGGTCTGGAAATATATTTAAGATATAAAATGAGAAGTAGGATTATCTAGAATACAAATAAAAGGCCAACAGCCCCTTGTGCCTCATTAGTTAGACGGGTTTTGAGCTGTACCATAACCAGACTTAAGTGGAGCATGAGGATGGGCAGCTCCTTTCTCCCATACACATACCATAGTCATGATGATGATGATGATTATGATGATGATGATGATGGAGTGAATTGTAATAACTAGGATAGCTAACATCTCTGTACCCTTACTATAAGCCAGGCACTGTGCTGAGGGCAAAATCTCATTTAATCTTCATAACAATCCTTGGAGGTAGAATGGGTTAAGAATAAACCCATGCTCAGAAAGGAAAAAGAGCTTGCCCAAGAGTTGGAGATGGAGCCATGTTTGTCTGGCTGCAGTGAGCCTGCTGCTAAATTATGTTCCACTGCTAAAACACATGCCTGAAAATAAGCCCAGACATTGATTCTGCAAATGTCTGAACAGAGGATAAAATACTATAGACATTTTCCATCCTGAGACACATAAAGATGTTTCAAAGTCCCATCATTACATTCTCTTTGGAAATATATTTCCGTCAATTTGCACACAGCCTCTGTGTGCCTTTCCTTCAAAACTGAATCCAGAACCTATGGCAAAGTCCCTTGAGCAAATGATGGAAGTTAAAGAATCTTTGTTTTTAGTGTGCTTAATAATTTATAGCTTTGTCGTAATATCGGCATTTACATTTTTTCATCTCATTAAATGCAACTACTAAGGGAAAAATGTAATAAGATGCTCAAGTGCTTGTACAGATGTTGTCTTACAAGGATGATGTTAGACAAAAGACAAAATTAAACTGCTGTCCATCAGCTGACTACGATGCAACTGTGCAAAAACTGGATGTGTTTCCTTGACAGCTGAAAAATAAACATCCAGACTGACTTTCAATTTTTGCCTCCATGTCAAAGAAAAGTATTAGAGACATCTCTATTCCAATATTTAAGATTAATTGGGCACAATACATTAATAGGGGCATGTGTGCATACGTGCGTGCACATACACAAAGTGCACAAGAAGTTGATATAAAACAGAAATTCTGTAAGTGGAAATGACTTTTGTTGACTTCCCATCTATAAAAGAAGGGATCTGAAGCCCAGAATAACTACAAGAGGCTCCCAGCCTCCTCAGGATACCCTAAATCATCTTATCTGCAACATGTAAACCCAAGTTATTACTAAGATTGTGCAGGACATGCACACATGCATGCACACACAGAGGAAACTCATGGGTTTTTTCCTTCTATAATCTGAACTTCAGTGGATGGATATTAGTGGGAATGGGCTAAAGAGTGAAAGAGGATTCTCATTTTTCCTGAATTTTTACAATAAAATTATGTACATGTGTTACTCGAGTATTCCATAAAATTACAAATCAAACTTAATACATATAAAGAATATGTAATTAAAAATAGGGCTGAGGAATGAATGCAGTTTGCTTTGTTGCCTAGAAGTTAGTTCTAACAGCATTGTGCTCATGCACTGCTTGATGTACCGTGGCTAATCTATGCTCTGTGACATGAGGTCTCTGGGGAAAGAGACCTTTTTATTAATTATTATTTGTGGTACTGGGGATTGAACCCAGGGGCATTCTAATTCCGAGCTACACCCCCAGACTTATTTTATTTTATTTTTTGAAACAGGGTCTCACTAAGTTGCAGAGGGCCTTGCTAAGTTGCTGAGGTTGGCTGCAAACCTGCGATCTTCCTGTCTTGGCCTCCCAACTACTGGGATTACAGATGTATGCCACCACTCTAGACTGGGAAAAGCTCTTGAGTACTCAGAATCAGAACAAACACCGAAGAGAGAGAGTGATTTGTTCTATGCTACTTATGAAGAATCTACTATGAGCCAAGTGCAGTGGTTATTCAGGAGACTGTGGCAGGAGGGTCACAAGTTCAAGGCCAGCCTGGACAATTTAGTGAGAGTCTGTTTCAAAATAAAAAAATTATAAAGGGCTTGGAGTGGAGCTCAGTGGTAGAGGATCTCAGAAAGAAAGAAACTACTATTTATAAAAATGTCTTGTTTAACTAAAATAGTTAGAAATGTTTATAAGCAGAAAGGGAAAAAACAACTTTGACCAAAGTTTGGAGGCAGTTGACAAAAAAAAAAAAAAAAAAAAAAAAAAAAAAAAAGCTGTTGGGCCCAGGAAGAACAAATCTGCTTCAACCCCTTTGTGGTATGAGAGAAGGACTCTAGTGATTGAGGGACAGAAATGAGAAAGAAAGGAGAGGCGTAGGATGGGTTAAGAAGAGGTCACAGCAGGTCATACCAGGCGGGATGGTGTCAATGACAGATCATGGCAGAAATGTGGGGAAGAAACTCAGTTTGAGATGCTGCCCTCGGTCTTGTTTGGTTTGTTTCTCATTGTGTGCCATAGGAGAAAATTAAGAAACACACTTTAAAATCCAGACTATAAAAGGCAGAGATAGCATCATAGTAAGATGTATGAAACAGCTGGGAGTGGTGGTGTAATCCCAGTACTTGAGAGGCTGAGAAAGGAGGATCACAGGTTTGAGGATAGCCTCAGCAACTCAGTGAGGCTCTCAGCAACTTAGTGAGACCCTGTTTCCAAATAAAAAATAAAATAGGGTTGGAGGTATAGCTTGGAGTTAGAATGTCCCTAGCTTCAATCCCCAGCAAACACACACACACACACACACACACACACACACACACACACACACACACAGAGATTTATGAAACAAGTATAGATGAACCATTGAGTCTAGGTCCCTGAGATTAGCAAAACTCAGAGAAGAAGCCTATTAATGCAGACAGCTAAAAAAAAAAAAAAAAAAAAAAGCCGAAAGGTGTGTTTTCATGGGAAGTACAGCATTCTTATACCTCAAAACCCAGAACAGGGAAGGGGAAGAACCAGAGCAGAAGACAATAACATCACAGGAGAGCTCACCCCCAGGTGCTCAGGACAGAGCATTGTAAACTGGGAGGAGAAAGGAGCTGGAGCAGCTTTAGGTAGAGGGGTGCTAGAATGCTGACAGCGTTTGCTCTTAGGGGTGGTAGGGTAACCAGGGTCACTATAGAATATAAAGGACACACACAATCTTTTCAATAGTGACATCTATATGTAAAAAGTGACAATGATTGGCTGTGGATGTGTCCTGCCTCTCTATTGCTGGTATAAAAGAATGGCCCAATGTCACAATCACTCAGCTTGAACTACCTAGCGGTTGCAGTTGGAATACTAGACATCATACCACTGAGGAGAGGACAATTTTCTCAAGTTTCCTTCCTTCCTTCCCTTCCTTCCTTCCTTCCTTCCTTCCTTCCTTCCTTCCTTCCTTCCTTCCTTCCTTCCTTCCTTCCTTCCTTCCTTCCTTTTTTGTCATATAAAAGGACAGAGAATACTACAACTTGATTTTGGGGGTGAATCTGACTAACTTACCTGTGAATGGGGGCATGTGGACCCTTGAGGGGTCCAGAACAGCTGAACAGGTGTACTGAGAGCTACCTGAAGCTGTCATTTCTGAGGCAACCTGCTCTCCTTGGGGTGTAGTGACGGCCTCTCTTCTGGTATTGGAAGGCTAGACTTCGAATTCTGGTTCCTCTAGCTTCCCCGTGACCTGGGCAGGCTCTCCACCTCTGAGTACTGACATGAGGTATAAGTGGGCAATATCAGTGCCCACCTCGTAGGATTGTTGTAAGAACTGAAAGAGAACACCTCTCGCCTGATCTACAGTGGGGCTGACTAAGTGCTAGTACACTGCTCCCATTCTAGCTGGATAGCTACTTGAGCTTTGAGTATTTTGAAATGAAAACTTATCAGTAAGAAAGAAAAACCTTATAAAACTGTGACCTGATTAGATAGTCCCCCTTGAAGTTTAATACAGTGTTTTCCTAGAACTATATATATGTACACATAATGTATATTATGTATAGTATATAAAATGTGTGTATATATGGACATGAAAATACAAGGAACAAAATAATAGGAAAATATTTTCTTAAAACATTATGATTTTAGCAAATGGATACTTAAAAATGTCATTGGATAAGTAATTGAATATCACTTTTGTTTTTTTCTTTTTAAAAAACTACTTAGTTCAATATTTTTTAAATTGTAAGAAATGACTTTAAAAATCATAATGCTTCATTAATGAAAGGCATGACCAAAAGTCCATTATGCATATGGACTCTACAGGGATATGTAAAATATTTCCTCAAGAATATATGAAGTGACTGAACACAAGATGGATGTCTGAGCTGCAGAATGAACATGTACCACACAAGTCTTGTTTTAAATTTAAATAAGCAGGGGCTGCTTTCCCTCTTATGAACAAATAAGAATATTCTTGCATTTTACATGAATATTTCTCTTTACTTTAAAAATGTTACTTTTTTCTTGTGTATTTTCAATACTATTCACATAACTAAAACAAATACAGGTAGTCAAATTTGTTGTGATAAAATGTCATACATGAATTATACAATTTCTTGTTCTATACAAACTTAATATTTAAATTAGTCACTTAACCAAACTATAGGGTTCTGCTGGGTTGTTCATTTTTTGACATAAACAGGTTTTTTTTGTTTTTTTGTTTGCGATACTGGGGATTGAACCCAGGGGCATTCTACCTCCGAGCTACATCCCCAGCCTATTTTTTGTCCTTTATTTTGAAACAGGGTCTCACGAAGTTGCGGAGAACCTCACTAAGTAGCTGAGGCTGGTCATGAACTCAGATCCTCCAGTCTCAGCCTCCCAAGTACTGGTGACATAAACAGTTTTGATTCTCTTGGAAGTTATTTCAATTTTAAGAGCATTTCAAAAAGTTTAGCTTAACTCTGTGAGAAATTTTACATATATAAATTATATAAAACATCGAATTATCTAAATGATGTAAGTTAAAATCATATTTTAGTCTTTTACTGTGTACTGGGTTTTGGTAATAATGTGGCTGGAAGATGAGTTGCTTAATTCAGGAATTCATTTGCTATAAAGAGCCAAAGACAATTAGGAACCCAAACTCCCAACCCAACAGAGCCCCATAGAAAGACATTCAGACCCTACCCATAACATGGCTCCACCAGCCCTGTCTCCAACTAGAGTGCCTGGTGGCTTCCACCTCTGAGCGTGAGCCAGAGCTGGTGTGGTGTGTGCCTCACCTGGGCCTGTCTCAAACACAGCCTCTGAACTCACAAAACCAGAGTCCCCCTCTGCACCAACTCGAACTTTGTATGCTGTTCCTGGCATTAGACCCTTTAACCCAAAGAAGGTCTGAGAACCATTTACAATTTCTTTTCTCCATTCTTCTTTGCCTATGGAAATTTTGCAAAAACAACAAATTTGAACATTTTAAGGGACCAGAAGTCACTTAATGCTTCAAGAAAGGAAAATTCTTTATATGCTAAAGACAAAATCTTGGATGCTTAGAGGTATCATCTTAGATTATTATAAAGCTAAGCATGTCACATAAATCAGTTAAAATGAAATCATGAAAATGTCCTAAAAAATTTACCAGATATCTAGTTTGCATATTAATTGCATATATTTTCATTATATTAATTATTCTTTTTAATACAAAGGATATTTCCTTATCTGAACCTTGCCTCATAAAATTTTTAACTTTCTTTAGAGTTGTTTATAAAAACAACTTATATATTGAATGGCCCAAGTGAACTATGGGAAGAATTATTTTGTAAGATTCAGAAGATGAATCTTTTAAAAAACAAATGCCTTAAAATGTATTCAACTGTTTTCCTAAATGGATAGTTATTTCTTAAAATATTTACTTGTATGATAAGGGCTAAACAGAAATTTGGACTATGCTAAACATTTTGTCAAACGATTGTTCAAACATTCATTTACCATCCAGCTTATTATATGTAGAGCACACTGAATTAGGAAGGGACAGTGGGTTTTCATAAACTTCTGAATATTAAACTCGTCTCTTCTCCCAGTACGTGTGGTCAGGATGCTCTTACAAATTCTTAATTTTCTGTAATTTCTTGTATAATTCTCTTGAGTTAGTTTGGGTAAAACAAATACTTCTGAGTCCAATTGACTTTTGCTACTTCAAGGTCCAATTTGACAAAAATTTTTCTTCTTTCCTACTTGTGTTATATAGATTACTCATTATTACTCTTGTTTGCATGTTGTGGGTACAGAACCAATTTTAAAATAACAGATATAATGGAGCTTATGCCCCCGTTATTAATAACATGAAGAGTTATATACAAAATTTGTAGGCTGATAGTTCACTAATTCTTTTAGATAATGAATTCATGTAATTGGATCAAATTATTTTTTTAAGACAATCCATAGTAAACCCTTAAAAATGTTCTTAACCTCTTGTAATGGATCCCCCAAATTAGAAGCAGGGTAATGAAATAGTTTCTTACTGCCTGCTACACCATATTCAACATAAAAGTTCACATGCTCTGGTCCCTCATATTCCCAACTGATATTGGCACAGGTCTCAGCAGCTGCAGCAGTAAGATTGCTGATCCTGGGATTTACTGCTTGAACTACATACACAATAGAAAAATAAAACAGACAAACAAACAATCATATTGCAGCACCATACACACAAAGAGAAAACAAATTCAAATGTTCCAAAGTTGTGCAAATAAAAAAGTTAAAATTTGCTGTTAAAATTTCATTCATACTTCACTTTCATTACAGAAAGGTTTTTTTATTTATTAAAGTATTAGGAAATAAATGATCAGAAATAATGATATATAATATTAAAATGTCTGAGTTCTAGTAGATGAGTTCTGAACAATGTAAACTGTTGTTCATTAGATACCGTCCTGGGAAACATTACAGTCTTCATTTATTGATGTATGATGGGAATCGCAAAACAAGCCCAGAGACAGTTGTTACAGTGCGTCAGAGACTTACAGGTAAAACCCAATCTTAGGTGGCTACATTTCAATTCTACTTGTCATCTCAGAGCAGGTCTTTAAGGAATCTGTGTTGAATGAGAAAGAATGCTCCTTAAAATAGTGGCATTTGACCTTTTTTGAGATATAGACTGAGAATCTGAGGAGCTGAGAAACTCCTGCTTTAGAGAATGTTGGATGGGCAGGGTATACTGGAAGAAAGGCTGCAAGAGGAAGTGCCAAATATACGCCATCAGAAGTTAAGAAAGAAGAAGTCAAAGAAGGGACAACTATGTCACTTGACATATCCCAGAGAGCAAGGCGGTCTTACCTGTCAAGTGTTTGTTACATAACCTTTTCTGAAAAACAAAAAACAAAAACAAAAAAAACCACAGTACAATCTAACTAGCTTCTTAAAAATCCAAAGTTTGCAGAGTATATGGTGTAATAGACTTGCTGCTGAAGAAAGACATCTGAAGTTATTTGAAATGTTATTTGAATATTCTGAGACTGATAATTCTATCAGTCCTACCTCAATAGCTTAAACTAAAAATGTCAAATTTACAGATACAGTAACTTATATAGTTAAAAATAATTCGTTATCCCTGGGTAGTAAATCTCAAAGCATTACTGGGTTTGCTCAGACTTTAAAATTCTAAAATGTGTTATATAACTCAGAAGCTAAACACCTCTGCTGAAGTATTTCAAAAAGAGATGGACATTGAAGAAGCTAAATAATGCATTTGACCTCCAAAATATAATTCAACAACTTATGTCCATTCTGTGCCTCTTCATGCTGAGTGCAGGGAAATAGCAAGCAAAACTGATTACTGAATTGTGCAGAAACTAATTTTAGTTTTTTGAGATTTTTCTTCTTGAAGAAATACATAGGCCGGGCGTGGTGGTGCACGCTTGTAATCCCAGTACTTGGGAAGCTGAGACCAAAGGATCCAGGGTCGCGGCCAGCCTCAGCTACTTAGTGAGGCTCTCTGCAACTTAGTGAGACCCTGTTTCAAAATAAAGAATAAAAAATAGGACTAGGGGGCATAGCCTGGAGGTAGAATACCCCTGGGTTCAATCCCTAGTACTGCAAAAAAAAAAAAGAAAAAAGAAAAAAGAAATACATACCAGCAATATGACCAATCAACAGAGTCTTGTGAACACGTGTGTAAAACATTAGTGGCAAAGAACCTAGGCAAACCATTAAGTTCTTTTAGCAAGTTTTTGAATCACAGAACTGGGCGATTTGGTCCTGAAGTCATTATGAAAGATGTTCAAAACAAAGCTACATCAAAATACTTAACAGAAGAGCATTTGCCTACTTTTTAAATATTTTTACAGTGGTTTCTATGGATGTTCTCTTCTCTTTCTGGAGTTTCTTATCCATTTTTATTTTTGTTTCCAGCTTTGTTGAAATAAAACCAGTATCTTGAAGAGGTATCAGCTCTTCCATGTTTATTGCAACATTATCACAGCCAAGATGTGGAAACTGTCTAAGTATCCACTGAAAAGTGAATGGGTAAAGGCAGATTATATATATATATAATATATTCATATATATGAATATTATAATATTCATATATATTCAAATTATTAATATATCATATTAATATGTTGATATTATATTAATATTATTCATCTCTTAAAAACAGTGTGGGTAAACTTGGAAGACATTATGCTAAGTGAAATAAACCAGACATAGAAAAATATTGTGTGATCTTGCTTGTATGTGGAATTTTAAAAAGTCAGATTTAGCCAGGCGTGGTGGTGCATGTCTGTAATTCCAGTACTTGGGAGGCTGAAACAGGAGGATCATAAGTTCGAGGACAGCCTCAGCAATGTTGCAAGACTCTCAGTAACCTAGTGAGACCCTGTTTCAAAACAAAAAATAAAAAATAGAGCTGAGGGTATAGCTCAGTAGTAGAATGCCTCTGGGTTCAATCCCCAGTACCACAAAACAAAAACAAAAATAATAAAAAAGTCAAATGTATAGAAACAGAGAGTAGAATGGTGGTTACCAGGGGATAGGATGGGGTGGGGGGATATGGGAAGATGTTAGTCAAAGGGCACAAACTTTCAGTTATTAATGAATAGGTTTTAGAATTTTAAAGTATTAATAAGTATAGTTGATATTAAGATATTATATACTGGAGATTTGCATTTAGCTTATTCTTATTCTTAAAGGCATCTAGATAAGATATTACAATTTCCTAAGATTATGCTGTTTGCTGCTTTTATCATAGAGAATGCTAACTTTCCTTCCCGTTAATCCCCACTCATTGATTTCTTTTTTTTGTTTTTTTGTTTTTTTTTTTTTGCGGTACTGGGGATTGAACTCAGGGGCGTTCTACCTCTGAGCTATACCCCCAGCCCTATTTTTTATTCTTTATTTTGAAACCGGGTCTCACTAAGTTGCGGAGTGCCTCACGAGGTAGCTGAGGCTGGCCGCGAACCCGGATCCTCTGGTCTCAGCCTCCCTAATGCTGGGATTACAAGCGTGCGCCACCACGCCCGGCTCCCACTCATTGATTTCTTCACTCACTGATCAAATGTTCACTGAGCATCTGTGATGTAGCAGACAAGAGGACCCCTAATGTCATCTCTGGGCTTTTCCACCTGCTGGCCTCTCCCTATTGTAAGTCCTTCCTTGCAGATACTCACCAGGGTAGTGTGGTTACCCAGATTTTAGCTTCCTAACCTGCAAATGTGGCCCAGTCACTTTCCTGTTTGGAAATTTGGAAGGCTTACCTCTGCCTATAGGTAAATACAAATTCTTTAGCAAGGTATTCATGGCTGTTAAGATTATATGTTGTGTATATATATGAATGTATCTTTGAATCTCACGGCGACATATAATTATATTGCACCAATAAAATTTTTGCCTTTTTTATTTTCTGCTTGGGATTGAACCCAGGGGCATTCTACCTCCATCCCCCAGCACTTTTTATTTTGAAACAGGGACTCACTAAGTTGCTGAGGTTAGCATCAAACCTGCAATCCTCCTGTCTTAGCTTCCCAAGTACTGGGATTACAGGCATGTACCAGCATGCATGACTTGCACTAATGAAATTCATATATATATATATATATATGAGAGAGAGAGAGGAGAGAGAGAGAGAGAGAGAGAGAGAGAGAGAGAGAGAGAGAGAGAGAGAGAGAATACCTTCCCTCCTCCCAGGAACTTCTCTTTTTCTCACTGTATATTGCAGCCAAACTGGGCTGCTGGGCATAACCCAAACATCCTGTGTGCTCTCAAATTCTGTGCCTTTCCTTATGCCCCCTACCAAGACTTAAGGCCCAACCCCCTAACCCGTCTTCCAAAACAAAAGAAAAAAATAAGAAAAAATTGGGCTTCAAGGATAAGTTTAATATTACTTTCTTTATGAGGTTATTCTTTTTTTAATTTTTTGTTAGTGGGGATTGAACACAAGGACATTTTGCCTCTGAGCTACACTCCTAGTCCTATTTTATTTTTATTTTGAAACAGGGTCTCACTAGGTTGATGAGAGTTTCACTATTTGCTGACGCTGTTCTCGAACCTGCGATCTTCCTGTCTTAGCCTCTCAAGTACTGGGATTGCATGCATGTGCCACCACAATGAGGCTATTCTTGATCTTGTTTGACAAAATAAATGGTTTATATTCCTTTATGTGCAAATAATATTTTGTCAATTTTTAAATTAATTTTCATTGATGTATTATAATTATACCTAATATTGGGATTCATTGTAATATATTCGTGATATGTTCATACATGCACATAATTTGGTTGAGTTTTCCCTTTCTCTCTCCTCCTCCCTCTCTATGATTCTCAGCCTCTGTTCCTCTACTCTACTGGTCTCCTTTCTATTAAATATCATTTTGTTTAAACAACACTTTAGCATCTCTCACATGCTGGATTTTTAAGCGGGTCAAAGGCTGGGGCTGATTTACTTTCTGAATACATGGAGCCTTAAAAAGAGGCTGGCTCATTTTATGTGCCAGGGAGACATTCGCTGTTGAACTGATTGAAACCCTTATGCTGCCATGTAGTCCTTCCTTTCTGTAAATGTGTGATCTTTAAACATGACTTTTTATTTACTGATTCTTCAATAAAATAGCACAGTGTGAGTCAGATCACAGGGAGATTCATCACTAGCGGCCTTGGTGCCCATATCCACTCATCCCTAACTTGTGACCACAGGAGGCTGCTGCTGAGGTCAAGAACACAGATTCCATTTCTACCTTCCTAGTTGATTCTTCTTCCTATTCCTGTACCCCAACTCGTTACTCTACAACAGTGTTCTGATGGTTGGTGTCAAGGGCACGGAGTCTAATGCAATGGTTAGAGCAGTATCCATCCACCAATAGTACTGGGGACAGAACTCCAATCTGTCATCCGCATGCTTCTGTCCCTTTTCCTAGATGCCTTAACAGGTCTAGTTCCTAGAACCCCAGACCCTGAAAACAGAAGTCAAACAAATACAGCCAAACAACTACATTTCTTACATAAATATTGAAAGCTTGAATCAAACAAGGAAATGGATCAAAATAAATGAGTCCTGAATATCTTGAGCATTTCCTCATTCAATTTAAGTATATTAAACAGAATGATAAGACAAAGGGTAAGTATGGTATGATACAGGTAACTGAACTATCCTGGCTTCTACTTCATGCTTAAAATAATCCCTTTGTAATTCTACATTTGGAAGTTTAGGTTTCATTAACATCTCTTAAAATCTGAAAGAAAATTTTAAAATGGCAACTAAGACTCATATCTTTTCTTTACCAAGGAGTGAATTAAAATCACTTTTTAAGGTAGCTCAGTGGTAGAGCACTTGTCTAGCATGTGTGAGGTCCTGGTGAAGCCCTAGCATCACACAAAAAAAATCACTTTTTAATAAAATCACAAATTAATAACAAAATCCTATTTGTTGTTGATAATCCTATAGCTTAGGATATTGCACCTGTTTTCTTTCAATTATTCACTTCTTATTTATCCCCTTCTGTACTATTTTAAATTAAAATGTAATACTTAAAAATGAAAAGTTGGAAGGATATAGAGAACTTTCTCCTTTCAGAGAGAATCTATACTCTGCATGGAGAAGGGAAATAGAGATGAACAGAATTAATTAAATTGAAAAAAAAAGAAGAATTTTTTTTTCTTTTAGGGAAGGAAAAGCCAGGATCACAAATTTTTCCTGAGCAGTTTAAGTCTTACCATGGCAAAATATCATCATTTTATATAAGCAACATTTAATTACTGCTGCATTATTTAAAATAATCAAAAACAAGCTCTGATTTAGCTTTTCCTTTTTCTTAAACATTATTTCTCTTCTTATCTGAGGTCCATCAGATTTTATATTGGGGACTTAATGAACTTTCAGAAATTCCTTTTTTCTTTGCTCTATAATCATAAATAATTCACAATTCAATTTAGTAACATCAAGTGGTAGAACTCAAACTCTTTTAATAAGGATTTCTTTTAGTTTTAGTTGAAGATGAGAAACAAGGGTGACTTTGTTCTGGTGGAGTGCTCTGCCTCTTCTACTATTACAAGTCAAAGGAGCTTTCAGACTTGCTACCCAGGCAGCCCTGCTGACACACAGGGCCTCCACCACCAGGCAGCACATCTAGGATGGCAGGTCCACAGTGCCCGAGAAGCAGGCAGGCTTTTTCTGGAGGGCTTCCACTCCAGTTATGTAGCAGTAAATTATTATAAAACAACAAACTGATACCTAATCCCAAAGAAGCAGCTTACATAGAAAGCAGAACAAGCTCACATCTTTCCACAACATCTGAACTTTTACAACTTTATCCTTTCAAGGCTAAAACCACAAATACAATTTCATTAAGATGGCTACAGTTATTGTTCAATCTCTCCCAAATCTATCTGCTATACCTTTATAATTTACCAAGGCTCTGAATATAAGCAAATTTCTAAGGAAATAAAAGAAATATATCAAGCCTAAGCTCACAAGAGTTGAATAATTTGGGGCAAAACTCTTCTTGCCCTTGGCTTGTCACTCCTTTTTGTACTCATTGGGTGCGCTAAGGCCCAGGAAAAGCCCTGACTATGGGTGGTGCTTCCTTGAAAACACTGTCCAGTGGCAGGAACTCTGCTCTTCTCTAAACACTGACTGGTCAACCAACAGCCAGGGATCAGATGGAGGGATTGCCATAGGTGGAGGACATTTTACAACTTATCAAGCATCATTCTTCCAACAAGTCTTTCTGACACTGATGGCTGTCAGAAATAAAGAACAAAAGTAACCCACCCAGAATTGTTGGCTGTGACTCAGAACAGGGAGACTTGAGTAGTTTGGGAAAGACAAGATGAAGTAACACAGTTGAGCAGAGCATGCAGGCTAGCTAGAAGACTCATTTGTGGGCAAGCTCAGGGGAGAAGCCTAGTCCCCAACCAGTTGTTGGGTATTGCTAAATTGAAATTACAAATGGACAGTGTTGTGAATGCCAGTAGTGTACACTGCATCTACGAAGAGTGCGGCTAAATCAGATCATAACAGGAAGCGTCGTTGATCTAATTTCCTCTGGCCGTTTTCATCACAGGACTTGTATTTCTGAACTCTTGATATGTGGCATGGCCCTAGAGAGGATCTGAGACAAATCCACAGATTTGGTCCTGTCTGATCCAGCCAAGATTATATTATTAAAAGCTAAGGTTAGGATTTGCACCAGGGATAAGTCGTGAGAAAAAAATTTGGGAGAATTCAATGTGTAGTTTTCCACTTGTAAAAATGACTAGAAATTAGTTTGAAAGCCATGAGCAGCCAAGACCTTCTCCTTTTGGTGGTTCCAAGCAGATTTCATTTTCTCTTTTTTACCCATGCTGCACTTCCCCACATTTAACATTGAAAATTTCACACATGTATAAAGTCATGCAGATGAGTTATTTTACCTTTGCCTGCACCTACATCAGGTGGAAGAATACCAGCTTTAATGAAGGGAAACAGAAATAGGACACTATATAGTTAGATGTAACACACCCATGAGCATGTATAGCAATACAAAAAAAAATCCACTTATTAAAATGCTAATGCATGCAAGAGAAATGAAATATACCCCATCAGGTACAGGGGACAAAAATATGTTTGTGTCCCCAAACTTACCCATAACTAAAATCCACACATTACTTAATGTGCATTATTCATTCTTGTGTAGTGTTTAAGAAGGTTTAGGGTATTTTGAAACAATTTTTGGACATAAATGTCAATTTCTTATGCAACAGAAGATAATCAAGCAAATAATCCTTTAGACATGCAAAATCAGAAAATCTTTTACAATATTTTTAATAATTTCTAATGAATTGAAAATTTTCAGAATTATTTTTTAGAAATATGAAAGGATGTGTTAATTGATTTTCTAAATACTTTAATAAGACTATTTTGCTTTCTCTGTACCAGATGACATACCAAAATACAAAGTTTCTTGCTCCAACACAAAATAAACGCATTATTTAATAACTCTTTTGACTCCTTACTGAAAAATCTAAATAAACACATAAATTGGCAAATATTTCCAGTGAATGTGGCCCAGAATGCCTGTGTGTGCATATATATATATGTATTTTATAGTGTGAGTGCAAATGTGCATATGTGTGTATAAAGTTATAGATAAAAATATTGCCTTGAACTTTGAATTCAAGTGTGGCAAATATTGAATTTTCTCACTTCAACTCCAATATTTTCATATAACTTTAAAAGTTTCCCCCATGTACTTAAAAAACAAATACCAAATATTTCGGTATGAGCTACTGGTATTACCACTTATCAGAAGGAGAAATTACAAATAAGTGCTTATAGTTAACGAGGTAAGATGGGTACTCTATGGTAAGAAGGAAAGAGAAAGCAGAAACTGAAGTTAAAGATTTTTTTCTGTGATACTTATAATTATATGGATTTTATACATACCCATCTTACCTTCATCCACAGTTGTTATTGCTTCCTCTGTAATTTGACTTCCTGATCCTGCTGATGTTTGTGCATACAAATAAAACTTATATCGGGTGCTGAAATTTAAATTTTTTAAAGTCCAGCGTGTCTTGTTGGCAGGAATTTTTAAATCTACCAGAGGGCCTAATTCATGTGTGCTGTTAACTGTCAATAAGAAATAACAAACAAGTGTATCCTCCATTAGTTCCTATAGGAATGCCATAGTAAATAATTGTGTCAACTAAAAACGCACAATGACTTCTATAATACTTCTTATTCTTTGCCTAACATAACTGATAACATTTTATAGCTCCTATAATGTTATAATATATAATATAATAAAGCAATGGGAAATATTCCCTGTTGGTTTGTAAACTAGCAGAATTTTATGGTTGAATCATAAAATTTTTTACTCTGTGTTTTTGCAGAAATCATACATTGTTGAATAACTCCAAGCATTTATTTCAGCAACATTAAGTCAAAAGAACCTCATCTTACCATCTTAAATTTATAGATAATGCCCACTTAACCTAATGACGGGAGCTCCCCAAGAATCACTGTATTATTCTATAGAGTACTCATTTTTAATAGCACATACATATTTTTTTTTCTTTAAAGAATAAGATTCGGATTTCCTTCTGAAATAATACTTAAAGTTATATGTATAGTCTATAGATATAAGGAAATAACCAGTTTGTATTTTAAGATGACAGTTAAATTAAAAACAACAATAACTTACTTGGCTGGTATTTTAGGGTGTACTCAGTCAGTATGCCATTTGGGTGACTCGGTGGATCCCATTCCAAAGTGAGAGTGTCCCGTGTAGGATTAACAATCTTCAAAGATGAGGGAGCACTGGGGGCTTTTAAATGAGAATGTACAGTCAATACGACGGTTTTCTAAACATTCCAAAATGTATTAAAATGACATATTTTTCCATGTTTATATAATCAACTAATGTTTTGGTATTCAGCATCTTGATTCAGCTGAAAATACATTAATACAAACCTGTGACAGGAACCTATTCTCTTCTTGTTCCCTTACCATTTCCATTTAAATTGATTAAAAAGAACTGCCTTTTATGGACCCAAATCAGGTATTTTTAAAGGAAAGCGTATTTTCCTGACTTATAAATGCTGCCATAATAAAAGCAAACCGGTTGCTAAGTGAAATTGTCCTTGCTGGACCTTTGAGTGAAGCAGCTGTGATCTGGGCCATTAAGGACGGTTTCCCCAGCAAGCCAGTTGCCTCCCAGCAGTCAGACACCCTGCCTGCTGAGCACTGGGTCCAGGCCAGCCTGCCCAGGCACAGAGTTGCTCTCTTTCTGAGTGCTGACAGCTGCCAAGGATCTGGTGGTAATGGACAAAAGCCCCAGGGCTGGCACTCCCCGGCCATGGAGGAGGCCCAAGGGGTGTTGGGTATTCTACAGCAGAAGCTGGAAAATTGCCAGGGGAAACATCCCTGGCCTTTTTTTAAATTCACCTCCTAGTGAGGATGATGGCTGGGGAAAGTGTTCCCTCAGGATGGCTGCCTCCCCCACGACCCCTTCTTCACTCTAGCAGGAAACCAGTGATTTGACCTGGATTTCTCCCTCTGCCTTATCTACCATCTCCTAGGACACTAAGTTCTGGCCACTCTGCCTCCCTAATCTCAGCTGTATTCATCCACTTGCCTCCCTCTCTCCTTTGCCACCTCCCCTTCTGAACTAGGGCCTGCAACCATGCTTGACACATAGTTAGCTTCTAAGCTTCTTCAAATCAATAAGTAGTTCTTAACTTTTAGGGAATCATAGACTCCTTTGAAAATCCGATGACAGCCATAAACTCTCTAGAAAAAATACACGTACACTTTGCACACAATTTTAGGAGGTTCCTGGGGCTCCTTATAAGCCTACATTGTTCCCTGGAGGGACTAAAGTCCACAGGCTGAGAGCCTCTGGCCCACAGGTTCACATGCCCAGTATCCAAGACCTGCACATGTGGGTCGGCTCTAGCTGACTCTCTTTTCTCACCATTTCTGCTCATACAACTTGCAGTTTCCTGTAGGGGCTGTGCAATTTCATACCTTTGTGTCTTTAGACACACCACTTGCTCTCTTTTTTAACCTTGAATTCTCTGATCATCTCTTCTCTGACAACTTTCCTAGAGCCATCCAAAGGACCAGTGTGAGGCCTCACTGGTGGAAGCCTTGAGTGGAAGGAGCCCTGCCTGCATAAAGGGCAGTGAGATGGAGGACACGCAATTGCAATGGGATGGGAGCTGGGACTCACAGGGTGTTGGGCAGCTGCCCACATCATAAGCCTGCAACCGGGAGCCAGGACAGGGTGCATCTGCAAACTGCTTTTTATCAAAAAGACCCAAGGAATCCATAGGAGCTATCTGGCACATTCTAAAGGTTGACTTGATATAAAATTCAAAACAGATAAAGCACATTTTAGGGCCATTCAGATCTCTGACCTCACTCAGTAGCCTTCCTTGTTCTTGCCCAAACTTCTCCCAGCCCTCTCCTCTAGCAGCATATACCTGATTCTCCCTTATGACCCTCCTGCAGAGGTCCATACTTGCAATGACTTCTCCCTTTCCTTCCTAACCCATTTGGTCAAGATTTCTAGCCTTCTAACTAAACTCAACTTTATGATAAACTATGAAAATGCACTGAGAAAGAAGTTATGGAAGTCAACACCAACTCACAGAAGTATTTTCCTTTCTAGGCATTTGTCTTAAGGATCCATTTGGTTTTCATGCTTTTCAGATGATGATGCTGAGGGTCAGAGAAGTCACAGAATGTGCCTCAGGTCAGAAAGTTAATGACCCCAATAAACATCAAATTAATAGTGTTTCAGATAGTGTGTGGGAAAAAATTTTTTTAAGTGAATGGAGAAAGTGTTCTAGGGCAGCATATCAGATTGTGAAGCCTTCTATGAACATGTAGGCCACATATGAGTGACACTCTGCCAGTTTTCTGTGTGCTGTGTTCATCTACAGGAAAATCACATTTGGCTTCCAGAATATCCTTTACATTGAAGGCCCAATTGTCATATAAAGCCTCTCAGGCCATGCCACACATTCCTGGATCTCAGAGACATGCCCATTCTATACCTCCTTCTGGAGTACTGAAGACTGTGTCGGGGCTGGCTGGGCCCTCCCCCTTCCCGTTGACCACTCGGACGTTCAGTGCGTAGTGGCTGAAGGGCTCCAGCCCAGGCAGCATGCCATGAGTCTTGCTGCCTTGGTAGGTGAGGATCTTTTTCTCAATGTGCCGTCTGTTTCTTTTGGATGAATTCTGTGCCTTCCAATAGTAAATCTGAAATGTCAAGAACTGAAGTCAGGAATGCATGAGGGAGCAAATGAAATTTCTCAAGCTCACAAAACCAAAGCTGCAGTTTTCCCAGAAAATTCCCTTGCTGCATTTTAGAGGAAAATTAGTGGATATTAGGAAAGTAACGGATATTCATTCTGATTCTGATGCAAGAAGAGTAGAAGCTCACAGATAAAAGACTAAATGACAAAGCTGGGCTATACTATTTTGTTAGAAGATTAAAAGTGAAATAAACGAAATAGCATGAGAACCATCCGGTTCTCTCCAGAGCATGAGGCAAACAGATGAGAAGAAAAGTGACTTAAGTCTTTTGATTGTATAAAATATTATAAAATAGAAATTACTCCCCAATGTTTATATACTTTTGCAATGTTAATACATGTTCCTATATATCATTTAGTTTAATCCTAAAACTCACAGTGAGATTTTATTATTTTTATTCCTACAATACAGGTGAGCCCGAATTACTGGTGACTTTCTCAAAGCCACATGGGACCCTCCATTGCAAGTTTAAGGCTTTTCCACTGAGACAAACTATCAATTAACTTAAAAATATTTATTTATTATATTAAATTGTAGGCACAGGCTTTGGTGAGATGGATAAAGTGTTAACTTTGGTCACAAACACACTACAATTGTTTAAGTTCTCAAATTCTTCTGAGAATTTTAAAGGAAATTCAAGAGAAGTCAATGTATATAATACAGAATCCAGCTAATGTTTAGAGGAGAAAAAAAAATACTTTACACCAACAAAAACAAATAACCCAATCAGGAAATGGGCAATTGAATTGAATAGACACTTCACAAAAGAAATACAAATGGCGCACACAAAAAAATACAAATGGCCAATAAATACATGAAAAAATGTTCAACATCATTAGCAATCAAGGAGATGTGAATCAAAACTACACTGAGATTCCATCTAACTCCAATCAGAATGTCAATCAAGAAGTCAAAAGATAATAAATGTTGTCAAGAATATGGGGAAATTGGAACTCTTTTACACTGTTGGTGGGATTGCAAATTAGTTCAGCCACTATGGAGATCAGTATGGAGACTCCTCAGAAAATTGGGAATGGATCCATATGATCCAGCTATACCACTCCTGGGTATCTTTCCAAAGGGGCCGAAATCAGAGAACTACAGTAATATATGCATGCTCATGTTCACAGCAGCACAATTCACAATAGCCAAATTATGGAACCCACACAGGTATCCATCAACAGATAAGTGGATTACAAAATTATGAGATATACATACAATGAAATTCTACTCAGCAATAAATAAGAACAAAATTATGTCATTTGCAGGAAAATGGAAGGACCTGGAGAACATTATGTTAAGTGAGATAAGCCAGTCACACAAGTGAAGGGTCATATGTTTTATCTCATATGCGGAAGCTAGGGAGTAATTGGGATACCAGAAGGACTCCAGATAATGGAGGAGAAGACTCAGTGGAGCCAGGAAGTGGTCTAAGGGAAAAGAAGGAAGAGTGAGGTTCATTGAAGGAATTACTACCATCGGCTATATGTACATATGTGAAAATATTGATGTCAATCTCAGTACTTTGTATGAGGAAAAAGGGAGATGGGGAGGCAGTGTGTGTGGGGGGAGTACCAAGTGCTGTGTGCATGTATGTCGCTGTCAACATGATTTACATTATGATGTGAGACAATGTAACAACAAAAGCATAAAAAAAGAGAACATGATGCAGTTCAAAAAGTGACCTGTAGGGGCCAGTGCTAACAAATCAAAGTAGTGACTCTGTGTGTGTGTGTGTGTGTGTGTGTGTGTGTGTGTGTGTGTGTGTGTTTCTTTGGCTATTTATTAATCAGTAATCTCCTTAAGTCAGTTTTTCTGTGCTTCCCAAGAACAAAGATGACCAAAGTTCATAAGAGCAACTCAGTTTGGATTGTATGGTCTTGAGTATAGTCTGATTTTAAAAATGCCTAAATTATTATCGGGATAATTTTGCATGTTCAATGTGTGTGGTCCATATTATTTTAAAGTGAGGTGCAGTTACTTACATTCTAGTTATTTAAAGGTTATTTTTTTTTCTGATTTTGTACACATTGTTTACTTGGCAGAATGTTAGATCATCAGTGGAAAAATTAGAGAGACACTTTCTCCTCAGTTTGGAAGAGTGAGGTCTGGTGTTAACTCTAGCTGAGGCCCTTTGGATGTGGCCCTGGCTGAGGCAACAAACATATGAACTCCTGAATTCATGAGTTCGTAAGGAGATGGACCGCATAACATCGTGTTACTAAGGAAAGAAGGTGAAGTGCTCCCTCCACTTGCCCGATAGCCTTGTAGGTGTCCTCGGATACTTTTCAGAGGCACTGGGTCCCAGTGCACCTCCGCCAAGGTACTGTTCACCACGTTCACCTGGACATTCCCGGGAGCCACCATCGGGACTGGAAAAAGGACAGGGAAGGGGGGGGGAGAGGTATCAATGTAACTTTAAATTTTATGCAAAAATGTCACTATCTCTTAATTTTGACTTGAAGCATGTCCCAGCCTATTCCACAGAATCTCTAGAATCCTATACTATGAATTGTTAAGGGGTGAAATAGAGTTCTGGGTTATATGTTCATTTGACTTTATGAGGACAACTTTTGTCAAGTAATCCTTTTAACATTCAGAACATCTATTTCTTCTCTTCTTCCTTCCTTCCTTCCTTTTTTTATTTTTCTCAGTGCTGGGGAAGGATTGAACCCAGGACCTTGCACCTGATAGGCAAATGCTTTGCCACTGAACTACACGCCTGGCCCTAACCCTCTCTCTATAAAACTTTAATTATATGTCAAGCTGTTTAAATGCAGATAAATTAAACAAAATAGTTGCCACTCCCTTCCCTTGCAAACCTAAGCACCTCTGGAATAGGTTTGGTTTATATCTTAGTAGGTGTGTTTGGCTGAGAAAAGCAGGAAAATGGTATGCAACACTTACGGTCTTCTCCAGAATGCCCCATGGCTACAGCTGGCTCAGGAGCAAACCCCACGTCATTCAGGGCCTGAACTTTTATCAGGTATGGGACAAAGGTTGGTGTGCCAGAGACAATATATTTGGACACATTTGCCACGACCACAGACGTCCATTCATCATCGCCATCTTTCTGGCGCCAGCTCACTTTGTACTGAAGGCCTGGCCCATTAGATTCAAAACCATTCAAAGGCTATGAGAGAAGCCAAAGAGCTCGAGCTTAGAAAACAGATCGACTGTACAGCCTTTTATGGGAACAACAAATCCAATTCCCAGACTTAAAGCAATTGAGCACTGAAACACTAAAATACAAGCTATTAACCATTTTCTCCAGGGATCTCTTATCTTTTTTTTTTTAATTTGTGATGAGAGTCAAAGCTTATATAGGATCAACATTTCAAAGGTTGTAAATTATTATCTTGAAGCAGTAAATGCCACATAAACCTCTCAAAGTTTGATGGCACAGCCAAGGGTGTGAGTCTTAAAACATTTCAGTTACTAGATTCCTTAATATATTCCTGTCTGTGTGAAAGCACATCGTTGTTCATTTTACTTGGAGACTGAAACTTATGAACTGTTCCGCTGGTTAAAAAACAAAAAAAAAGTGGTCTGTCAATATTGTATGCATATGTATATGCATATGTATACCAGTATGTACACATATATGTGCACATAACTATGCACGTATGGATCTAAGATAGATTTGAAAATTATACAAGTTAGTGCAGGTTAATTTTCCAAATCCAGGAAATACAAATAAACCAAATATAATAATGATAACAATTTGGTTACCTGGAAAAGCTTCACACATGTCTTCCAGGTAGTTCTCTATGACAATACTAGATAGCATTTTTTGAGCTCATATAAGTGCTAGGCATTATTCTAGACACTCTGTATATATTAATCTTATGAAGTTGGTCCTATTGTTATTCTCAGTATACGGATGCCTAACAGATGTCCAACAATTGGCTTAAGATCACACCATAAGTAGCAGAGCTGGGATTTGCACCCATTTGTTTTGTCTCCCAAGATCAAGCTTTTTAACTACTGCATAATACTGCTGTTCAAATAAAAAGAAATGGGGCCTTAATGCAGATGTTATTTTAAAACAACTTTTTCTTTTCCCTTGAAAAAGTGCTGAGGGAAGTTGAAGGCTTCACAGCTCACCTTCCACGTAATCACCAAATTATCAGGCTCTGATCCCAGTCCTTCCACAGCCGTGGGATTTGTATCTGGTTCTAGAAGTTAAGCAGCCACATAAGTGTAAGCTTTGGTCCTCTGTACAGGGAAGAAGACTGTTCTATTCTGTTTCACATCCCTGCAGGCCCACTTTACCTGTGGCTTTGGTCAGGTATTGTTCGGACGCCTCGCTGGGCAAACTCCTCCCGATGCTGTTCACCGCCATCACTCGAAAGGAGTAGTTCACGTAAGGAGACAGCTTCAGCTGGGCTGTGGTCTGGGTTCCAGAAACTTCGGTTTGGTGGTGCCACAGCCCTGCCTCGTGCATTGCATCCTCATATTCAATGATGAATTCTGGACACAACACACACCACAAACCAAGACAGTGAATGCAGTAGGCCTAGGGGTAGGTTGCTAGCCATAACTCACAGGGCAATCCAGTTGAGAGCAACCAAACATGAGTTAATTTACTTTCAAGAAAAATCCCACTAGAATATTTTTGTTTCAGAGTTTTTTCATTATCCTTCAGACTTAAGTACACTCAATATTTGGCACATTAGCATGTTGAATTTAAAATTATTTAGGACAGATCCATATACACCAAGGACAAATTTAAATATACAAAAAGTGGTCAGTATTTTTTATAAAAGAAGAAATTAAAATAAATATAGTAAGATGCCACTTTTTGCTAAACAGATAGACAGGACCAAAGGTTTAACTCATTTTGTTGATGGAGACACAGGGAAAGAAGCATTCTCAGGCTCTGTGGGAAGAATAAACTGTGGGAAGAATAAACAATATAACTTCTATATTGGACAATTTAGAAAGTCCAACAATATTTAACACACATACCCTTTGAGAAATTGTACTTTTAGCAATTTATTTTTAATAAATGTGTTCATGAATAGGGGTTCAAAGACATATGACAAAGAATCCACATGGCAATAATGTTTGCAAGTGAAATAACCTAATTGCAAACAGTCTAAATCTCCATCAGTAGGTCACTGATTAAGTCAAGCATGGTCCATCTATGCAGTGGAATACTCTGCATCTGTTACAAATGAACAGGGCTGTTCCATTTATACTGAAACAAAGTGATTTGTAAATGTATTGCTAAGTGAAACTAAACATGATAGAGCAGAGTGTGTGCTGGATACTACATTTGTTTAAATGCAAAAAGATTTACTATGCCATGCACACTCAGATGCACATGTGTTGCCTCTCAGAGGAGACACACCTATAAAACTGGCACGGCCAGAAGAACTGGCAGTCAGGAGTGGGAGGAAGATGTATTTTTCAGTGCATACCCTCAGTATCTGCTAAAATTGTGTGATATGTGTATGTTTGCCCTTGTAAAAAGTATTTAGATATTCACCGACTGCCTACTATGTGCTAGGTACCATGATACGAACTACAAATACAAAGGTGAACTAGAAATAGTGCACATGTAGCAGTGGTCCAAAGCTAAGCCCTCCTGTCTACGTTCCTTTGCTGGTCATCACCAGGCCCATCAATAGATGACTTGTACATTTACATCTGGGGCCCAGATCTCTTCCCTGGACCAGAGTTGGATAGCCAGTTGTCCATTCAACAACTCTGTGTGTCTACCACAGCATCAAACAATGTGACCCAAACTGATTCCAATCATCTTCCCCACTGTGATTGACAACTCAGGTCAAAACCTTGAAGCCTTTCTTCTCACTTCTTTCTTTCACATTCTTAATAGTCTGGTTGGCTGCACCATTAAAATATATCCCAAATCTGACCATCTCTCAGCACCTCCATCCTTCTCACCCCATTCCAAACCGCCATCATCCCTCCTGTGTGAGTGATCACATAACCTCCTAATTCAGTAATGCCCAGACTTCTTCAGTGCATGAGAGACTTAATGTCTCAGTAATTTTCTTTGTGATACCCTTAGGTCAAAAGAAATACCTAATGTTTTCATGTATTAGTTTTTAGGGTCGTGTGTGTGTGTGTGTGTGTGTGTGTGTGTGTGTGTGTGTGTGTGTGTGTCCAGGGATTGAACCCAGGGGCATTCTAGCTACACCTCCAGCCCTTTTTTTTTGTATGTTTTCAAACAGGGTTTCAGAGAATCTTACTATGTTGCTGAGGCTGTCCTTGAACCTGTAATTCTCCGGTCTCAGCTTCTCAAGTACTGAGATTATAGGCATGAGCCTGGACCTGTTTATGTGTTAATATTTTAGAACTTATTGGGCATTGTGCAACTTCTCAAATCTTATAAACACACTGGACACCACCTTCCTCACTTTCTGTTCCATACTGATTTTTCGTATGGTGCTTTTTTTTTTTAATCATAGCAAATACTTTCCAGAGATATGGCATCATCACAATATGATATAGTAATATACTATTGAAAATGTAAACCACCCCAAGCTAATTTCCTGGTGGCTGACAGATGTTACCACATTTTTTATTTTTTATTTTTTTATTTTTGTGGTACTGGGGATTGAACTCAGAGGCATTCTACCTCCGAGCTACACCTCCAGCCCTATTTTTATTCTTTATTTTGAAACAGGGTCTCACTAATTTGTGGAGGGCCTCACTAAGAAGCTGAGGCTGGCCGAGAACCCAGATTCTCTGGTCTCAGCCTCCCAAGTACTGGGATTACAAGCGTGTGCCACTATGCCTGGCTCGCATTTTTAAAATATCAAAACTTTAAAATTATCCTAATGCACTCCTATAAATTTGCAGAGGTATCACAGGGCATTTAATGGTTTGAAAATTGTGGTACTACCTGATTTTTGTGCTTCCCCTCTTGTTCTACTATAAGTCATTTTTAAGGAATTAGCCAGAGTTATTCATTCATCATTCTTCTGTTTAAATCCCTCCAAAGGCTTCCCAATCCTTGCAATGGCTTACAAGGCCCTGCACAATTCACATGTCCTGCCCACTGCCTAGTGCCATCCTGGCCTCTCAGCAGTCATGCCCAGTCTCAAAACATTTGTTTTTTTCCTTTGCTCTCCCTGGAAAGTTCTTTTCCCGGATAACTGCATAGTGCGCTAACTATCTTCCTCCTGGTATCCTGGCTCAAGTGTTACCCTCTTAGTGTGACCTTTCCTGACCTCCCGTTCATATTATACCCAACACTCGTCTCTTCTCCCGATTTGTTTTTGGGATGGGCTAAACACACACACACACACACACACACACACACACACACACACACACACACACAGCCTACTCATGTTTATAGATAGATAGCTATGTGTTTGAGTTCTCTAGGAAGCAGATGCTAAGACAGAATTAGACTACAGGTAAAAGAGATTTACTTAGAGAAATGAATAAAATGCAGAGGAAACAGAAGTAGGCAGAGAAGCCCTTCAGACCACAATGCAGTTCTGATGACTGTAATGGAGGGAGTAGGAAGAGGTTAGACTGCAGCAGAGCTGAGGCAGTGTCAGCCAGGTAAAGCAGGAGCCCGTGGTAAAGTCTGCCCATTAGAGGAGTCCTCTACTAGGAATGGCTGAGCTCCAAGACCCTTGCTGTACTCGGTCACTGGAGCACCCCCTGGAGTGTGTGGGACCTGGGAGCATTACTGATCCTTAGGGAACTTGCATCAGAGGGAGATGTCAGCGATACTCTTTGCAGTAGGTTCTCTCTTGATGGTAGACTGAGCAGTGTGTATGTGTGTGTACATTTACATGTATGTATTTGTATGAACAATATATAATGACATTATATATAGTAACATAGTATTATTAATTTATCGTATTTGCCCTCATCCAAAATATTAGCTCCATAATGAATTTGCTCACACTGAGAATAAAAACTTACTTACTCTGAGGACAGGTACCAAGGAAATTAAGACTGACAAATTCTCTGCCTAAGCACAGCCTAGCTAAATCTACTTCTATATATCACCTGGCTTTTGTTTCTATGAAGTTCAAGTAACCACTTCTGCAGGACAGGGTTGGGTAGAAAAGCAATCTAGCTGCTTCTTCTCAGTTTGACCAAACTATAAAATTCTTCTTCCCCCTTTCCATGCTTTGCTTATTTCTTATTTCTTATGCAGGCAGGTAGCCAAATCTGGCCAGCCAGGACCCAGCAGATTCTCCTGCCTGGGCTGCCGGTAACAACAGGGCGGAGATTTTTGACTATTTTGTTTTAGAACAACGTCTGGCACATGATTAACCCTCAAAAGCTGTTGAATGAATGAGTGAATGAAAGAAAGAGCAGGCATGCCTTGAATTCTGCTGCAATCATTCTCACATGGGCCACATAGTCTCCTCCATGCATCCTTACCAGCTAACTCTGGCTCATGCACTGGGTTAGCCTGGAGGCTCATCCTGTTCTGATCCAGGACACTGAAAACTCAGTTAAGAAGTGACACCACCAAGTACAAGACAGAGAAGAAGCATTGGTTGATTTTCTTGGGAATACCCTGCTTTTCCCAGAGGTGCAGTGAGTGACTCAACGCACCTCTCATTTCAGAACAAACTTAGGTGACACCAAAAATTATGTCCTGCAGTTACACCTGAGGGTCATAATGTATTTCAGGCTCATGGCTGCATTAGCTCTCAGCTTTACAATTAAACTTCTAAGATTATCTCTATTCTAACTTATTCAGCTCTTCCGCTATCCTTATGCCTGCCCCTCATCTGATTTTATTGTCTAAGCTCATGTCACCATGGCAAGGAGCTGACATTATTGAATGTGACACTCTGCAGTAGGGGCTGTGGGAAGAAAGAGACTATGTTGGAAGTTGACAGATCTGATGGCTACATCCAGTTCCATTACCAGCTATGGGTTTGAAAAGTTCCATTTACTCATCTAATCTCAATTTCCTAATATGTAGACTGAGCCCTTTGGCATCAATTCCTCCTAGCCTTTCTTCACAGATTTAATGGGCAAAATGAATAATAACTTAACATGCATCTTCCTACTGAGGTAGAAATTTAAGATGATTCTTATAGATCTCAAGTACAAATGACAGCTGGCTGGTGGTGCATGCCTTTAATCCCAGTACTTGAGAGGCTGAGACAAGAGGATCACATGTTTGAGACTAACCCCAACAACTTAGTGAGACACTTAGCAACTTAGCAAGACTCTATTTCAAAATAAAAAATAAAAAGGGCTAGGATGCATCTCAGAGGTAGAATATTCCTGGGTTCAATCCCTCGTACCACAAATACAAAACAAAACAACAGCAACCCCCCCCAAAACGACAGTGTATTTGCTTAATTAACATCTTCAAAAATTAATTTGTTTATTAATTAGCTTCTGTACCAGAACCCGTAACCCAGAATAACTCCATCTCTGAAGAGAATTATGAATAAATATTTTTGTTCTATTGGTAACAAAGCAGAATTGCAGAATTGCAGCTGCATACTATAAAGTGGTTTAAAAGTGGCCGTGAAACTTATCAGTGATAAATAACACCACATACTTGTTATAGGGCTATTGTTGTCATCACCCGGGGTCCATGACAGCTGAACACTTTTGTCAAGTTGATTAGTTAATTCTAAATCAAAGGGAGGATTCGGGACATCTGTAGACCAAGCACACACACATCATGGTTAACTATCCATTTTTAAGAGATTCTCCTTTACTCATGAAACAATTCACAGAGGGGACGTCTTCAAGACAGCACACAACAGCCAATGAGCATGCAACAGAAGTGAAATGGAAACAGCTGAGATTGCTGGGAACACAGGAGCACACCCAAGACAGCCCAGCACGAAGTTCTGCTTGCTCGCTTTCCCAACCAAGAGAAATCACTTGCAGCCAAAGCCAGGCGGGCATACAGGGTTCATCAGCACTCTCAGTGTCTTCTCACGAACATGAGTGAGCACAGTCATAGAGGAACTCAGAAGCTAATTTCTAACGCACGAGAAACAGAAAAGCAAATGCTGAAAAACAAATTCAGGCAAATGAATGCAGTATTTAAAGGAGATCCAAATGTTCTTTCTGGAACATGCTGAATGATAGATTTGGGGACTCCTGAAGAATATCTATATGTTTAAGGGTAGGCAGCCCTCAGCATGTATGTGTTCACTCAGATACCTGCTGGGACAAAGGGAATCCAGAAGCAAGTATTGCATGGCACTTCTGAGATCCAGAGAGTAAATACTCTACCATGGGTGTTTTCTGGACCTTGCCACTCAAGGCTCTTGGGGGACTAGAGGCCATATATATATATGAGTTCTTCTTTCTTATTAGTAATAAGGCAGTAAATGTCTACAAAGGACAGGTATTATATAAAATACAGAGACTATGTAAAATCTACCTGAGATTATGCCACAAAATTAATTATTGTATTTATTTATGTGCTGAAAAAAGATGAGGAACAAAATAAATTCTGGAAATGATTTCTGACTTATTTTCCAGATTCAGAAAAGTCACATAAGATTGATGTGCTCATCTCTTTTGATCTTTCTTTAATGACTTATCTTTTGTGAACACACAGTTTTCTCTTATATAAAAGTCAAATGATATTCTGAACATCCACTTTTCTTCTGTGTAAATTTCTTGAAAAATTGAATTTCAAAATGAGATTATTTTCCAAAACAAATATTAATAGATTAAAGTGAAACCTAATTTGTGGAATGACATAAGAAATAGCTTTTTCATTCTAAAAAATAATGGATGATGGCTTTTGATAAATAAAGCACTATGCTACTTTATAAGGAAATTGTATCAAAGAGGGACTTGTATCAAATGAAGTAATTCTATAATAGCACCTGCACTATTTAGAAACAACTGGCAATAAACTCAATGGAAAACTTTAAAGTTCTAATGAAGAAATGACTTATTACAGTAAACAAGGCACACAACACTACAAATGATAGAGTGCTTTTCCTTAAACAAACACAGTCATGTGAGAGCAAAAAGAAAGTTATTTTTTTCTGCAAATGTGAAACCGTTTGACAGAAAATAGAAAAAGAAGACTCATATTAGTTTACCGTAAATGGGAGCTGGAGTTGGAGTAGGAGCTAGAAAGGACATTAATATAAAGGATTTTAATCAAAATTAGTAATGGAAGGATACAAATAGCACAAGAAGACAAAGGTTGTACATGATTAAGTTTATAAAATTAAGCCCCATGTTTAGCTGTGAGATATACAATTGATAAACATGCAGTAGCAATTTAGAAATTTAAAAAAACCTTTAATTTTAAATAAAAGCCAATTATTTCCTCCAATTTTCTTATAGAAATATCCCTAATGTGCATATCCACCATTTTATCCCAGTCTTCCACAAAGCATATTTGCACTGAAATTATCATCTCAAAGACATCTTTCAAAGAAGAAAAAAAAATTACAGTTTTAAACCTGTAACCAGCAAACATTTAATATTTACATTTTTTTTCTTTTCAACCCAATACAAGGAAGCTGGCTGTGCCATATTTATTCTAGTTCTTACCAACAACATTGAGCACAGCACTGGCGGAAACACTGTCCAGAGTTGTGTTGGCCACACAAGTGTAGGTGCCACCGTCCTCGTCACTTACATCAGCCACCACCAACTGATCCTTGTCAACAGTGAACCTGTGAATAGACATGTTCAGAGTGGCTGAAATCACATCCAACCACAACCCTGGACTGCTTTACTGAAAGAGACTTGGTGAACTTGATAAAAGAGAAGGATGATGGATATTTTGGAAAAGTAGAGTGAAAATCCTACGTAATATTTATTACTTTCCTAATGATTAAAATTGGAAAACAATTAAAAAGTGAACTGGAATCTTGGGTTAGGAGAACTATTAGGTGTAACGGTTTTGAACCAGGCCCCTGGACTCTTAGGAGCTTCCATAACACCCCTAGGGGCAAAATATCACATCGTATCCCATAAATATGTACAACTTTTGTGTGTCAACTAAAAAAAAAATGTTTAATAGAAGACCCCAGGGGCATCATGAGGTGAGGTGGAGTACTTTTTAAGGGCTTCTACTGTGCTCCAGGCCTATAATCTCAGGATTTGGGAGTCTTCATCCTAAGCAACTTGATGAGGCCCTTTGCAATTTAGCAAGACCCTGTTTCAAAATAAAAAAAAAATAGGGCTAGGGATGTAGCCCAGAGGTAGAACATACTAGGTTCAAACCCTAGTGTCACAAAAATAAAACAAACAAACAAAAAATCATTTACTGTCAAGAAACATTTGTAAACTACTCAAACAGCTTAATTTCTATCCAAGTATATGTTTTTAAGTAACTTATTATTTACTGAAGTGATTTTGTATCATTTTTGCCACATGCATAAAGTCTCATAGGAGAAAGAAAACACAAATAATAATAATATGTTCTTACCACTATAATCATGAAGATTTTCATCAGCAATCTCCATTAGGAGTTTTTTAGAGGTTACTTGCAGACATGAAAAATTGCTCAGTGGAGCCGGGCGTGGTGGCGCACGCTTGTAATCCCAGCATTTGGGAGGCTGAGACCGGAGGATCCGGGTTTGCGGCCAGCCTCAGCTACCTAATGAGGCACTCCGCAACTTAGTGAGACTCGGTTTCAAAACAAAGAATAAAAAAATAGGGCTGGGGGTATAGCTCGGAGGTAGAATGCCCCTGAGTTCAATCCCCAGTACCGCAAAAAAAAAAAAAAAAAAAAAAAAAAGAAAAAATTGCTCAGTGGGTCAAAGTCAATGTATACAAGATCTGTGTCTGATTTTAATGAGACTGCATAAATTATAAATTGCCTTCCCAGGTAATTCCCAAGTTAAAGCTCATATGACTTAACCTGATGGTCATTTCTCCATATGTCCTTCTCCTCTTTATCAACTTAGATTCCACAAATACAACTGACCAGTTGAAAAACAGAACTAGATGAACACTCAGGGCACATAGAGGGAAAGGCCCCAAAGTTCTTTGGGGACATTAAACATGCAGCAGAGCTCCACTTGGGCACCACAGGTTTAGGTCAGTTGCAAGAAAACCACAGAAACCATTTCTATTAGAACACAGCACTCTTTCTAGCAGGGGGCTGCTTGCGGCCACTGCGATTGCTAAAATCACACACCCAACTCTATGCCCTTATGGTGTTTTCTATGTCAAATTGAAAGCCTCAGTTGGAAAATGCTATGACCTTTCTTCCCTTTCAAGCTAAAAAACTGCTCAGATTCTTTTGAACACTTTGCTTGTTTTTGTTTTTCCTTTTCTTTCCACTGGTGTTAAGTAAAATCAAAGGGAAAAAACCTCACTATCCAAATAAATACTAATGTCCTTTAAAATACTGGCAATGATTCAGGAACACTAATGATTAAAGAGATCAGGTTTCTGCTTACTTGTAGAATGGGAATAAGAACAACTGTTGAAACTTTACTGCTCATGGTACAAAACAATGGATGCTGTCCAAAGGCTGAAGGGTTTTTCCCATCCCAAATTACACAGCAGACCAACGTACAAAGACAGACAAACATTCTCAGGGTATTATTTCAATCTCTCAATACCTTTTGTAGGTCTGAATATTTTACAGTAAGGAGAAAATGCATACCTATTTTTCAGAGGGTACTCTTCCGAAACTAAAAACATCATCATTAAGTCACTATACAATGAACCTTTAACTCAAGAGCAGTTTACAGAGTGAACAAAGAGAAAGAAAAGAAAGTCTTCAAATACCTTTCATCATTGGGCAGCTCACTGTTGTCCTTCAGCCATGTGACAGTGGGGATTAAGGTGTGATCATGTTTCACTTTGCATTCAAAGGACACTGTGCTCCCTCTCTGCACAACTGCATATTCAGGCTGCTTAATGATCCTCGTCGGGTCTGAAATTCAGTTATTGTTATCCATTGGCCAAGCTGGAGAAGTTGCTCAAAGTCACATGATACTTGACAAAAAGCTCATTACCTCTGCCTTACCTTTGATTTCTAAGTGAACTTCATTTTTTGCCATTCCTAACTTATTCCTTGCAACACATGTGTAAGTTCCTGTACTATCTTTTTGGGCCACAGGAATCTCCAAAGTTCCATTTTCATGTAAGACATAAATGTCTTCGTGAAGAGCACTTCCTTTAGCTCCTTTAAACCTTTACCACAGAAAATATCATGATGAGAATAAAATGCATCATAACTTCAAGTCAAACAGAATGTCACACTCAAGGTCAACACAACCATGGTCTGTAGTACAGTGTCAAGTACAAAGACATTTGGAATTTGTACAAGCACACTGCATGCTAGTAAGTTAAGAAGTAAAAATAAAGAGAAGACAAAATTGGAGAGAAACCAACAATAAATGGTGTTTGTAGAATTTGGGTGACAATATAGAATATTTAACTTGTAATTTTTATGACAGTCCCATAATTTAACAAATACATGATTACCTACTTTATCCTAAATAGGTGATAAAATAGGCAGAAAGAAGATTGTTCTTTTTCACATTTCTCCCTCTAACTGTGGTATATTTGTAACACTATCTGTAGGCTGTAATTTTAAAAAAAGATTTTTATTCCAAGGCTACAGGGCTTGTATTTTTGAAAGTATAACTAAGGAACTATTCAGGGAAGAATAAAAAAGCACGTATGTTAGACAGGAGAAGTAAAGATGGATGAAAAAGGCTGAGGCAAAGTCAACCTATTGGCCAAGTGCCAGTCTCATCACCATCATGAGGAAGTCTGCACTGATATCTGTGTTTCTCTTCTCTGTGGTGAAAGTAGGGTTCTAGTATGATTTCTCATTAATTCTAAAGCTGCCGCCACTCTCCTCTCAGTAGTTGAAGTGCAGTACAACACCTGGGACCTCACAGATGATCAACAAACAACTGCTCCAAATGTCTTTCCCTCACTTGCTCTCAGTGGTTGCCTGTCCTAGCCTGGTCTCTCCCAGCTCTTGCAGAGCAGTCAAGGAAAATGGTGTGAGCCAGGAGTAGCCTGTGAAAGGGGACAGTCTTAAGTATGTGGAGTGGGTGGGGGGGCGGTAAGAGGACACAAGAGAGTTGGGCCCAAGTCAGAAAGACCCAGTGGGAAAGGTACTAAAGGGAAATACTGGTGTTGACAAATTCTGATTCCAAGCTTACAGAACCTTTCCCCCACCCTACATATTATTTTATTATCAAGAAATGTCTCCTGTTCAGTTCTTCCAGACACTATTCATAAAGTCTCAGATGATGTGATGGCATTGGAAATCAATTTTAAAAATTTACAGCCTTCAATAAAAAAATTTACATGTAGCTCTGTGATAGAATGTGTATCTAGATATATTATACATGTGAAAGTATTTAGCACAGAGCAGTTTGTTAATAAATATTTGTGAATGAATGAATGAATCAATAAATTCAATAATTAATAGTATGATGGATTGTGCATTGCATATCTCCTGTTTGTCCTTTGACAAAAATCCAATATATATAAAAATGCAAATGTAAGCATTAACAAACAAATAGGGCCACTACTTACCATTCAATGGTAGGCAGGGGAGACCCAAAGAAGGCACAATCTAGCAAAGCAGGCCTGTTTGCAATGACCTGATAGAGTGTGTTTGCAGGTGTGAGGATTCGTGGTGGCTCAGCTGAAAACAGTATTAAAAAGTACAATAAATATTAGAACACAGGTTTACAGTGTATTTATTAAATTTTGTTTTAAGGACATTAAAGTTTGTGGTAAAGCACAACCAACATGTTTCTGGTTCTCTGATGACTGATCCATCATCACTCCAGTGATAAGTTGGCAGAAAAAAATCAGAGTAATGAGTGTGATGACTTAAAAACAGAGGGAACTTGCCAGGTGTGGTGGTACACATCTGTAATCCCAGAACCTGGGAGGCTGAGTGAGACTGGAAGACATCATGATAAATTAAATAAGACGGACCCAGAAAGACAAATACGACACGATCTCACTTATATATGGAATCCAAACTGAATTCACAGAAGTAGAGAGTAAAAAATGGAACCAGAGGTCAAAACTGGACAAAACACAAATCTTGTTCCTCTACTAAACTATGTTCAATATCTTGGGCATTATTTAGTTATTGATTTACTTATCTGTATCTCCTACAATACAGTAAGTCCCGTGCAGTCAAGGATAGTGACTTTTGATCATTTTATCCTCAACACAGTGTCTGGTACAAAAATAATGTCAAAATGTATTTTGTTGAATGACTGACTGACCCATTATCACCCCAGTGATAAGTTGGCAGAAAAATATCAAAGTAATGAGTGTGGTGACTTAAAAACACAGGGAACTTGCCAGGTGCAGCGGTGCACATCTGTAATACCAGTACCTGGGAGACTGAGTGAGACAGGAGGATCGCAGATTTGAGGACAGCCTCAGGAACTAAGTGAGGTCCTCAGTAACTTGGCAGGATTCTGTTTCAAACTAAAAAACATAAAATAAAAAGGGGTGGGGGTGTGTAGAGGTATAATGTCCCTGGGTTCAATCCCCAGTACCAAAAAAAAAAAGAAAGAAAGCAAAATAAACCCCAAAGGGGACTAAAAAGCTTTTAACAGGCAAGGAAACAATATAGTAAAGAGAAAACCAATGGAATACGAGACAATATCTGCACACCATATGTCTGATAGGAGATTAATGTGCAAAATATACAAGGAACAGTCTTTGAGAAATTTTTACAAATATATATATAAAATTTTAACAAATATATATATATATGCATATATATTCTCCCCTAGATGGGAAATACATTGTTCAAATAAAGCCAACTATTTCAGAATATATTTGAGATTTACATTATGTCATAGTTTTAATGTATGCCTGTGACTTGGATAAAGGACAAGCATTATGATTAATTTTTCTCTTTCTTCCTTTTTTTTTGGAGGAGGGGTTTGAACCCAGAGGTCCTCTGCCACTGACCTATATCCCCAGTCCTTTTTATTTTTATTTTGAGATAGGATCTCAATTAGTTGCCCTGGTTGGCCTCAAACTTGCGATGCTCCTGCCTCAGTCTCTCGAGTAGCTGGGATTATAGGCATGTGCATGTGCCACTGCACCTAGCTTTATAGTTCATTTTCAAAAAATTAGAATCATGAAATTGTAATTAAACTTGTCAGTTTCTAAAGATGGGAGAACAGTAATATTCAGTTGCTAATAGCATACAAGTGCTATTTTCCTTTTGAAGGGTTTGACACTTAGCCTAACCATCTGTGAATGGAACAACCTGACTATTTGGTTATTTCCACAATGAGGAATTGCCACTACAAAAACTATTTTATGAAAGAGCATTAAAACCAGGCTGTGATATTCTTTAGGACAAAGTTACAAACTTTGTTACAAATCTTATTCACCTTCATGTGTTCCTCATAGTTCCAAGGACTGTGCACTGCACAGAGAGGATGCTTAATACATTTTTTGCTGAGTGAGTAGAAGACAGCAGTCATTAATTTAATTTGTCATGTCCTTAATAAAGGGAGAGCTTACCGAGCACGTTTACAAATGCATTTGCCAGTAAATATCCATATTCGTTAGAGGCATTGCACTGATAAACCGCACTTGATCTTTCTTGAACATGTGAAAAAATAATGGTATCGCCATCTATTTTTCTGCTGGGGTCATCAGGAGCAACTGTTTTGGTGTAGAAATAGAAAGTAAATTATTTTTCTTTGCCCAAAAGATGCATTTTAAACTTATAAATCTCAAGGTCTACATGATAGTAAATAGAAGAGAACTACAGCTGACCTATGCACACAAATCAAGAAGATTAGAATCTAGGCAGAAGCATCAGTTTTTTGTTCTTTTTTTTTCTTCTCCTCAGCATTTAGTTATTACTTAGTAGTATAGATTTATACTCAATATTTACTCAGTCTTAAGTGGATTGATTCTGTAACACTAAATATTATTTTGAGAGATGCAGAAAAGAAAGAACAAATTCAGGTGAAAATTGCAGAAATTCAGACAAAAAAACATTGTCTTATTCACAAAGAGACTGTGGTTATTTCTGAGGAGACCAGTTAATTATCAAAAGGAGATATCAATAGCTAGTCAAAAAATATAGAAACACTCTAGCTCCTCCAAACCTGTCTTTCTTCAGAACCTCTTCTTGAAGCAAACAAGTAAGTGCATAAATAAGTGTAGGGCCAGTAATCAAAGTGAAAATGCTTGCTTTCCTGCCCTGGAAATTCCTGAGGCTAAAGTAGAAATCAACTGTGTAAAATTTCTCTTAAAGTCAGTCTTTTCACCTAAATCCCACAAGTACTTAAAAAATGTTAAGACTAGGATTGATCCTTTACTGAAGTGGAATAAAACTGGCTGGTAATGGAATACATGTGGATTTAGTCCCAGGCATGCCCAACAACTTGAAACTGCTGCGCTATTATAGATAAATTCCTTTTTTTGTGAATGCTAAGCCCTAGGCTGTGACCTTACATTGCTTTAAAAGTACACTGTCTCAGCACGCTGATCAAAATAAAAACTAAATGCCAGCATCCTTTCATCTGAAACTGCGTTTGGCTACTTGAGCCAGTTAAAAGGATTTTACTTTCATTCTAAATGTAATTTCCTTTTCTTTGGTGATAGGAAAAGGATATGCATCTAAGGCATATTTATCTTCGCATTAAGACTCCTTTATAATTTTGAAATACAAAAAAAAAATTGGTTCACCTGTGGTTTATTAACTCTATTAAAAATAAACAAAGCTATAGTTATTCATTCTTGTTTAATTACAAATATTCAATGTAATGTGCTTACTCTCACTCATTCTGTGATAGTTTTTCTTAATGTTGCTATAACAGTTTGCCACAACTTCTAGTGGCTTAAAATAACAGAAATCTACTATCATTCAGCTCTTTAGACTGGAAGTCTGACATGGGTCCCAATGAGCCAAAATCAAAATATCAGCAGGACTGGTTTCTTTTCTGGAGGTTCTAGAGAAGAACCCATTTCCTTGTTTTCTCCACCTCCCAGAGACTCCCCATATTCCCTTAGCCATCTTCAAAGTCATCAGTGTGACATCTCTCTGATTATTCTTTGGTAGTTACATTTTCCTCTGACCACAGCCAGGAAAGGTATTCTGCTTTTGAGGGTTTGTGTGATTAAATTCGGTTCAAACTAGATAATCCGGGATAATCTCTCCATCTCAAGATGCTTAACCTTAATCACATGTGTAAAGTCTGTTCTGCCATATAAAGTAACGTAGTCACAGGTTCCAAGGGTTAGGATGTGGACATCTTTGAGGGGGATGGGCATTACTCTGCCTAACACATATTTCATCATATTTACAGGCTGAAATTCTTTTAGCTGTTTCAGACCAGAATAATCTAAAGATGCATCATCTAGTAAAGTTTAGAACAAAGTTTTTGCTTTCAAAGGCTTCTAAAACTCCAATTTATAAGCTATTCTTCATAGTCTGATTAATGCCTTCATTCTTGAGCCAGTGTGAGAGATGTTCTTACAAAGGTAGTTGTTATGACTCTGATCATAATCAATAGCTAATTTATGAAATCATCTCAGATATTCCAGTTTGTTCAGTTTGTGGTGGAGTGGGTTGAGATATTTTGAGTTTGTTTCTTAGCTTACACCTGCTATTTCTGACTCTGAGAGCTTCAAAATTCCCTTAAGAGACAGGTTATCCCAACCAGAAGGCAAACACGAGTCATAATTCTTTCCATAGGCTGTAGAGTCACCAATAAATGACAGCAGAGGACAGAAATGTTCCACTGGCCTAGGAAGAGAACTGTAGCTATTGCAGTCGGCCATGGACATGAGAATGTGGTGTGCATTAGAACAGCCCATGCTCCTTGTCCCAAAGCCAAGTCTTGTCTCATTAGGGCCTTTCTGGCTCACTCTCAGGAAAGCCCATCTACCACCTCAAGAAGACATGTCAGACAGAACACAGTGTTTCTGGAGACTTTTCTTTGTTGATTATTCTTAGTTCTTGTGGACAAAGCAGTTGGGCACTCTGTGTTGGGACCCTTCAGAGGATTCTTGGTGCCAACCATGTGCATACCCTGCATGTGCCTCTGCAGACATGCCAAACAGTGGATATGGTGAAGGTTATTTAGACTGATGAAGCACTCACAGAGCTCTGGGCCAAATCTCTCTGGATGGGTGGCAGTCTGTGTGAGAAGTGCTCCTCAAAGTCCTTGAGTATATTAAAAGTCACACCATTAGCTAGGTATGGTGGCTCATTCCTGTAATCCCAGTACTTGGGAGGATCACAAGTTTGTGGTCAGCCTTAGCAATTTAAGAAAGACCTTCTGCAACTTAGTGAGACCCTGTTTCAAAATTAAAAAATAAATAAAAAATAAAATTGGGCTGCGGTGTAGCTCAAAGGTAGAACACCTATTGATTAAATCCCTAGTACCACACACACACACACACACACACACACACACACACACACACACACACACAAAGTATTACCATCATCTGATGTTTAAGAGTACAGAATTTCATTTTTTTTTAACAAGAAGAAAAAGGTTTGGAGACCTGTTGCACAATAATGTGAATACATTTAACACTACTGAATTATATACTTAAAAATGGCTAAGATGGTAAATTTTATATTTTTTAAACACAATAGTAAGGATGATGATGATGATGATAAAAGTTATACAACCATGATCTTGGGAGATGTAGCTCAATTGACAAAGCTAGAAGGGCAATTTTCCCCAAGTAGAGACCCATCAGTCACAAACATAAAGTATTTCTGTAGAAGTTGAGTTTTTCTTTGGGATTAAGACATTCTTGTACTTGAAAGGCAACTGACTGTATCTGCTTGTTTAGGAGAAGTCTTCAAATATTTATTTTTGGCAAGGTATTTAGGAATAAGCAAACTCCTTAGGTACGAGAAATGAGTAAGTAGATCACTCTGTGTGTATGGAGGTTTGGATTCCATTTTTCCTTAAGCTCTTATTAAAAAACTGCAAACAAACCCAGGAACTACTATGGTGACATATGGAGGCTCAGCTGGTAGCTGGACACAGAATGAAATCACTAGTGCAGGGACATTTGAATCCTTTGGATACTATGTGCTGGCTACTGGGAGGGAATAATTCTGCAGCTTCCAAGCCCAAATTACCTAAAGAATACAATGAATTCTGGGAACAACTAATGTAATTTGCTGAAAATGGACACCAGAGAAAGGAATTTGAGAGCACAGAATCACCACATATAACTTAAAGGCCCAAAGGTAAAACTGGGGTGATAGTCTTCAGAAAATATTTTCTTTAACCTAACTCTTCTGACATGACTGCCTAAAACTGCAAATGTTTCCAACATTTAGATAATGAGAGAACTACTAATAATGCCACCTTACAAGTACAGAATATTACAAATCTTTAAGATATTTTAACAACTATTACATAATTTATTTTACAAAGAACTTTGTGAAAGAGGTTAACTAGATAATATTTTATGCATTTTGGATATGAGAAACTGAAGACTTAATGGTTTAATGAGATTAATGATCATTATTAATGCTCATTATTAAGTTGACCCACTCAGACAAGTTTCCTGGCATATGAACTTTTTTTTTTTTTGCGGTACTGGGTGTTGAACTTAGGAGCATTCTACCTCCGAGCTATACCCCCAGCCCTATTTTTTATTCTTTATTTTGAAACTGAGTCTCACTAAGTTGCAGAGTGCCTCACTAGGTAGCTGAGGCTGGCCGCGAACCCGGAACCTCTGGTCTCAGCCTCCTGAACGCTGGGATTACAAGCGTGCGCCACCACGCCCGGCGCATATGAACTTTTAAACATATTATAGAACCAACTTTTAGGTGAAGAGTTGAATTCTTTTTTTCATCTATGTATTCCACCCCCTACAAGGAGAGGCCAACTGAGCCCCTTACTTTTGAGAAAAGGAAGAAGGATGCCACCACAGTAGAATCTTGGGGCAATCCTGGACTAGGCTTCCATTGCCCTGGCTGCTTATCATGTGTCACTGGCTTTCAATCGCTCCCTTCACAAAAATATATGACTGGGGCAGGAAGAGGTCTTATCTCCTGTCTCCTTTGCTCTTTTGCCTCCTTATACATGAGAGGGAAGAAGGCTTTGAGTATAAGAATGATGTGTTCTTGTACCTTCGCTATACAGGATAGCCTGAGATCTAACACAATTCATGGAGATGAATAAAGATCTGCACATAATACTCTCTCAGTGCCTCCTGAGACAGAGACAGGAATCATGGTGGTCATGGCCTTGGCCCTGGGGACCCCCACCAGGATGGAAGAGGCTGTCAGTGAGGAAAACAGAGAAGAGAAGAAGAGACTTAGGAACACTCATTTAGAGGTGATTCGTAAGTTCTGATGGGTGACTTCCTGGGAGTGTCAGGAAATGCTTTGCCCAAGCTGCTGGCAGAAAAGTCTTTTTTCTTTATGGTTCTGGATTCTGTCTCCACATCCTCTCAGACACTGCAGGTCATGCAGGAAAGCTGAGTTCTCCTTTGGCACCAGCTCTTACAGCTTCTGATTTCTGAATTATGTAGATTGCTTCAAAAATATTCTGGATGGTTTGGGGGCAAATATTTAATACAGCCTGTTTGTCACCTCAAGGAAAGTTTTAAGTTACCCAGCTAGTCTTGAGGGCAGGAATGAGGAGCACAGCACTTCAGAAGCCATTGAGATATGAGCCCAGGTGATTTGGAGTTAATCCTTCCAGTTTATAAAACAGTTTCCAGGTCTAAAACATTGCCACAAATCAATAACATCGAGTTTTGCTAGCAGAACCCAATTTTTACCCCTCCCTCACCCTGATCTTGAGTTTCCTTTCCCAGTATTTGTGTGCACTGAGCAGCCAGCGCCTGCAGAGACACAGGAGACAGGCAATGTTCTTGAGTGATAACAAATCAAGAGTGGGAGGCTGTGTCTGGCAGTATGCATCCCTGGATGTGTCTTTGCTGGGTGGCCCAGGGGACAAACCTCAGGTACCTGGCGAGGACACTGCATAGCTCCCTGTACTGTGGTAGTGCAGAGCACAGCTGTGCGCTGGCCCCAGCTGCTGGTCCATCAACTTGTCTGTAGTCTCTTGGGGAGAAGGTATTGCCAGCAAGCCAGCTGGTGCCCCCAATCAATTTCTGGGGCCTATGCTAAACCCTGTGAAGGTCTGTAATTCTGACTATGCTCATTCAGTGCCACTGTATACTGCAGCAGATTTTGCTCTTGGTCCTGACTTTGCCTCTTCCCATCTTTCTACCATCCTATACTCACAACCCAGTACTGCTGAGTGCCTCTGTGGGGTGCATGACTCATCAAACTACACACAAGAAACAAGCACCAGCCCCATTTCCAGAAGGGTTCCCAATCTCAAAGGCAATTCTGTTTAGGAGTCTTGGTCTCTAAATTCACATGGTGACTACCAGGAAGAATGGAATAGTCAAGGTGCAAGCCTCCTCAAACCTCTACTGACTCTTTAAAGCAGTTTCCTTCCTTATTTATGCCTTATCAGAGGGTGCCAATACACAGGAGGGGCATGTTCACTTTGAACTTAGCTATTTAAGACTTAGTATCCACCCACAAGGCCACTCAGCAGAAGTCGTAGGTGGACCAGCTGCTGAGGTCCAGGGGTGGGGAACAGCTGTGTCCTTTTGCAGTATCATCATGCAGGAGGCCCGCCAGATCATCATCATCTTTTGGTTATGAGATGTCACAACGGAGTGACTGCACGTGGCAAGCCGAGGTCAGGGCACCCTGGATCTGTAGGAACTACACAATCTCCATCATATCTTTTGGGCCTCCTTTTTCCTGCCCCAAAGGGACTAAAAGAATACTTTGGGAATGGAAGAAATGAACTGATTTGGAAGCTGATTTGACAGATTTTTGCCTGACTCTTGTTGCTCTGGACCTAATTGGATGATTTGGGGTATAGAGAAAGGGCCTAACTTGTCTTCCTGGAACCACTGCCCTCTTTTCCCAAAGCAGGAAGGCCTCCTGTAGTTGATCTTCCTCCTCAAATTCTGTTCAAGAGGGAGTGACTATGAGTGCATTTTCAAAATTCTTAATACAATTAGAATACAAAGTTCCCTCAAGGGGCTGCCTGCACTGATGCTGTGGTCTGAATGTTTGTGTCCTTCCAAAATTCATACATTGAAACCCTACTCTCAAGTTGATAGTATTAAGAGGTGAGGCCTTTGGGGTGATTAGGTCATGAGGGCTCCACTCTCATGAACGAGATTAGTGCTCTTAGAATAGGTTTGAGGGAGCCTCATTGCCTCTTCCACCATGGGAGCATGCATAGAAGGCAGAATCTATGAAGAAGGGCCACTTTCCAGACACCAAGTCTGCCTGTACCTTCATCCTGGACTTCCTAGCCTCCAGAGCCCTGAACAATGCATTTCTCTTGTTTATAAATGGCCCAGTCTAAGTTATTATAGCAGCAGGAACAGCCCGTGAAAACTAATTTGGAAGGACAACAAGCAAATCAGAAGGAAATATCAACCTCATTACAACCTCATTACCTAATCTCCTACTCATATCTCAATGCTCCCTGCTTAAGGACTGCACTGTGACTGTCAAGCTGAAGGGTTTATCTCTTAGTGTCTCTGGGCCCCCATTTCCCCTGCTGACTGGCTAGATGGAAGCTCCCTCCCAAGTGTCTGTTTTGCTGAGTCTAGATCTCAGAAGCACATTTAGTCTTCCATAAATCATAAAGAATCTCTGGGCTGGAAAAAAAAATTGTTGCAAATGTGCTGAGTGTGCTCCATCACTTACTGCTCTTCTGTATGTACTCTCAGAAAACCTTAGATACATGCCATCAAGCTTCTTTTAGTTTTGCTTTCCTTTCACTTTTTCTCTCATAATCCCTTGAGATTGTCAATAGCCTCCTGATACATAACTTATAACCAGCCTTTTCTTATCCTGATCATAGCTAAAACTGGGAGTGGAAATACCCAAACCCCACTTACTGGTCTTTTAGGAATTTGTGTTCTCTCAGGAGCATATTTCTCTACACAGTAAACACAGGCTGTCTGTTTCAAAGTGTGTGAGAACTACTACTACTACTAGGCTTTGTGTCACAAGTGTGTCTCCCAATAAATACTCATGGGGCATGGTATGATTACTCAGTTTAAGCCTGTAGTCATCATATCCTGAGGATGAAGAGCAGGGACTTGTGCCATATTCAAGTTTCAAGAAAGTCATGCAGAAGTAGAACCAATATTTGATTCTGACTTAGAGGTGATGAGGGGCCAGGCTGCTCTCTATCATGAGCCCAAGGTTACCTCTACTGTGAGTAGAGAACACCTTTGCAGATGATCACCACATTGATTGGAAAGGGAACCCGAGGCTGGGTTTGAAGAAGAAACTGATTTTCTCTCTCTGGGTCTAAGAGGATGACTGAGCCCCAAGAAGTGGAAAATGTCCAGAGATTCTGTTGGCAGCAGGGAGTGGTGGGTAAGTAGAGGAAGAGAACAGCTAGTGGGCTCTCTGCTCCATGCATGGCTTAGGAGTCTGAGGCAGTGGGGTGCAATATCCACTTTAAGTTTATTTTTGCCCCTTTGCTATAATTTCCTTCTACTATTCCCAAGCTTATAACCAAGCTTTACAAAACTGGTCTTTGTTGTGACTTAGAAGATTAATGGAAGGTCCTCTAACCACACTTTGGAGGACCCTTATGGGAAGTTGGGGAAAAGCTGGTTAATAAGAATGAGCTGGGAGTGTAGGGCAGCAGACCAGGGAAGGTGGCCAAAGATGACAGGCACAGCCAGGGGACATTAGCACGGCTCTGGAGTGACCTAAGCAATACTCAGGGAGGGGAAACTGGCAAAAGATTGAGCACACTGCATAGGAGTGGAACCAGGGCATGTGTTAAGAGTTAAATGGAAGGGGACCTCTAAGGACTGGAGAACTTGGGAACACCTGGAATACACCTGAGAGTGAACACTTTTTAAAGTTGAGCCAACTGTGTTTCTTATGCTGAATCCCCTGTCGATAGGCTTAGTCTCCCTACCCATACCCTCTGACTCCTATGTTTCCACAAATCACTTGATGTTTTGAACAAAAATATGCATCTGAACTCTTTGCTGATGTTCATTTCTTCCTTGCCCATCTCATTCTTCATGATGCATGTAAAAAAACAGAGCAAATATTTCCAAGTCCCGATCGACACACCTCGCCATTTTAATAGCGTAAACTATTCAAAATCATAGTAAATACCTAAAGTAATAAATAAAACTCTAAAAGTAACTTGGTGCCTCTGCTTAACTTCTAAATGGTTTTCTTCCTTTATCAGAGCTATTTTGTCACCATTTGTTTCTTGCTGAGATGCAGACATGCTTTGAAAATATCCTGCAACTAGAAGTAGGTGAAGGAAACTTACTTTCTACTGGGACTCCATTTGTTAACCAGCTAATTCTGGGTTTGGGGTTGCCATTCGCTCTGCAGATCAGGGTTCCATCCTCTCCTGGGGATAGCACAAGATTTTGAGGTGCCATTATCCAGTATGGAGCCGCTTTATTGAAAGAAGAAAAGCAAGATCAATAGTCTGAATCAATGAAGTATTGTAGCAAAAGAATATATTGAATCGTTTTAATAACAAAAGATAAACATTTCACAAAAATTTTTTTGGTTTCTTTTTTTAGAGTGAAAAAAATTTTAAGTGGTGCTTCAAAGAACACTTAGATTTTCCAAAGAAGGTTTAAAGATCTCCCAGACTCTAGACCTGTTTGATACAAATATTATAGTTTCATTTCATATTAAAATTGATCAGACATCAAAGAGAAGGCAGAGTTATCTAAGGTTGTAGAGCATTTTACAAGTACAGGTAGGGCTAAAAAACTTGAATTGAAATTCTGAGCCCTGTAGATTAGATATAATTATACGGTTAGAAAGCAATTTAAAAATCTTTTCATTCTTGTTCCCATGCATCATTCTCTCAACCTCCTCTAAGGTCAACATCTTACATAAGTACAGTTATCAAAGCAAGAAATTAATATCAGTACAATAAATTATACACTTTGTTAGGGTTTCCCCAGTTTTTCCACTAATGCCTTATTTCTCTTCTAGGATCCTGTCCTAGACACCACATTGCACGCATTGGCTTATTATGTGACCTTAGCCTCTTCCAGTCCTTGTCTTTCATGACCTTGACACCTACCTTCAATCCTTCCTTCCTTCTTCTTTTTTTTTTTTTTTGGTACTAGGATTAAACCCAGAGGCATTCTACCTCTGAGCTACACCCCCAGCCTTTTTTATTATTTGTTTTGAAACAAGGTCTTACTAGGTTGCTGAAAGTCTCCTTACATTGCTGTGGCTGGCTTAGAACCTGTGATCCTCCTGTCACAGTCTCCCAAATCCTAGGACTACAGGTGTGCACCACCACATCCTGCCGACCTTAACACTTTGAAGAATACTAATCAATTTGGTAGCATGTCTTTCAACTAGAGTTTGTCTGATGTCATCTGATGCCTAAGGTTTTGGGGTTTCAAGATTATCACAGATAGGCACAGTGAGTGGCACATGCCTGTAATCCCAGTACTTGGGAATCTGAGACAGGAATATCTCAGTTTTGAGGCCAGCATGTGGTAACTTAGTGAAACCATGTTAAAAAAAAAAAAAAGAGGTGGGGGGGCTGGGGGTATAGCTCAAAGGTGTAATGACCCTGAGTTTAGTCCCTAGTACCACAAAAAGAAAAAAAAGAAAGAAGGAAGGAAGGAAGGAAGGAAGGGGAGAGGAGGAGGAAAAAAGAAAAGAAGAGGATGGAAAAATGCCACAGAGGGGCTGGACTTATTTGGCTGTACCATATTCAGGGAGGACAGCAGAGATCAAGATGACTTGTTGGTGATGTTCACCTTCATCACTTGGTCAAGGTGCTGTCTCCACTGCAAAGTTACTATTCTGCATTCCATACTCTGTTCATTAGCAGTGAGTCATTAAGTGCAGCTCACACTCCAGGGGAGGGGTAGCAATATCTCCACCTCCTCAAGGAAGGAGTATTAAAGAATTAGTGGACATATCTTAAAAATTCCCCAGTGATTCATTTTTAGGGGCAGAGAGAGACACTTTAAAGCTATGCAATATACTGTTTCTCCTTAACATTTCACCCACTAATTTTAGCATTCATCCATGAACCTCGTTTGCAGCAGTCATCACTGTGGGATTATATTAGTGAGTTTCAATTATCCTTACTCCTTCTATATTTCTTAATTGGAATTATTCTGTGAGGAAGATTTAAAGGAGCACAGTTTTAACATGGTTAAGATGCATGCGCAGTAAGGAGGAAAGATTCAAGGTACCATGATGTTGATATACATTTACATTTACTGAAGAACATAATCCAAGCTGTATTAAGTCAAAGTTTCAGGGTCTTTCATGAAAGCAAGAGGAATGCACCTTAGATCATGAACTACCTTTGACTGTGACAGAAATGGTGTGATGGATGGCTCCTAGTACATTTTTTGCTATACACTGGTAATTTCCAGAGTCGGCTTCTGAAACCTGAGTGATCTGCAAGGTTTTCTTGAAGTTCTGATAAAGTGTCCGGTTGATGGGCAGCATTCCATCTTCTTTTATCCAGTAAATAATTGGGGTAGGCCTGACAGGATAAATAAAGAATGATGTTACAAAAAAAGCTCATCTGTGACTGCTTCTGAAGGTGAATTTTTAGGCAAGTTTATAACAGATTCTTATGTAAAGACCATGAAAAACATATGGATATTTTAATTAGCATCACACTTTTATAAATAATGCTCTAAACCTACATTGGAAATGGTAAGTTGCTATTTTCACATAATCAGAGGTAATTTATGGCACACCATCAACTTTGATTTCAATGATGTAGTCTTCCTAGCACGAGTTGCTTTACTAAAGGAACCTAGTTGTTTTCTTTAAAATCCTGATAAATGAAGGACTCCTGGACTTTTTTTTTTTTTTTTCTTTTTTGGTACTGGGGATTGAACCCAGGGGAATTTTACCTCCAAGTTAAACTCTCAGTTCTTTTTATTTTTTGTTTTAAACAGGGTCTCAATAGGTTGCTAAGAGCCTCACTACATTGCTGAGCCTATCTTTAAACCTGTAATCCTCCTGTCTCAGCCTCCCAAGTTTTGGGATTACAGGCTTGTACCACCACACCCAACCTCCCGGACATTTTTAAATGAAGGTATCATGTCAACCAAGAGACATGTCATTAAATTAATGATATTGAACTATAATTTTTCATCAGCTAACATTAAAAATGTACAGAGAAAGACCTTGCATACATACCTGTGCCCATGAACTTTTATATACATTTCCATATCAAATGGAAGAAGTTTCCTATAACAAGCTATTTAATGATGTGAATTAAGTGATTAGACTATTTAGTATTCTTTCCTTAATTTCATTACTACTGATATTTTAAAGATACTATTATAGTAATTGTTAAATACATCAAATTTGTATACCATTTTCCATCTGACTGTTTCTTAGTAAATCATGCTATATAGAAACAGATGAAAAGCCAGAATATACACTTGGAGTTAAATTTTCAAAGTCTCAGCCCTGCCCTTAACTTCCTCTCTGATCTTGGATCCCTGACTTCGCTGGGCCTTAGTTTCCTTAGTCGCTTTAATGAGCCTAAGAATGCTTGACTTAATCTAATGACTTCAGAAGGGTTTCATGAGGGCAAAATGAAAGTGCATTCAACATAAACACTTCCTAACTATACTCCAAGCCCCTAACTGTGAGTTGAGAAGATAATGATGAATATAGTCCAGGCCTCAGGACTGTGTGTGTGTGTGTGTGTGTGTGTGTGTGTGTGTGTGTGTGTGTGTGTGTGTTAGCTACTGGGGATTGAACTCAGAGGGATTCTACCTCCAAGATATTCCCCATACTTTTTATGTTTTGCTTTGAAACAGGGTCTTGCTAGGTTGTTGAGGCGATCCTTTAACCTGCGACCCTTCTGTCTCAGCCTCCCAAGTACTGGAATTACAGGTGTGCTTCACCATGCTAAATTTGAACATTTTAAGTGTCATGCTGGTGCTTAACTAATAAACTCTATGTAAACATTACAAAATACAAATAAAAATATGAAATTCAAAACATTTGTGTTCCCAAGCATTTCAGATAAGAGATACTCAACCTGCATAACACTTGAGGGAAGAGGAGTCATTAAATGGTCAAAATGATACTTTTGCTTATAATAAGTTGAAGCTTAGAGATTAAGCCATTTTCTAAAAAAATGATGAAAATTGGATTTAACAAAAATTATGGTGAAGAAGATGGATTTTTAATTTATCTTTAAAGGAGAGATTGCTAATTTCAGTTTAAGGAGTTGTCATGTATAGTGTGATTTCCTGATTTGGCCAGTAGAGGCCTCTGTTTGCCTCCTAAAGTAATTATTGCTGGATTCAGGAAAGACTGTGAGGCTATTGAGTGTCCTCAGGTCAGGGACAGCAGAGATCACGCAATGCAAAGACAGCATCAGTCTGGAATTCCACTCAAGGCTCTTAGTGGATGTGGATGTGCTTGTACCAGTGCACTTGCTCTTTTCTAGGCACTAGATGGGGGCCATGTAGAAACTCACTTGTAATATGAACCTAACTCAAGAGTTGCTCTTGATCTGAGACAGTTCTCCCTGCAATGCCTGTCAAAGACACATCAATTCTGAGCTGTGCACAGATAAGACATTTCAAAGAATCAGGACTTAGCCTTGTGATCCGTTAATAGAAAGTTAATAGAAAGTGTGCCAGTTTTGAGGCTGGGCCATAAGATGCCTTGCATGCTATTGTTAGGAGAAAAAGCAGACTCTGAAAGTCATGAACCCACAGCTGGGCTACATAGCAGGTCCATGAACTGCCTGTAGACTGCTAGACAAATGATCAATAGTAAACAGCTATTATTTTCAAGGCACTAAGCTCTGAGGTAATTTCTTACAAAATAGCAAAATCATATCCCTTTATGATAACACAGGAATCACAAGGTGATTACTGATACTTATTGCAATATGAACACCACTACATTAACAAAATATTTTAACAATAATATGAGAGTCATACACTCTACTTTGGAAATCACTAAATTTTCCTTGGTGCTTGATGGAATTAGTATAAGGCAATGACTCTTCCTGTGATAGAAATACTTCTCCACCAATCTATTATATCTTTATAAGAAATGTGCATCAGGATGGAAAGTAGCAACTTACAGGCCTTCTGCGATGCACTCTAGCGAAAGTGTATTTCCTCTTAATTCCTCCTTGTGACTTGCACTGCCTTCTGGAGTTAAAAGTGTTGGTGGCCTCTCTCTACTTGCTTTAGCTACAAACAAGAAAGTCAATATATATTAGACATTATAAATATATAAACTTCTAGAAACACAATTACTGCCAAAAAAACACAGTCACCCTTTTCAAAACCATTTAACATTGATTATGACATCTGTTGAGCTACACATAAACACTCTGTCTTATAAATGGCTGTCACCCACTCAGTGAATCAGGAATAGAAAAATTTTGGTTGCATAATCACTAACAGTAAGGATTGTTTTTCTTTTGTCCATTTCTTTAATTCAGGTTAGGTTTTTTATAAATTTTATGTGGGTTGGTAATTTGAAAACTTAAAAAGCATGTTATTAAACTACACATCCTTTAAGATTAGTGCTGTATCTTCTGAAAGATGTCAGGTTACTTATAAAGGTGTCATTATGAAAAAGGTATTTTAATTTGCACCAAGGATAACATTGTAGCCAATTCCATTGATTAATATATCAAGATTTCCAAACACAGTTTATGACTAATAAAACAAAAATAGGGATTTACTGACAGAAGTCTGGCAAGTTGCATGCCATAAATTAGCAATAATGGTAACATTAAAGAAATTAAAATCTGTTTCCTTAATGACCAAATAAAGAGGGTTTTAAGTCAGAGATCCTAAGGATATTTATACACTCCACCTTCCTTTTTAGGTAGTCTTCCAACAGGTGGCCTTATCTTCTGAAGACTTTTCTGAGAAACTTGAAGTAGAAATGATATCTTAAGTTTCTGTAATTCTTCATAGTTTTCAAACTTAAATATTTAATGCTCGCAAGAACTGAATGAAAAGGTAATATACAAAATATTTGGATTCCTCAGAAGAAAAATTGAATAGTAGAAAAGGTATTACTTGAGAGAAATTTGTTTTTTAAAGAATTTAGAGATTAAGGAGGAACCTTACTTTTCTAAAATCATTTTGTGAATGATCTTCAGGCCTATGTTTTTCAGGAATATACTAAAATAAATAAAATAAAATAAAGGCAGGGGTTGTGCCATATTACTGATGATGCCATAATGCTCCTATCTTCTCAAGGGTGAAAAATTAGTACTGCAGAAATTCTGCCTTATGGATAATTAAGAAAACCCCATATGCAGAACCCATTATTTTCATTGTTGGACAACACTTGAGCCACATTTCCCTTAAGGAAATCAAATTCCTTTCAATTTGAAAGTTAAATGCTCTATTTTTATTTTTAAAGTGTACTTTTACTGAAGATAGTGACTTGGTTTCAAACAAAAATAAGAGAAATTCTACTGCTAATTGTATCCACATACTGGCGGGGGGAATGTGATGATTTACTATGAAGTCCACTTAATGTTAATTGCTACAAACGTTGATGACTCAGTATTTTAGCAAGTTAAGATACCCGGTTAACTCTTATTTAGTTCATGAGAAAAGTTTATGAGCACGACAAAAAATGGAAAATATAATTCTGAACATATATATGAAAGATTTTATACAAATCATGTGAAATGGTTCTTTACATGAAAACAGTTATAACAAGTTTATTATACATACACCATGGAGAATGTTTTAGTGACATGCTTGGAAATTTATAGCTAAATTATATAGGAAACATACATTTATACTAGTGGTATTAAACATGTAACTAGAAATTTCATAAAGAAATAAGGTTAAATAGCCATGGAGGTGAAGTTAGTGAACTAAAGTCTACAATGAAGGAGAGAATCAGTTATGATCACCATAACTCACCACCATAAAACTCAGTGTCACTCAAATTAGCAGCTATAGTGTCATTCAATTCATCCACTGAAATAAACAGAATATTATGAAGAGGGCACAAAAGTAGGGGAGAAGGTTCAAAATCCATTGGGCAACAAAAACAAGTGTATATAGCTAAGCTAAGTGCCATCTCTACCAATAAACATAGTGCTTTACAGGGTATATGACTAACTCACTAATCCACATAGCCACCCCCAACCCATAATATGTCAACCTATAACTTAAGCTGCGGGACTGTCAAATAAAAGGCATTGTAGGGCGTGCAGTGCACACTAATGCTCAGAGTACAAAGTACTCTAGACAGCCATCATGGAAATAGTCATGGCAATTTCAGCAAAAAATGCAAAGTACAGTATTTAGAGTATGCATGCTCTTTCTAACACATCAATGATCTTCAGGAAGTTTCCTCATCAATGACCCTGTTTGTCTCAAAGCCAGTAGTATTTAATGGTTGATAATTTTCCACATATGTATGAATACCATTGAAAGAAAGATTCAGGCAACTGAACTCTTACCTGAAATCACCTTCAGAGAAATAGGTTGCTTCTGCTGTATGGTTTGTGTGTGATTAAATCTGGCATAACAGATATAGTCTTCACGGGTGTCTTCTGGGAGGACATTGGAAAAATAAAGGTCTCCATTCAGACCTTGAGAAACCCTCTCATTCTGTGGAAGTCTTTGAAAGGCTATAGAAAGGGAGAGAGATATCTGGATCATTCCATTCTCTAAGTTAGCAATTTATCTACTAATAGTGCTGTGGATTTCACTTGAACATATTCTTTTCTATAAAGTTCTTGAGGAAAAGCAAGCACACCTATAAGCCTAGTACCTGGGAGGTAGAAAAGCCCTGGTTTCAATTCCTAGTACCAAAGAAAACTAACTCTTTCTCTCTCACTCTCTCTCTCTCTCTCTCTCTCTCTCTCACACACACACACACACACACAGTAACTGCCCAACCATAATTTCTTAAGTGGAGTGGGGAGGTGAGATTAGAATCATAGAGTAAAGTATTTTTATTAAGCAAGTATAAACAAGAAAATGTTTTACAAAAGTTTGTATGACCTTTTTAATACCTAAATTATACTCCTTAACTGCACATATCTATAAAAAAAAGTAAGAAAGTATGTAAGGATGTTAATATAGGTTGCTTGTCCCTGAGCAAGGAATTGGGCATACCAGCTCCCATCCTTTCTGAGCCCATGGTCTAACTGAAAAGTCTGGCAGCAAATGAGCAATGACTCAAAGGTGCAATGATGCTATGATACTATTTAATGCTGTGACTGTCCTTGAGAAGACCCCATAGGCTCAGTTTCTTTTTCTTTTGTGAATTACTTATCATCTTTGTCATACTACATCTTTTCCTCATCATACGTACAACTTCTTGCCTGTCTCTCACACTAAAATTCCAAGAGCAGACACCATCATTCACTTTATCCATTGTTGTAGCTCTGGACCAGTGCCTGGTCCCTTATAGGGGTTACTTCAAATATTCATAGAAGAATTAAATGAATGACCATCAGCACTCTGAATTTCCAGTTTCAAGCATGACAATTTACCTCCTTTCAGATCTAGTTAAGAAACTGTCCATCATTAGGCACAGAGGGAAGACTTCCTATGTGAAGGAAGTTTGCAGGGAGGCGGGACTCGCTGATCTCTGCATGAAGTAATACTTGGCAGGCTCAAATGGATGCTGAAACTCCTGACTCAGTTCGTGGAGAGTTTTTCAGCTCCAAAGAGAGAAAATTAGTTCAAGTTGCACACCCCAGTGGCCTTAGGCCAGGTGTTCTGTCTTCCTGTAGGATTTCTTTAGTTTGAGTGGAGCAGGTATGCTCCTCCTGTGACTGTGCCTGGTCTAACACTTCACATAATGCAAAACTATGGTTAAAAACCTGAAGCTCCCTACTGCAGGTAAAGGAGTCTCACCTTAACACCATAGGTTAAATGTATTAACCAAGTTCTTGGTCAAGATGGAGGTGTGGCAGTGGTTGCAAATTCATAGTTTTAAGCCATTAGTCCCCCAGAAAAGGACTGTTTCAAAAATACGTGTAAGCCCGGCATGGTGGCACATGCTTGTAATCCCAGTACTTGGGAAGCTGAGACCAGAGGATCTGGGTTCGCAGCCAGCCTCAGCTATTTAGTGAGGCCTTCCAGCAACTTAGTGAGACTCTGTTTCCAAATAAAGAATCAAAAATAGACTGAGGGTATAGCTCGGAGGTAGAATGTCCCTGGGTTCAATCCCCCACAAACAAAACAAAACAACAACAAAAATACTTGTAAAAAAAAAGTGTATATATTTACTTAATGGATACACAAATCTAAAGACATATTGTCTTTTGTTTCTCCTGCTATTTTTTATTATTCATGGGTGTTGGTAGATCAAATATATGGCTTCACCAGGCTGGTACCATTTTGCTCTTTAAATTTCTTTGTATTACACTTGGAAAAAATGTATGCAGATATAAATAATTTTATAATGTCATCTTCCAAGATTGCTGTATGGATCTCGTTTTTTTTTTTTGTTCCTATTCCAGATGCAATTTCATTTAAAAGGTCAGAAGCTTTGCCAACAGCCTAAAATGCATGTAAATGATGTGTCTGGCTGTGCAATGTGGGGGGAAATAGTTCCATAGTCTGATGATTCTGAGAGTTTGCATGTGATATGTCTCTTCATTAAATGGAGAGGAAACCATTTCTGAATGACTAAATACTGGGCCTCATTTTGGCAATGACATTTGGAGAGTTTTGTTCTCAAAGCTATAAGTCACTCACTTATATTTGGTTGGCTATTTATTCTTTTAAAACTTGTAAAAGATGTTATGTAATGAAAGAGAAAAAATAGATATTTGTTTTTTTCATTTCTTTGTACTACCTTCTCTGAGAGATTTCACAAGGGTAAAAAATGAAAATTGAGTGTTAGAGCCAAATTTTCTTATTAGTAATATGTATAGCCTATGACTGCAGAAGAAATCATGTTGTAAGAATAGAATAATTTTTTCTACAAATATTTTGAATTTATTCCCACCATTCCACCTGAATGACTCTTGCCAAGATCATTAGCGACCTTCGCGTTGCCAAATCCAAGAGTTGTTTCTCAGTCCTCATGGTATCAGCAGCGTTTGAAACAGTTGTCTTTCTGTCTTCTTGACTTACTCTCTCCACTTGGCCCCCTGGATGCCATTCTCCTTTTGTTCTCTTCTGATCTCAGTGACTGCTCCTTCTCATCAGCTTTGTTGGTTTCTCCCTAAGTTCCTTATCTCTAGAGGGTTCTTGGTTTCAGGCCCTCAACCTCTGCTCCCCACTACCTGCGTCCCTCCCTAAGTGCTCCCATCCATCCCAGTGCTCTGGGTATGCTCTCTATGCACTCACGGTCCACGCATTGCCGATCATCCTCCTGACCCACAGACCTCTTCTGACTCTTGCTAGGCATCTCTACAAGAATGTGTCACAGACCTCTCATGTCTTGAACTCTGGTTTCTTAGTTCCCAAGCAAAACCATGTGCTACCACTAAGATAACATGCTAAGTTATTAGCATAGGAAATTTTGGAGGGTGGAAGAGGCAGTACAAGAAACAACTCCCTCAAGGACATGGACAGACGCCAGTCATGGTGTCACACACCTGTAATCCTGAGGTAGAATAGAAGAAATAACATTTTAGGTAGGAAGGAGATGAATTGGGAAGGAAAGGAAAGTATAGTTTTAAAATCTTTAGTTTCACTTTAAACAGAACTTATTTACTCTTAGGCAAGAGCCAGGAGGCCGCTGCCATCCTATACCGCCTCATTTCCAGCCATGCATCCTTAGCCACCCCCTCTCGAGGTATCTTATAAAAAAGGGTTGCAAGAGATCCCACACTCTCGAGGTGGTCTGTGTTTCCCCTGAATGTGTATCTTTACTTTTCTTGAATTAAGCCTCTGCCTTTTTCTCTGACTAGCTTGTGTTGAAATTCTTTTTGCCATGGAAGCCAAGAACCCCACAGAATTATTGTGTTCTCCCCTGACAATCCCAGTACTTGGGAGGCTGAGACAGGAGGATCGCAGGTTTGAGGCCAGCCTTAGCAACTTGGCAAAGCCCTCAGCAACTAAGTGAGACTCCATTTCAAAATAAAAAGTAAAATAGGGCTGGGGATGTAGTTCAGAGGTAAAAAAAAAAAAAAAAAAAGCCCCTGAGTTCAATCTCCAGTCACACACACACACACACACACACACACACACACACACACACACACACACACGAGGATAGGAACGGGGTAGACAAATTTGAAATTGCCTAATGAATGGGCTTCATTTCCCATTGCCTCAGTTTCTTTACCTGGAAAGTGGAAAAAAAAATCGAACATCTCTCATAGGTATGCTGTAAAAAGTTAATGGGACAGCCCAGGTGATGTTCTTAACAAAGGCTAGCACTTAGTGAAGGCTATTAGTAGTAGTTATTGTTGGGGATTAACAAACAACTAAATCTGGCACATTGGAAACAGCTTGATTTCCTCCCCACTGAGGGCTTCGGCTGTTTCAGGAAAACAGCCACGCCATTTTACCAGTTGTTCAGCTTCCAAACTTTGCGTTTATTTCTGACTCCTCTCTCATGCTTCCAACCCGCCCCAAAACATCCTGGGGCTCCACCTTCAAACTATATCCAGCATCTAACCCACTCTCTGCTAACGCCCAAGCCCAAGACACCACCTGCCCTTGCCTAGAGTTCTGCCTTCTGCCTCTCTTTTGTCCCCTACTCTCTCCACGCATGAGCAGAAGTGATACGATTACTGTGTTTCAGATAAATTCACTCTTTCAATGTTTCCTTACTTCATTCAGAGCAAAAGCCATAGCTTTTTCCATTGAGCCCCTCCCTGTGACCTCCCTGACTTTGACCATCAAGTTCCCTCTGGGATCTCTCTAGCTCTTTATTTGTTTGTTTGTTTTACACACACCAGGGATGCTCCTCCCTTAGGGCTTGTACCAGTGCTCCCTTTCTACCAGATATCTAGGGGTCTGGTTTGCTTTCTCATTCCCTTAGGTCTGGGCTTAAAGTCCTGTTTTGTTTTCCTTCATAACACTATTGTCGACTGACACAGATTTTGTAAATGCACTTATTGTTTGCCTCCTTCCCCAGCCCCATCCACTTTTACAACATAAAATGTAAGCTCAGTGACAGTGGGTTGTTTGGGGTTTTTTTGGTTTTTGTTTTTGCGGTACTAGGGATTGAACTCAGGGGCATTCTACCTCCGAGCTACACCCCCAGCCCTATTTTTTATTCTTTATTTTGAGACGAGTCTCACTAAGTTGCGGAGTGCCTCACTAGGTAACTGAGGCTGGCCACTAACTGAGGCTGGCCGCGAACCCGGATCCTCCGGTCTCAGCCTCCCGAATGCTGAGATTACAAGCGTGCGCCACCACGCCTGGCTGACAGTGGGTTGTTTGTTTGGTTTATTTAGTGTAGTGCCTGGCCACATAGTAACTGCTCAATAAAATTGAGTGAATGAGTGAAATGACATGTTATTTCAATGAGCAGCTACTTCCCTGAACACCTCTAAACCACTTTATGAATCACAAGATTCCTTTAAGAACATATTTTATAAACACTTCATGAATCACTAGAGGAACCCATTTGACAGCAAACAATTATAAGATGCTTGAAGAAAAAAAAGTCCTTATTGCTAAAACTTACAATTATCCATCCAAAATATTATAGCTGGTGGTAAGCCAATTGGGGGTCTACAGGGAAGCACTAGAGATTGACCATTCTGAAGCGTTATTGGTTCAAGTTTTTCTTTGGTCCATAATGGAGACCCTATTAAATAAATAAAAAAAAATTATAGGTTATTTCTATACAGAAAAATAAAAAGAGACAGCACTACAAAGAAAGGCAAACCAGATATTTGGGAAGATGGTTATTTGGAATTTATGTACATTAAGTAATGAGAAAAATAACTTTTAAATTGTCATTGACTGCCAATGATAGCATTGATAGTATAAATTCTGAGTCAGTGATTTTGTGTCTAAGAATTTATATTAAATACATTATCAAAAAGACACAAGTTCAATATCAGCATGTTCTTTACAAAGAATGGAAAACATTTAAATGTGACACAGTATTATAAAAGTATACTTATTTATAAGATTGATATGAGAATATATATGTCAATAAATTCAGAAAAGGTTATAAAATAGTATTTCAGAATGAGCTAGTTTTACTCATATACATACCTATTTGTCTAGAATGGAAAGAATATATGAGCAGTGGTTATTTCTTTGAATGGAAGGACTCATGAGTAATTTTAAATTTATAATTAATTTTTCTATATTAAACATGTAATTTTTTTTGTGTGGTACCAGGGATTGAACTCAAGGGCATTCTACCTCTCAGCTATACACCCCCAGCCCTATTTTTTATTCTTTATTTTAAAAAAGGGTCTCACTAAGTTGCAGGGAACCTCACTAAGTAGCTGAGGCTGGCTGATCCTCTGGTCTCAGCCACCCAAATGCTGGGATTACAAGCGTGCGCCACCACGCCCAACTTACACATGTAATTTTTAAAGTTTTCAAAATGACCAGAACTGCAAATGGTCACTGCTCTTTAAATACATTCTCTTGAGGTTGTTGAGATAATTTTGGTTCTGGCCACTTCAAAAAGAGCCACAATAATATCAATAGTGAAGATACTCTATTTCCAGTGAAATTTTGAGAAAAATAAAACTTAAAAGAAATCACACTTAGACTTCTATTACCCATATTATACTGAATGTATTTGCATCTGACTGTAGGAATTTTGCTTATATAAAATGCATATGCAAAACAAATAATTAGATCCATTTAGGGAAGTCCATTCAAAACAAATTATCAGATCAATTCAGGGAAGAAATGCTTTTAAAAAAAAAACAATGACAAGAACAATCTTGGTCTTTTATTCAGGACTTGATTGGGAAAGGAGGCTCAAGAACTTGGTAAGGAAAAGTAGAAAGGAGCAATAATTTCCATGCAAACAAAGTAGGAATATTGGAAGCAATGCCACTGCTCTCTTGTTATAGTATTGGGATGATGTAACAGATGCCGAGTCTTGGAGCAACCCTTTCAAGGGTTCCTGATTGGGTGCAAGTCTCACTTACTGGACGGCCGGACAACGATGTTATTAGAGATTGCAGCTCCGCGCTCATTCCTCGCTGTACACTGATAGACTCCTTCATAGGTCTCTGCTTTACCTTCACTCATAATGTTGATTGTGAGTGTTCCTGAGCCAGTCTTCATGGTGACCAGAGGGTCTTTATCTATGTCAAAATGAGTTCCATTACGTGTCCAGGAAAAGCTGCCCAAACACAGCAAGGGTTAAGTTTATTAATGCTCTAGAAAAACAGGATGACTTACTTTTTAATAGTTCCTAACATTTTTTTGTGGGCTTTTAAAAATAATTATTAGGTTATATTTAGTAAAAGAACAATAGGTCCCCATCCCTAAGATGTTGCCCTGAATCATGCTGGCCAAATCTAACATAAATTGCCCGTCATTTATCTATCAGGAAGATATAGGAAACAGGTCTCCCAGGCACATTCTTTTTGAGCTTTATTAGCATTTTTATTGTAAACTCCATTGTTCCTAGGTTTGATAACCTATCTATTACAAATTTCTCTGGGCTAAATGTGACAAGAAAGGCCTCCACAAAGACTATCTAGATGTGTTAAAAATTGATCAGAACCATTTCAAGCTACCAAAATGGAAAGTGGAGATTGGAAGAATATGGGCAAGCTCAGGGGTGTTTCAAATGATCATTATAAGTGGTAATTCTATATAAACTTCATTTTAGGAATTTTTAATTCTAGGAATGATTTTATGAAAAAAATATTTTTGGTACTAGAGATTGAATGCAGGGGTGTTCTACCTCTGAGACCTACTGTCTTTTTGCTTTGAAACAGAACCTCACTAAGATGCTGAGGCTGGCTTCAAACTTGCAACTCCTTCTGTCTCAGCCTCCCAAGTACTGGGATTATACGTGTGCGCCACTGCACCCAGCAATTTTGTGAGTATCTAGAAGGCATGCCAAATTGTCCGCTGAGATTCCTCTCTCAGTTTTATTTATGCAGATCATAGCTTCATATAAAAGTCATAGTGCTCAAGGAATTATAGGCTTCATAACTAGTTACAAATCAGTGAAGCCCAAGATCATATAAAAGTGTAAATCTCTAAACTTCACAGTGATTCTGGGCCCACCTGGTTTTCCCTTCCCACGGTTGTCATACCTAGGACAGGAGGCAGAGGTGGTACCACTGGCGCCTAGGGGTAGAGGCCAGAAATGCTGCTAGTATCCTACAGATTTCAGTTCCACACCCCAGAATTACCCAACTCAAAATGTCAGTATGCTGAGGAGGAGAAATCCTGCCTTTCAGAGAGCTACTGGAGTATTAAATGAGCATGAGCCTGAAGGGGAACTCTATTAAAGGACAACACGGCAGGGCTGTGTGATGCAGGGTTTCCAGTAATATGGCAGAATATTGTTTTGAAGCAAACCTTTCCTGGAAATTTTGTTGTATGGTAGGTATTCAGTGCCAGTCAATTTTTCTCAGGTACTTTTAATAGTTTAATAAATCCTTCACTTCTTTATTATTTATAGATTATCATATAAGTTATCTCATATTACTGGCATTAGTTTTCCATTTATAAAATATATTTATTGAACTGGATTTTGTAGTGTCCATGCCAAGATTCATAAGGAGGTTCCTGAGTCTTGAACCCTTACAAGTCTGGAAAACCATTTGAGACTATTTTATGGGCCACTGTGGGGGTAGGCAAGATCTCGAAGTCATCAAATTAAACTTCTTTTCCTTTTTAACAGATGAGGGAACTAAAGCTCAGAGAAAGGGGCTTTGCCATGTCATAAGACCATTAGCTTCAGAGACAGGATTAGAAGGCTTTTCCTACATCTTCCCACAAATGACGCACATTTCACAGAAAACTATAAACACAGAAATGCAATAATTTAGGTTTTAAGAAGAACAAATGGGCTCTAATTAAGCTAAGCTAGGAAACAAAATCACAAGCCTACAACTGATACTCTAGAGAGATGCAGGACCTACGAAGTTGCCTGCAGTATCCTTGCAGAGTTAAGGTGGGATAGAGAGATGGTTAGGTAAACCAAAGGGAAATCTAGTCAGTCACATTGAGAAATACTCAACTGAAAAAGAAAGTGCTCTACATGGCCTACCTTAGTCTACAGAATTTCCAAACTTATTTCTGTTTTCAGAGAGTCCTGGACTTATTGTTAGCACTACAAAAAAAGCAGAAAGCACACACACCTTGGAGGAGGCTTCCCCTTGGCCTCACACTGGATTACGATATTCTCTCGAGGGTCAATAATGTAATCTTTTGGAGACTGTTGAGTGATGGTTGGAGGTTGTACCACTTAATTTCAGGAGGAAGAATAACATAAAGAAATAAATCATTTCACATCATATAGCAACCATTTCTCCTGTATAATAATCACTTGCCTTAGACTAAATATGCTCCAAATAGTTCTAGTAATTTCTACTGTGGCAGCACAATAGATTTTCAACTAAAAATTGGAGTCAAGGCATGATTTCCTTTTGGTAACTTTACACACACTCAGAGTCCATTTTCCCACACTAAAAGTCTGGGGAAATAATTACCAACATAAGCTTAATATTAAGACATTTTTTCCGATGTAACAATGAGAAATTCTTCTGATTCCTTTGATATAAATGATGTCTTTCAATGAAATTTGACTTATGAGATAGATTTGAGTCTCTTAGGAAAGAGTAAACTAACTTACAGCTCATCAATATGCTGATGTAAATTAACATATGATGGGAACACCTTCATTTTAGAAGCTAATATTAAAAAGATCATCAAATTGGAGACTTGACGTGCCTTATTAGAGCCAGGAAGTAAGTGAATTAGGAACAAAGGAAAAATAGTCTTATCTGGAAAACTAATGGAATTGAAGTTCTCTGTTCTAGGAGCAATGTTCCCATTTCATTCTTCCAAGTGTTGTCTGATCCTTTATTATGAAATTGTAAGGGGGAATTGTTTTGACCCAGAATAATCAAATCTGAAGAAAGACAGTATCTGGACCTCTAGGGCTTTTTAAGTTGCTCTAAGATCACCATGTTTTCGTCTTGTGAAATCAGTCTTAGAAAAGGAAATAACTGGAGAAATAATCTATTTCAACCCTTGTTTTGTTGCTCAGAGTGGCAAAATGACTTGACTAGGAACACACAAAGCAGAGAAGAGAACAGGACCCTCTCAACTACTGCTGCTAGAAGATCACTGCCTCGCTCAACTCCAGTGTTTACACAGACCACTGGTTCTCAAACAGGGCAGTTGGCATCAGTATTTCTAGGGGCATTTGGCCATATCTGGAGACAATTTCAGTTGTCACGACTAGGGTGGTGGTGGTACTGGTCTCTGGTAGGAAGAGGCCAGGGATGCTTCTCAACATCTTATAATGTACAGGACAGTCTCCCACAGCAAATACCTCTCTGGCTGCAAGTCAGTAGTGCTGAGGCTGAGAGACCTGGCACAGGCTACATGTGCATGGTACCCCCGAAGCCCTGCAGTGCAGTGGCCCTACTTCCTAGGCTTTCCTGGCATCTGCAGCTTTCCCCAATACCCTCCTTCAGACTCTCACTTTCCACTCCTTTATTGATGTATTTGGTATTTTGGATCATTTAAGTTATTCATCATCTGGATCTTGCCTGTCCCCTCTGCTCATAGTCTGTGCTTCCTTTGTGAAACCTCTTCTACCTGCCAAGCAAGCATCTCCCAAAGTTTAGTTAACCTCTTTACTGAGGTTATCTGTTGCTGGTGCTAAATTTAGTGCCTCTGCATTTCAGGTCATACATCTCTACACCTGGTTCTGTCTGCTTGCTGTTCACTAGGTGTCTCTTATTAAATATCCAAGTAACTCCTACAGTATAGCTATAAAGCTAAACTCTTTATTGTCATCATGCACTAATTATAATACTGGATGGTATGAATTTCCCTTTTCTTTAGCAACATACAATCTCCTCATCCTCCAACTAACCCAATCCTTTTTCCAGCCTCCGTCACACATACAGAACCCTTGTTCTTTTAGCCCTGCTGACTTCCGATACTGGTTAGTAGTTTGTTCTGATAGTTTAGAACTTTTCTGTTTGTTTTTTACTAACTGTGAGACTTCAAAAAAGTTTCTTAACACCTATAAGAACTAGTTTCTTCAGAGGGAAAATGGGGTTTAAAAGTAATATCTACATCATAGAATAGCTGGGAAGACCAATACAATAATTTGTGTAAAAAGTCTTTGTACGTGGGAACACTAGAAATGTTTAAGGGCATTCTCTGTTTTTAAATTATTATCATACTCATTTTTATTTGGACCAGCTTCACGTTTGAGCAATCCATCCCTCAGGCTGCAGGATTACAGAGTTTGGGATAATGGAAGGAAGCCTGGGGCTCCACATCTCCAAAAATGGTGAACATAGGCAGTGGGGGAAGAGAGTCTTAGGAATGACTCCAGCCAACTCCTTGTGCTTTTCTGGGAGTGATAGAGGTGCAAATGTCATGGTTTTAAATATACAGCTTCTCTTCATGCATCTACAGCTGAACTGGCTATGATGCCACTCCTAACTGCCAGGAGTTTACCATCTGGAGACAACCTTTTTTTTTTTTTTTTTTTCTGGGGAGTGAACACAGAGGCATTCTACCTCCGAGCTAGACCCCAGCTCTATTTTATTTTTTATTTTGAAGCAGCATCTTGCTAGGTTGATGAGTCTCACTACTTGCTGAGCTGTCCTCAAACCTGTGATCCTCCTGTCTCAGCCTCCCAAGTACTGGGATTTATAGGCGTGCGTCACCATGTCTGGCTCGGAGGCACTTTTTTGAACAGCGCTTTGGTCACATGACAATTAACAAATTTTTTGCAGTAATAAGCAATTTTACATAATTTCCTGGTTAAACCAACATCAGAGGAAATTTTCAAATGCCTGGAAACTATTTTTTTTTCTAGATGATAATGTTTCCTGGCTGTCAGAGGGGACAGAAATTTTTGTTTGGGGCAAGTTGCTCAGAAATGATGTGATTGGGAGCTGCTTGTCTTCTGCACACCTCAAGGCAATATTTTAATTCACTGGGTTATTGTACTGCTAGAAACTAGAAACACTAGGCTACATAGTTCTGAAGTCTTAAGCAATAGGCATATAGCAGCTGACCTGGGTGAAACGTTTACATGCACCCATCTTCTAAAAGACACCAAAAGATATATCTTTGTTCCAGCAAGCATTTAATGGCAATTAGAACCAATAATCATTGTCTCTAAATTTTATGAATTTTCTCATTGAGTTACATCAGATGTGAATAAAGCTTGGTAGTAGAGCAGCAGGTTGGTAAAAGAATAATACCCATGTCTTCACAACTCATGCAGATAATATGTTATACCTGCACCTTGGTATTTAAATGCAATGTTTAGTTACAGCAAACACACATGTGTAAAATGGCACTCGTCAGAAAACATGACATTGCACATTTAATTCACAGTGCTAATTCAAAAAACAAAGACACAGTTTTTCACACTGCCTAATAATTTATAGAAAGACACTTACAGTCTTCAAGAAGTTTTGCTTTTTCCCCATCAATATCAGCAGGTGAGTGGGCAAACAGGATTAAAGAAAATCAGATGTTAGTAATGAGAACGTTAGAACCCTGAAAATAAAATGGGCATCTCTTCATTTCATTTGACCTAAAAACCCATAGAATAAGGCTGAAGTTGTGATGTTGCAAAAGAAAGAAACTTGCACTAATGGTTTTATTTGTTCCTATAGCAGTGCCTCACATAAATATATGGAAGAACAAAGGCAATGCTATAGGGAGGGAAGGAGGTAGAGGGAGATACGGGGTGGGGGAGGGGGAGGAGGGGGAAAGAGAGGAAGAGAGAGAGAGAGAGAGAGAGAGAGAGAGAGAGAGAGAGAGAGAGAGAGAGAGAGAGATTGATTTTCTTCCAAGAAATAGGAATAGCTAATTCCATCTCATACATATTGTGCTGGACAAGTAATTATGTTCAATTTAAAAAATAGCTGAAATCTACAATTAATTTGAGTTGTCACATACTGTGTAGTGTCTGACCCCATTATCCCAGACATCACTATGCATATGGCAATAAAAATCTAACAATGGGACATGGCTACAATAGTGACACTCCATCTCTGCCAAGCCCAACACTGATCTCAGAATTCTGCATTTATATGGTTACTTTCCAAGTCAGTAATTAAACTTTTTAGACTGTTAGCCTATTTCTGCTTCCAAATTCCTCACTTGCTCAGGAATTACTGGGTCTCACACCCAGGAGAGGCTCCTGAACTGGAGAAAGGGTATGTGGAACAGGGGCGGGGAAGGAATTCCATTTGCATGCAATTCCAATCATTCTGCAGAGCTGCCTGTCATTACTACTTGTACAGGTTAATGCAGGAGTGCCTGAGTTACCCGAGATTTTCTTTTCATCGTGGTTATGGCTCTTCTCCATTAGCAGCAGTAATTGAGTTAGCCCTAGGTGCCTGTTTCTCTCCAATTGTTATATTGAGCAGTCAAATTATGGGGGAATATATTTAAAGGGGAAAGAACAAAAACATTTCTCCCAAGTGCTTTTCTTTTTCTCCTGTGTATCTGTTGGGGCAAATGCTTACTTAGGCAGTCCTGCTCCAATAAACTTAAGCAATTTTAAATATATATGTATGCATACATGTATAAATAAATATATAAATGTATTATATAAAAGTAATATATAAAATATGTATAAATATAATACATAAAATGTAAATATAATTATTAAAATTGAAATTGAGGTCATTGGATAAATATTTTTTTAAAAGCAGGAAAAATCCTGCATTTTGTTGTACTTTATAGGAGCATGGCAAAGGAAGTCAACAGAGTGTGGACTAAAACACATCTCTTTTTAATGTCTTCCCACTGGCAGTTGCAACTTCTATGGCAAAAAAGGACATCCCAACAATTGAATAGCCTGGGGAAAGTGTTATCTTCCTTGCACCTTGGAAAGCTTGCCAAACAGATGTTCTATTCAGGAGGCTAATGGATTTAAAGAGATCATGCAGATTAGGGACAAAGGATAAATCAACTCTGAAGTACAGTAATTGTCCAAGTTTGAAATTCTGCTTCCCATTGCAGGAAAAGTGAACAGTTGGAACCTAGAATTATCTTTATTTTTCACATATAGGCCACCCAGACCAGGAAGAATATGGCATATATTGTGTTATTTGTGGGAAGAAGAAACTAAATACAGTAGCTGTTATTTGCTGCAACTTAGCACTTTTTCAGATTATACTTATTCTCAAAAATTTGTATCTTGGTCTTTGATTAGGTCATTTAAGCCAAAAAAGACTATTCACTAGGCTTGTAGATAAAACACTTTTCCTAGTTCCAGACTTATATTTAGAATTCAAAATTAGGAAATGAAATAAATATGTCTTGTCTGAATCAAGAGAAATGAAATCTGGGTGGTTTGGGGATACAGAGGGGCCCTGGGTTTAACAGTCCTCCTCCAATCTACTCACAGTGCTCTCAGCATAAGGAGGGAGACGTGACATGGCGAGGAGAGAGTGGGGAGTCGCTAAGATCCTTGTAAAGTGGTTCATATGGTTTTCTTGCAGGACTACTTCTACAAAGAGCCACCTGGTGGGGGGGATCAGAGCAGCTGCCCAACTCCCTCCTTCCTGCCTTGGTACACAAAAGGCACCTGCAAGGGAGGAAGGATAATGAAAGGGCAGGGATCCTGTGTTCTGCAGCTTCAATGGCCATTTCTAAGGTGTGAGTCTTTGTAAACACCAGGCACTGAAGGTAAAAGCCAAATTAACTTCGATTAGCTTTGCAGTAGCACACAGACATGGTCTCCATCCATGCAGCTCGGGGGGTGACGGCAAATGCCGGGAGGTTTTGACTCTGGGCCTGGGAGCTTTACAACGTTAATACTTACGATCAAGAGGTACTTCCAGTGCACTAATCATCTGGCACAGGAAGAGAATCAGGGGCACTCTGCCTGCAGATAAACGCTTCTTTTTCGGCATTATTTTAAGCTGCATTAACTTCACTCCTGCTGAGACTCACAAGCTGAATTTCCTTTTCTTCTTCGATAAAAGATTCGTATGTAACGTTGAAATAATTTTTCATGCAGGGAACTGAAAAGGGATGGAATAAGAGTAATCGTTGTAATGGATTAAAAAGAAGGAAATGAAGAACGGAAGCACGCAGCCCAGAAAATCAGCCCTGTATTATACATGAACTCTAAAATGGAGCCAACTTTTAAATATTTAACTCTCAAGAGTGGGATGATTATTTATTCATATATCAGCTAAAATAAGCTCAGAAATACTGATGGTGATGTCTGGTGAAGTCTGTCCACTTTCTCACCTTTATGGTTCTTCCAGTTTAAATATTTGTATTGAAAGCTCTCAGAGGCTACCATGACTTTCTTAACAGAACAGGAAAAGCTGCCTTCTAAGTCAGTTGTAAAGGGATCACTTTGTGACTTGAGGTGGAGGGATGTCTAATGGCTTCTCCATTCTGAAGTTACCTCTGAGAAAGCTCAGGGCATTTTTGCATATTTCCTTTACACTCAAAACTCTTATTTACCAGATGACCACTGACAGTCCAGGCCAGCCGCATCCCTCACCCTGATCACAGCGTAGAGCTGGCTGGGCTCTGAGTTCCAGGCCTTCTGCACTGCAGTCACCCTGCTTAATGGTGTGGGCTAATCTCTCCTAAAGAGTCTTCTTTGGTTAAAGATTGGGAGTGGCCATTTGCACTCTATCAACGAAAGTCCACTATAGCCTTCAACAGGTTTTAAAAAGTCTCAGTAATAAGGCTACAATTTGTCCTACCAACCTCACTGCCTTCCATATCCATATGATATGGTTTTCTTTGATGGTTTCTGTTTTCATTTCTTGATTCAACCCTTCAAAATGCCTCAAATTCTCCCACTTTCTTTTTCAGTTTTGTCTCCCCCCCCCCCATTCCCTTTACCTGGAATGCCTTATCCACCATATGTCCTTATCAAAGTCCGATTTATTTTTCCTAAGTCAGTTAAAAGGACGTCTCAGAGAAACATTAACTGATGGAACAGACTAGAAATCACTTAATCATCACATCCGAATTCCTAAAATTTCTTGTTTTAAACATCACATAAACTGGGCGGGGTTGTGCACAACTGTTATCCCAGTACTTGGGAGGCTGAGACAGGAAGATCACAGGTTCAAGGAAGGTCTCAGTAACTTAGAGAGACCTTATTTCAAAATAAAACATAAAATATGGCTGGGGGATAGCTCCGAAGTAGAATGCCTCTTGGTCCAACCTCTGGAACGAAATAAGTAAATACATCATATATAGTGTAGAGATATACAAGTAAATGGACTGTGTGTGTGTGTGTGTGTGTGTGTGTGTATGTGTGTATGTGTTGTACATGCTCTCTTCTTTGTTCTTTCAGGCAAAGATTTGTGTCTCCCTCATCCCTATGTCCTTCTTCTATCACCTAAAACAGAGTGCTTTGCATATGGAAGCATTTAGCTAGAGATCTTGAGCCCAAACATAGAATACAGATATCTGTTGCACAGCAAAAGCCCACCTACAGTGAAAGATTTAATCATGTCTTCTCATTAGTGAAGAGAGGCAGGAACTAACAGTAGCTCTCTTGAGCAGGGGGGAGGGATATTGTTATTATTACCAGTAGGGGTAGCTCTCAAAAGCTTAATTACTGAATTATGTGAGTAATTTGTTGTTACCGTGTACTTTTAAAGTGTCTATTTTTCCCATTGAACTGCAAGTTTCCTCAGGGTGGGACTCTCTGTCCTGTTCCCTGCTGCATCCCACAGCTGCCACAGTGCTTGGCACATGGTAGGAAGTCAATAAATATTTCTAATGGAAAACATTAATGAAAGAAAAAATGAATGAGGAAGAAAGAGGAAAGAAGAGGAGACTTAAGATCTTTGAAGCTGAGATTATATTCAGATAGACTGACCATAGCTATATTTATATTCATACTATTGGGTTTGAAAACCAAAATCTAGTCAATATGGTTATAATGAGCTGTAATATCATGCCTACTTATAGAATAAAGCTTTAATGTATAAAAAATTGAAATAATGCCAATAACATGTGTATTGCTAGCAATTGAGCTCTGCTTTAAAACTGGTAGAGTACTTCTTGCAAAGCAAATTTTAAAAAGGCTAAAATAGCATTATACTTATATAAATATTATTTTGTGAAACATCCATTATCATGTGGTTTCATTTAAGAGCCAGGAAATTTGTCTTTCTATATGTGATATACAAACACTGTGATATACAAACACTGATGTCCAGTAAGCATTGAGTTGCAGGTGTAAAAGCTCATCCAATCATTTTCTGACCAAAATATAAAGCAAACTGCCTTTCTGTGTGTGCAAAGCATGTCTTTACCACTCAATCAAGTTTACTCAGGTCTCTCATGACTTTTCTCTTTAAATGTTACTTCTGAATTCACATTTAAGTTTCAGAGAAAATAAAAATAAATTGTACAAACAACACTATAACAAGTAGATCTTACATACCACATATAATATAATAGAGTCAATCTGAAACACAGCTGGCATACCTGCCCGATCCTTATGCTGTGCTAATTGAGTAGATTTAAGTGCCTAGCTCTCTGAACAGATGTTAGAGAACTCAAACACTTTCCAAAATTTGTACCAATACATTGCAATACCTGAAAGATCTTAAAGAAGCTACATATAATTTCTAAGTTCTTCATTTTTTATTCATTCTTCTAAATAGGGTAAACCTGAATACAATTTCATGTCAAAGAAAGTATCAGTCGATCTTTCAGAGTATACATGGAGTAAACAATTAGGCATGAAATCACAGTATTTTATAAAGAAAAATCAAAATCTTAAGAAAAATTGAGTGAGAGAGCACTTACTTAAAGAGACAAGAGTAAATAAATCTTCATTCTGCTGAGAGGTCATGAACTAGTATAACTGAGGATGTGGTCTCTCCTCTGAAGTTGTAAGATAACTGCACCATTAGCCACAAAATCATCTTGCAGGTAGGTTCTGTTAGGGGTGGACAAAGCAGTGGTCCATCCTATCCTCTGAATCCTACACATGGAAAATCACCCATTCCTCCTACGTATGCCTTCAGAGGTGAAAATCCAAATGCTCAAAGACAGCACCAAGTTCCCAGCACTCCATCAAACTGAAGATGAAATATGGCTACAGAAAATTGAGCTTTCTCTCAGTAGGAATAACGTGCCCTGAACGTCTCACAAAGAAGAACCACTGCCTTGCACTCTCATACTGATGTCAATGCCCTGCCCCTCCAGGAGCCCATCTGCCTTCTTCTTCACCTTGGAAGAATACCATTGTTCTCCCCTGAATGAGAATCATGAGCAAAAACCAAATTATTTATGTAATTATATTAAAATTAATAAAGTCTCAATATGAAATAGCAGAATCATTTTTAGATAAGGCTAAAAAAGCATGTTAGCTTGCAATTTTCAAAACATATTTGCTGTAGACATTTTAAAGTACATTTGAATGAGATAAATTGCATGTCCATCTTCTGATAATAAATCACTCACATATTTTAAATCACATATATTGTTAAAATGAAGTAAGAACAAACAGTATTGTCCTTCAATATTTCATTTAATTTAACACCACTGAAAACAACTTTTCATACATTACTTCTAGAACCTGGGAAACAGAAAGAAAAAAAAATTTTGCCTTCAGTAAACTTTTTGTCACTATCAGAGAAATGCAAGTAAATGTTCCCTTACTTCTTTTGCCTCAAATTCATGTGTAATCATAGAGCATTATTCACTATTTCAAAAGCAAAATCTAAAGTTTTTATAATAGACTCATACCAAGCCTGAGAAAAGTAGCTGTCCTGTTGCTGGCTTATAAAGTTTTATCTTTAGAAAGAAACTAAAACCTTTGTTTTTCTCTCAAGTAAAAGATGAAATTAATTTCTTAAAAAAAAAAAAAAAAGCTTCCCAGTAGAATTGGAAGGTCAAGCATTATTTGCCATTTCTTCTGCTCTGTTTGTGTTTTTCAGCATCTGACATGTGAGATTGGATGCTGACTGGACACATAACATGATTTACATTCTCCAAGCCAGTAAACAAGTATGGCTATGTGACCAGACACCCTAGGACACACTGAGTATTGCCCTGATGGCCGTCAGTGGCTGGCCTCACTAACTGCATAACTAAGTAGGCACAACATTATCTTAACTATGATCGGTGCTTTCCAGCAGCCAACTCAGGGATGGTCACTTTTTACATTGTAAATATTTGCAATAAAGAATAAGCACATGAATGCCCATCCCTAGCCCAGACTTATACTTTGCAATCCCAGAATTGCGTCTAAGATTGTAGAAGGAAGACTGGGGAGAAACCAAAAACAAAATCACAGTTAAATCTACACAATTACACAAAATGTACTGTCATAAGAAAGCTGTTTGGAGCTGGGTGTGGTGGTGCACATCTGTAATCCTGGTTCTTGGGAGACTGAGGCAGGAGGATCACAGGTTCGAGGACAGCCTCAGCAAGTAGAGACTCTCATCAACCTAGTAAGCCCCTATTTCAAAATAAAAATAAAATAGCCCTGGAGGTGTAGCTCAGAGATAGAATGCCCCTGGGTTCAATTTCTAGTACCAATAAAAAAAAGCTGTTTGGAGTTTTGGGACTAGAGAGTTTGTAATTATCTCTTCAAACGACATGGCAAATTGTGTAAAGCTTTGAGAAACATATTTCTAATTTCCTACTAACCCAAAGGGATCTCTCATAGTAGAGTTTCTATAAGGGATCTGGTGACTAATGTGGATGGTACCTAAAGAAAGATGAACATTTAGCAGGTAATTTTTACCCTAATAATAGATGATAGAACACATTCTGATAAGTAGCTCAAAATCTTCATTCCTCTGAGCACTATACCTGACAATCTTATTTGATATTTATTAAAACCCCAGAAAATAAGAGGGAAAGTCCCAATCACAATGGCTACCATATTGAACACTTTCCTGAGCCAGGCATTGTGCTGAGGTGCCTCCATGTACTAAGTTATCACATTTCCCAACAATCCCAAAGATAATTTCTATAGTTCTGATGAAGACTCTATAGTATAGACGGTAGAGGCTAGTGCCCTCCTGCTGAAGGACACACACATGGTATGTGAAGTAGCAGGCCTAGAGCTCTAGTTCTTATGAAAAGTCTGGTGCTTTTAGTCATTGCAAATTGCCACAACTTGCGAGACCCTAGCATTTCCCTCCCTTCTATATCCTCTTACTTTGCAATAGCCAATGAGCAAACAGAATTGTCAAGTTTACTCACTAACATTTTTAAGACAGCAAGAATGGGTTCTGAATATCTACAGAAGACCTTCACAGGGTAGCTCATAGCACAGTTTCCAGGGCCTCTGCACACTGGGTTCATAAGACAGTGCACCCTGAAATTGTACCGCATGCTGGCCCTGGACTTTTACAAGGGACAGCAAGTTAGGACCATGGACAGAAAACACATTTTTAAAAGTTAGTTTTAAAAGTAGACAATATACACACGTGGTACAATATTCATAAGGTATAAAAGGCCATCCAACACAGTGTAAACACCTAGCAGCCCATTTTCTTACATGGGAGGTAGTCACTACTACCAAGCTTTCCGAATCCTTTTAGAGATATTTCATGCATAAACATAAAAATATATTAAATGACATTTTAAGGATGTTTTGGATTTAGAAAATTATAAAAGGCTTTTGGGACATTGAAGTTAGACTAAAAATACCAAAGTCTTTCAACAAAATCTAGTCATTTACAACACATGAAATTATCTGAACATTGGCTTTCCCGCCTTTCTTTTACTTAGCAAAGCAATGACAAGAAAAGGAACAGTATAATATGAAGCAATGATATAATTAGAGATCTAAGACAAAAGATAAGACACAGTTAGTGGAAAGTCCCTATGTAGCAATTAAAACAACCTGTCTGAGGAGGAAACCTGCTCCACGTTGGTCCAGCTGGTTATCTGGTGACAATCTCGGGATCAGCTTCAGAGCTGATTGGAAGAGGAAGGGTGGTTGGAGAAGTAGGAGAGGAAAGGACTAGTTCTTTGAAAAGGAAAGGAAATATCCTTCTTCATCCACACTCCTAAATCCAATCACAGCTAAACAGAGGGAGGAGGACTCCACCTTAAATGCCTGCCATGTTCATATTCTTTCTGCATTGACCCCACCACCGTTACTCAGGCTAAAAGAATCAAAGCAGTGTCTGAATAAAGGCAGGCAGCAGCAGGGACAGCCTGTGAGATGACTGGGCTACTTGAGAGGGAGGGAAGAGTGACCAACTAAGTGGTGACAAATTCCCTTCTTGTGAGGAGGATGAATGTGAGACAGGAAGACAGTGAATCAGCAGTTTGGAGGCCAAAGGTCAAACAGAGGGAAGGCTGCCTGAGCAGGTTTGAGTAAGCAGAGGGCAGATGAGGTGTTGAAAGCAGAATGAAGCCCCTGGGCAGCCGAAGAACAGTAGAAGCAGAGACAGATCACTGAGTGACTCTGGCTGGCATCGATGGAACACTGGACAGGCGGGAACAAGCACCTGCTACTCTTGCAAACACGATAACCAGATAACCAGGCTTCTAAGTCTCTTGGCATCCAAAAGAATGTTCTAGTTCCCTATGAGGATGGCCAAAATAGTGACTGCAGTTGAGGTGTCTTCCTATCTCTCTTCCATCTTTTGTCTTTTACAGCAAACCTTCACAGTGTGGAAGGTAAGTATAATGTTAAATGATGCCCCCAAGAGCACTTCTCCCAGGATTCCCACCTCCTCTTGTGTAGACCGCTCTCACAGTGACCTTGGGTTTGGCAATGGGACATGCTTTGGTCACTGGCATTTTAGCAAGTACCATACAAGCAGAGGTGTGGTGAGGTTTACACACTGGGGCTTATCCTCTTGTAATGTTCCCTCTAGGAAGTTCAAACTATCCTACTGATGATGAGAGGCCAGTGGAAGGAAATCCTGGGAGATAAAAGACCATTTTGGACTTTCTGGTCCCAGCTGAACTCCTAGCTGGAAGCAGCTGAGTAAGTGATATGTTAAACCATATGTAATAGAAGAACCATCCTGTCAACCCTCAGAATTATGGGAAATAACAATTGTTGGGGTGATTTATTATATGGCCATAGATGATCTGCAACAATGAATTAAGACAAACAGATTAGCTGTGATGTGCAACCAGGAAGATACTAATACAAGTACGAGGAGGATTCATGATCCAAATGCACAGGTCTCCTTACAAGATCATGGCTGGAAACAGGAATTCTAAAATAATAAATAGTCTGATGATTCATCATTTGGGTTTTGGGGTTTTTTTTTGTTTTTTGTTTTCATGCTGGAGAGTGAACCCAAGGGTAGTCTACCTCTGAGATACACTCCCAGCCTGATTTTATTTTTTATTTTGAAACAGGGTTTCACTAAGTTGTGAAGGACCTCACTAAGTGGCTGAGGCTGGCTGTGAACCTGTGATCCTCCTGTCTCAGCCTCCTAGGTACTGGGAATACAGGCATGTGCCATTATGCCCTGCTCATTTTAAAAAAAATTTACTTCCTAGCTGGGCTTGGTGGCACATGCCTATAATCTCTGTATGTGGGAGGCTGAGACAGGAGGATTGCAAGTTCGAGGCCAGCCTCTGCAACACAGTGAGACCCTGTTTCAAAATAAAAAATAAAAAGGGCTGGTGGTGCAGCTCAGTGGTAGAGGGCCCCCTGGGTTCAATCCCAGTATTGCAACAAACACATACACACACACACATGCACACACACCCTTATATATATGTTGGTACGGCCAAAGGGTACTTACTTAAGTTACATTTCTCACACAGTACTTATATTCAGAAATAGACAGGAGTTTGCTAACATTGACCATTAATTTAGTCTAAACTTCTTTATGCTAAAATGACTGGGGATTATGCCTAATTTTTTGTCTTAAGTATTATATCAATTTATTTCTAATGCACAAAATCAAAAATTAAGAAAAAGAGGGTGAGAGAGTACAGTGTTGTTAGCCCACCCATCTCCATAAATCCCAGGAGAATTCTAATGGAGCTCAGCCCCGACTCTTTTCTCATTCTCCCATCAAGCAATAGTCTGAAGAAAGGTGGAGGAAAAAGGCCACGCCATAGAGCTAGGCATATTCCTCCATCACGAAGTCTACTTCCCAATTGACTTCCTTCACATAATAAAACAGAAACAAAGTCCCAATTTTAAAGAATGAGAAGTAGGGAACTGCTGTAAGGCAAAGTCTGAGATTATGAAAATTTAATTCTGAATACTAGTGTTGAGAATGACATATTTGGAGACATTTGTAGAGGAGTCACTGAAAAAAGCTCTGGCTCTATTTATCTTCCCATACACTAAGATTTCTACAAATATCATTGAAAAAATGTGAGGAGCCAAAATAGTTTATTAAAAACTTCAGTTAAAAAAAAGTCATATAGAGCCGGGCGTGGTGGCGCACGCTTGTAATCCCAGCATTCGGGAGGCTGAGACCAGAGGATCTGCGTTCGCCGCCAGCCTCAGCTACCTAGTGAAGGCACTCCGCAACTTAGTGAGACCCGGTTTCAAAAAATAAAGAATAAAAAATAGGGCTGGGGGTATAGCTCGGAGGTAGAATGCCCCTGAGTTCAACTCCCAGTACCGCCAAAAAAAAAAAAAGTCATATAGGATATTAGTATTCTAAAAGTGCTATACCTTATCTACTTCTTAGGCAAACAATGCATGGCAAAATGGCAGCCATTTAATAGTAGATAATAACATTTTGGGATGCCTGGCAGGCTAGTCAGTTAAAAAAAAGAAGTATGACACTTTTCAAAGATAAACCTATTATTCTTGTTGAGTGAGATGAGCCATTCAGGGTAGTGATACAAGACATGAGTCAGCATCTTAGTGTGTGAATGTGTGTTTCTTTCCTAATGTGCATGAGGGGTGGTAGCACAGGGAGAAGAGCAAGAAAGAGACTTAAGAAATTAGCCTGGAAGTCTCAGCCATTAATACAATACAGTGTATACCTTGCTTAGGTTCACGTCCAGTGGGTATGCGGGGACCTCTGTTCCAGGCTGACAGAGGCTCCCATATTGTGATGCTCCCATATCAGCAAACGTTTACCAAAGTCTCCATGTTCTTCTGCTCTTACCTCCAACCTGAGTATCACACGCGTCTTTTGTTCATAACTCACTAACTAGAAGTAGTCAATTACTCCAATCATAAGAGAGTCTAGAAAATGTTGGGACATATGTGGAATGTTTAGTGGGCACAGCTATTGGTGGTACCGAGAGCATGCATGGCTCCCAGTAAATCTCAAGTGCCTTTTTTGGGAAGAGTTTCAGAAGTGACATCCTGTGGGATGGCCATCTTCTTGCTTTATCTCAGAGACAAGTCAGGGAGTAGGAGAACTGGGTGAGCCAGGGCTGAGGGACGGCATGGGTGCTGGTTGGCTGAAGCCAGTTTCTGTCTTCCTTACAGCTGCATTTCTAAATGACTCTTTTGTAACTTGGCCATTCCCCAAAGATAGGCCCAGGCATAGGGTTGGGGAGCCAAAAGACCCAGATTTACCAGACCCAAGGGACATCAATCTTGTCACGTCACAGAGTATGAAAATCTTCACAGCAACATTTTAAAATAAATTTGACTAAGGTATCCAGGCCATGCATAATCACAAGAGAACCATGAAAATGAGGAACGAAGACTGACATGACGTGAAGAATTGTATTTTCCGCTCACTATCAGTGCTGGGGAAGGTATATTATCATAAACCAAAGAGCGAGAAATCCTTCATTCCAGCCAAAGGCTATTTCATATAAAGAACAAATTTCAGTCACTTGCTGATGTGCATTTTGTACTACAAAGGATTTACCAGTAAAACAGCAGAATAATGCATGAATATTAAACTCCTGGCACATTTAATTTTCTTTAAACAGGCAGCGTGAAAAATCTGCATTTATCAAAAATAAATAAATATATAAGAGGAAATTTGCTTGCAAGAAAATTTGCCAGATTTATTCCAAGGAGCATCCTTCTCCTGAGCATTTAGAATACAATTAAGTTTCCAGGAAGTTAAATATTAACTCTTCAGGAGACCATGTTCTCTGTAAAAGCTAAGTACACAAAAGCATAAATGTTAGAAATCTTCTCTGTAATATGAGATTTAATCAATTCGACAGTTTGACTAAGAGCTTTGGAATATTCTGCTGTTTGTGCTATAAAAGATTGACTTCTCAGAAACCACTTTTTCTAAGACAATCCACATTCTCTTTCCAGTACCACCTACACAGATTTCATAGAAAGAGTATGTTCCATTGTAAGGGTGTGAAGGAGGTTGAAATTCAAAGAGCAGATGAGGAATACTCCCAGGAAGAAAGGATCTTTGGTTCAAGTGTCCAGGCCTTTGGAAGAATCAGGACAGAAAAGCCTCTGATTTATATCAAAATTAGTTGCGTAGAACATTAAGCCTAGAATTACTGTCTTTGTGCCTCTTCAGTTGAGTTTTCATGATTTTATGTGTGTGTATATATAAACTGAGCCTTTATTTTCTAAAGACTAATATTTGTATTCTTCTGGAAAGCGTTGTAAAGCAGGAAAAAAATGAGACTGGAAGACAAAGCAGTGAAAGAAGAAATACAGATGTAGTGAATTTTCAATTATACTGTGATTCTTCTTTTTTTTTTTCCATTTAGAAATCATGGGAATGCACAAAAACACTGGGCATAATTTTTCCAAGCATATTAAAGGTGCCACAAAGATTTCAAGACAAAAGTTTACTTAGAAGATCCTTGATGCCAGGCTCAGGGGCCCACACCTATAATCCTAGCAACTTGTGAGGCTGAGGCAGGAGGATCACAAGGTCCAAGCCAGCCTCGTAAACTTAGGGAGATCCTGTCTCAAAATAAAGAATAGAAAGGGCTAGCTCAGTGGTAGAGCGCCCCTGGGTTCCATTCCTAGCATCAAAAAAAGGAGAAAAAAATCCTTGCTGAGGTCTCCTGCTTAGGATTGAGTCATGAATGCCAAAACTGCTATGATGTAAGTGGCCAAATAAACCAGCCACCAGTAGCCACAGCCATTGAGATGCCATGGTGGAGGAAAAAGAACAAGACCAGAATTGGAAAAAGAGAGCTAAGTATCACATTCTCTGAGGCTCCTGGTGACTGGATCTGGGCACTGGCAGAAATGGGGACCTGAGTCTCTTGGTCAGCATTTCAACCAAGGGAGGAAGGATGGGAGCAGCCACACAAGCCTGGGCCCAGTCCTCTTGCAAATAAGGGCAAGACCAATGCCGAGCAACTTTTTCTGGGTCTGGGCATCCGTTGCTGGAGCTGTGTCCAGCGGAGCCCAACTGGGACACACAAGAGGCAACATCCTTGGGGGAAGCAACTCGAAAGCCTGGCAGAGCACCTGCCAAAAGGCCTGGCAGAGTGTAAAAAGTAGAATTGGACAGAGAACTGCAGAACAGATTCCTGGAGACCATTCGAGGAAAAGGGATGTGGGACAGAACTTGGAGACATCCCTAGAGTTGAGGGGAGCTGCTCAGGGGCTGCTCAGGAATGGGCAGAAGAAACTGCCAAAGGTCCTGTTCCTACCTGCCAGCTGGCTCTGGATGCAGAGGTGAGCTGCTGATGCCCTCTGCCCACACACATACAGCTCCCTGGGCCAAGAGCAGCCTCTTAAATATGTCCACTTTGTCTGTGGAAGGCCTTTGAAGTTTAGATTTTGTTTTCTTTGAGAATTTTAAATAAGAGTATTCTTGGCCCTTGCTAGGGTACAAAACATTAATTGCTGGCTTCCAACTCCCCTTGAAATAAAATGCTTTTGTTTTTGTTCTTTGGGATGCCTTAACACCCTTCTAGAAGCAGTTCTAGCAGATCAGTCAACACTCCATGGGAACACAGTGGTAGCTTCTGATTTTTACCAAGATTGTAAGAATAGCCTATGTAAATTCTCAGTGCTGTCTCTGTACATTTCACTAGTCCAAGAGACCTAGCTCTTATGCACAGACTGTAAAGGGGACTTAAGCTATCAGGCCGACAAAGCAACAAGTAGAAAAAAGAAATCATGTTTGAAAATTTTGGTTTGAACTGATAACAAGGGTTTAGATGGGGACGAGCTATCCTCTATACATTTCTCAGTAACCTCTGATGAAAATTTTGACTGGATGGCAGGCCTCCAAAACTGGAAAGAAAGTGCATGCTAATACACAGGCAGCGGGGCCTGGGAGGGCTGCCAGGATGTGGTATTTCTAAGATGACAGCTCTTGAACAGGAGAGTTCTAAGTTTTACCTAGAAGCTTTAAGTCTGCAGCATTAGAACAGCACCCACATGAAATTCAATTTTTTTGCACAACTAGTTAAATGTTTTATTAAAGAGATGGGCTGGGGTGGGGGTGGTATATGCCTATAATTCCAGTATTTGGGTGACTGAGATAGGAGGATTGCAGATTCACGGCCAACCTCAGCAACTTAGTGAGCACTCTAAGCAACCTAGCGAGTCTCTGTTTCAAAAAGGGTTGAGGGTGTAGCTTGCAGGTAGAAAATGCCTGGATTCAATCCCCAGTACCAAATTAAAGAAAGAGAAAGAGAAAGAGAGAGAGAGGTATTACATGTCCATTAAGATTCAGATACTGGGAGGATTCCGATGTGGATTTGACATTAATTTATACCCCTGAGAGTATTCAAATTTGAGCTTGGGAGAGGGAAGTGAGCTGTATAACAACATAACTGAACGTGAAACAGTGTCCTTTTGGCAGCAGGGTTGAGCCTTACAGAAGTGTGAAGCAGGATGTGCCCGATTCTGATGCAGAAGAAAGGATCTGAGAGCCTTGGAAGAGTAGCAAGACTACTGAGAAGAGGGACTTGTGGGAGTCACGGAAGGCCCCAGGTAGGTGTATTTCTGACAAGTATTCAGATGGAGCCAAGGACACAGGAAGGGAGGGAATGGGGCAGAAATGTTGAGTTGGTGGCTGGTTAGCAGGAAACTTGAAAGCTGTGATAATGAATTTTTATTTTATTACAATGTTGGGTGAGTTTCAAAGTACTAAGGTGGGTATAGTGAGTAAAAGAAAATTTCCTTCAAAAGGACCATGAAGAGTGTCATTTTCTCATGCAAACAGTGAAATGTGCAGGGAATTTTAGAGTGGTCGATGAAGTTCAACTCAATCATCTGGGAATCAATTTTATACAGATCTATGGCTGCCTGAGGCTGGGATGGTCAGAGAGGAGACTGAGACTGATAGCAAGCAGGCAGGAGGGAACATTCTTATAAGTGTTCAGCAGTAGAGGTGACAGAGTTGCTGGGGCCAGGTTATAATTATATTAAACAACAACAATATACCCAGCCTCCTGCCACCTGTTACTACCACAACCACTAAACCATAAAGCTGGCAGAATCTGCTAATCTCCTTGTTGTGGCATACAGACAATTCTTTGTTATTGTTTTAAAGATCAAACTGAGGTAGGATAGGAGACATAAAATATTAGGTAGAAAGAAGATGAATTGAGAAGGAAAGGAAAATATAGTTTTAAAATCTAGAAACTTCATGATCCTTAACTTCACCTTAGAGAGTCTGCTCTTTCTTAGTCAAAAGCCCTTAATGGGCCACACTTTTAATCATAATGGCCTGTCTTCACACCTGAACTTCCTGGGGTACTTGGTAAGCAAACAAACAAACAAAAATCCCAAAAGAAGTTTCACCATTTGTCAAACCCAGGCATCACCCAGCACCCACCAATGAAATGATGAGAACCTAAAGATTCAAAGAAAGGAGACAGGCCACTCCATGTGACCCTATCCCTGCTTCTCGAGGTCTCCAATAAAAGGATTGTAAAGACCCCAAGGACCTCTCGCACGTGGCCCGTGTTCTCCCTTGAACATGTATCCCCACTTTTTAAAAATAAAACCTGTGTTTTTGTCTCTGACTGGCACGTGCTAAAATTCTGTATCACCATGGAAGCCAAGGACCCCAAGGTCCTGAGGTGACCTTCCCTTCCCCGAGCCTGGCAACTCCTCAGGACTCTCCATGTTTTCCTGTGACAAAGCTCAATAGTTCTTCCATCTTTGGCATAAAATATAAGAGAATAACTCTGTGGCATTAGTTAGCTAAAATTTTATGTATGACCCTAAAGGAAAAATTGATAAATTGAATGTCATTAAAATTAAAAATGTTTCTTCTTCAAAAGACACCAATAAGGAAATGCAAAGACATGACATAGGCAAGGAAGAAAATTACTTAAAAATCACATATATAATAAAGAATCTGTATCCACAACATATGGAAAAACAACTCAAAAATAGAAAGGCAAACATCTTAACAAAATAGGGCACAAAATTTGGATAGACACTTCCCCCAAAAAGATACACATGTATCTAGTAAGCACACGAAAAGATACTCAGTATCACTTATCATTAAGGAATTACAAATTAAAACTACAAAGTGGTACCACTACAAGTGCACTTGAATGCTTATATTTAGAAAGACTGATAATAGAACCAGGCGTGGTGGTGAACACTTGTAATCCCAGCATTTGGGAGGCTGAGACTGGAGGATCCAGGTTCCCAGCCAGCCTCAGCTACCTAGTGAGGCACTCCACAACTTAGTGAGACACTGTTTCAAAATAAAGAATAAAAAATAGGGCTGGCGGTATAGCTCAGAGGTAGAATTCCCCTGAGTTCAATCCCCAGTATGGAAAATAAATAAATAAATAAATAAATAAATAAATAAATAAAATAAAAACATAGCTACTTTGAAAAACAGTTTGGCAGTTTCTTGAAAGTTAAAGGTTTACTTACCATACAATCTAGCAATTCCACTCCTAGGTATGTACCCAAGAGCCATGACTACATATGTCCACACAAAGACTTGTATACAAATATACACAGAATAATACTAATAATCAAAAATTATAAAATCCAAATATCAATTAATTGGTGAAAAGATAAACAAAATATGATCTACTGATATAATGGAGCCAGGCACATGCTTGTAATCCCAGTACTTGGGAGGCTGAGACCAGAGGATCGGGGTTCGCTGCCAGCCTCAGCTACTTAGTGAGGCCCTCTGCAACTTACTGGGACCCTGTTTCAAAACACAGAATAAAAAATAGGGCTTGTAGAATGCCCGTAAGTTCAATTTCCAGTACCAATAAAATAAATAAATAAATAAATAAATAAATAAATAAATAAATAAATGGATACAGCTGGGCGTGGTGGTGCACCATGCCTATAATCCTACTACTTTAGAGGATCAAAGGTTTGTGGCCAGCTTTAACAACCTAGTGAGACTCTCAACAACCTAGAGAGACTCTATTTAAAAACCAGAAATAAAAAAAGATAGCTTGGAGGTAGCCCCTGGGTTTAATCCCTAGTAACACACACACACACACACACACACACACACACACACACACACACACACACATACCCCACCACCACTACATGGGATACTACTTGGCAATAAGAAAAAATGAAGTACTGATATATGCAAGACATGTAACATGGATAAAAAGCCCTCAAAATTAAGCAAGAGAAGTCAGATTAAAAAGACCGTATGATTCCACTTTTATGAACTCTGTGTGTGTGTTATTGGAGATTTTTTACTAATATTATTTTTATTTCAAAACAGGATCTCACTAAGTTGCCGAGGCTGGCATCAAACCTGTGATCCTCTTGTCTCAGCCTCCCAAGTACTGGTATTACAGGTGTGCACCACCATGCCAGGCTTATATGAGCTCTTTAGAAAGACAAAACTAAACACTAAAGTGGCTGGGTCTGGAGGCAGAAGAGAGAAGAGAGATTGACTGTAGATCAACAAGAGAGAACTTTTTCAGTTGATGTATATGTTCTATAACTAGAATGGGGGGAAATCTGCCCCATTAAAATGTACTACAACTAAACAAACTATATTTAATATAGACAAATGTTGTAGTATATAAACTATACCACAATAAGACTTAAAAAAAAGAAAGATATCTTGATCTCCCTGTTTTCCAAATTGAGACACTATAGAGGGACACTTCCCTGGCTATCTCCCCTCATAAGTATATCTAAATAATCCTATCTCTAAATAAAGGAAACCAAGCAATCCTGAGAGAAACAATAGGCAATATATCAGTGTGTGAGTCTAATTGAATTATTGAAAAAGATTGTAAGAGAAGAAATGTACATTAGGAGTCAACCCTAATGAAAATAATGCCAATGAAAAAAAGTACATTTATCACTTTTACATTAAAAAAAATCTATCACCATTATGAATCGGTATCTTGTAATAAGGGTTCATGGCAATTTTCAGTTTTTCTCAAAGTGATTTTTATGATCTATTAAGCTTCACTTCTATGTAACTTGATTTGAAATCAAAATGACTTTGAGCCTTGCATCCACTTCCAGCTCATCGGAGGCAAGGAGATATTTATAATGAGTCAGGCAGAGAGAATCTGTTTCATCCAAGTCTCAGATGAACATTTGTCCCCTCCTTTACATGCCACACCGCCTCCTCCCTGTCTCCACATCGTCTGGCATGCTGAGGATTACACACATTTTCAAAATTCAATGCTACCTACTTCTATCACGCTAAGAAAGGCAAGCCACCAGAAGAAGAGGTTAGAGAGAAAAATCAGCATCCAACTCTGCCTCAGTTTTGTGAAATCCATTTCCTCACACAGAACAGGAGGCTGGGCCTCTGCCCACTGGAGGAGTTGGTTTTCTGTGTGCAGAGAAAGGATTTTTGCCAATTTCTTTCCCCAATTAACATCTTTACCTCCAGAGCTGAAAAGTGCTCACGACAGTCCTTTGGCCTAAGGCCCAATAAATGGCAATAATCTATGCCTCTGACCAAAGTATCCTTGGGGCAATGCTTTCTCTTAGGTATTCCCAATTATCCCTGCTTTTCAACTCATGTTCCTCCCACTCTCCATGAACTCTCTTATCTTCGCTTCCTTCTCTTTCTAGCCAAGGTCCCATGGGCCACCCTTTATTTTTCTGACCACTTCTCTCAACTCCTTTCTCCCCTTGTTCTTACAACATTGTGTTCTTGCCGAGGAAAATTCCAATTAAGAATAGTCTTGTTTATAATGATATAAAGCCTGAACTCCCCGTGTGGCATACACAAGTGGGGTAGAAGGATAAAATACAAAGAAGATGGGCTGTGAAGTCAGACCCGATTTTAAATCCTAGATTTGTCACTTAGAGCTGTGGTGCATTGGTTATGTGAAGCAAATTCTAGGCCTTAGTCCTTCACATATAAAAAAGACTAATTTTTTTTTCTTTGGTGGTATTGGGGATCTAACTCAGGGACCTTCTACCTCCAAGCTACACCCCCTAGCCCTATTTTTTACTCTTCATTTTGAAACAGGGCCTCACTAAGTTGATGAGGCTGGCTGAGAACCTGTGATCCTCCTGTCTCAGTGATATGGGAAGGAACAGCCAGAGCCATAGAAATATTATTAGTCAGGAATTTAGACTTAGGATAGAAGGGAAGAGAATCCCGCTCCCTCCCCCACCACTGCCAGGTGCTGACCCTGACAGAGAGAGTAACCAGACAAGGCTGTAAATCAGGCCCTTTTCCTTATGCATATCAAAGACAAGAGCAACTGGGATGGTATCTAGGCATAAACAAAGTGGTGCCTGCCGGCCAGCAGAACTTGGGTTAACAACCTTGAGTTAAGGAACTACTATCTATCCTGTTCTTGCTAGAGAGAAGTGTAATAAATCTCACATTTCTTTTTTTTTTTTTCCCTTCCTCCCAAAGTTAAGTGACCAACTGTATATAAGGGTTGGAATCTCTTTGTTCAGGGCTCAGAAAAAGAAAGGGAAATTCCCTATCTGAGCCATCAGCTGCTGATTAAAAAGGAAGATCTGTGTATCCTACTTTTGGCCTCTGGTGTTTCTTTTGTTTCTGGGACTAGGCTTGTGGGGAGCTCTCTCCTGCAACATCAGCCTCCCAAGTACTGGGACTGAAAGTGTACACCACCACACCCAGCTAAAATAATACTAATTTACCTACAGCCAGGGCTGTGGAGAGAATAAGTGAGATACAGGTGGGGTCTGTGCACAGCACTGTGACAGCTGCATAGATCTTTAGTCAATGGTGACTATGACAATCACTGTGCCTATTGTGCCATAGTCTCTGCCTCCCTTTCTAGCCTCCTTTCTTGTCTCTTACAAGCCTAACAAAACACAAATTCCAGGCCTCTCACTGTCTTTTCCTCTACCTAGAACACTTTTTCTCACTTTTACTCGGGTCCCATCCTCACGGCATGTATACACATACCCATGTGAGACTCACTGAGATGTTCACCATAGGAACCCATGGTGCACAAAACAGTAGATAAGCTGGGTGTGGTGGTGCATGCCTGTGAGCCCAGTTCTTGAGAGGCTGAGACAGGAGGATTGCAGGTTCAAGGCAAGCCGAAGCAACCTAGTGAGACCCTTGGCAACTGAGATGCTGTTTCAAAATAAGAAATAAAAAAGGACTTAGGGTGTAGCTCGGAGGTAGAATAATTTTGGATTCAATCTCCTGTATCAATCAATCAATCAGTCAATATAAAAAATAAAACATAAACCCAAACAGTAGCCACTATTTACATTCAAATTAATTGAAATTAAACAAAATTAACAATTCAAGTGCCCAATAGCCATGTGTGTTGGACAGTGCAGAAGAGAACAGGTCCATCATCACAGAAAGTTCTTGTGGACAGAGCTTCTTTAGAGGAAAATGTCTTTGCCAACCCTCTTCCAAAGAACCCACCTGCATTTTTATAAGAGCTCTCATAGCTTCTTGGTTTGAGTGTTAATTTTTTGTTTTTCTCCACAAATTGCATAAATTGTGAGCTTTTCCACATATATCAGTATGAATTTTCTAGATGAATTGTTGAACTATTGGCTTAAAAGCCTTTATTATTATTTTTTTAACCTCTTAATTGTCTGGAGGCTCAGAGCTAGGAGGAAGGAGCTACTGATATCTCTGCTTTCAAAAACTAGTCCTGAAGGCTTTGTCTGGTTTTGCTTCTTCCTCAATTTCTCAGCAATTTCTAATTCTTTTTTTTCTTTTTTATTGATGCATTGTAATCATACATCTTGATGCAGTTCAGGGTAATAGAGGCATACATGCACACAGCACTCGTTGAGAGCTCAGTTCCCACCCCACTCCCTCTCCCTCCCCACCTTCCCATGCTCAACACAGTGATTGATTTGATAAGGTTGTGTATGTACATCATGTCTGTTGAGGTGTTTCCCTCTTCAAGTCTTTCTCTCCCCTCCCATCTCCCTCAATTAGGTCCCCTCCTTCACTCCATTAAAGTTTCTCCTTTGTCTGGAGTCCCTCCTGTGTCCCAATTTCTCCCTAGCTTCTGCATATGAGGGAGAACATCTGACCCTTCACTTTTTGTGACTGACCAATCTCACTTAGCATAATATTCTCTAGTTCCACCCATTTCCCTGCAAATGACATAATTTTGTTCTTCTTTATGGCTGAGTAGAATTTTATTGTGTATATATCCCATAATTTTGTAGTCCATTCATCTGTTGATGGACATCTCAGCTGGTTTCATAGTTTGGCAATTAGGAATTGTGCAGCTATAAACACAGATGTGCATGCATTGCTATGGTAATTTGGTTTCAATTATTTTGGGTAGGTACCCAGGACTGGTATATCTGGGTCTTATAGTAGGTTCATTCCCATTCTTCTGAGGACACTCCACACTGTTTTCCAAAGTGGTTGCCCTAATCCTTCTTAATTCAGTTCCTGCCTCCTTGACTCCTGGCTTCTTGCCCCTAGTTTGATGTGTATCTGCCCAGCTCAGCTGCTACATCCTTCCAGTATGGCTCTATTTCTGGCTTCCCTTCCAAGCCTGTCTTTGTATGTATGTATGTATGTATGCATGCATGTATATATGTGTGTGTATGTATATGTGTGTGTATGTGTGTATGTATGTACATATGTATCCTTACTTGTTTCTCGCCCCTATGGGTCTCTAACCCAGTCCAGCTCCATGGTCCAGAAATCCATGGCCAGGATTTCTGAATCTCCAAGAAAGAGAATTAAACAGTATAGCTTCCTAGAAAACATCTAACATCAGATAAGCCGTTGAATATAAAAGTAAATCTCTGTGTTCACAGTGCCCCAGGCAGTGTCTAGCATAGTACCTAATAAATATTTGTTAAAGAATAAGTGGGATATTATTTAATCAAGAACTACAGTCTCAGGAAGGAGTGAGGTGTAAGGGGAAAGACACCAGAAAGAAGGAGAGCCAATATGGAGACGGGCACTGAGCTGCTGAGCTTGACTCAGTTCAAACAAATGACCTCTGCATGGGCTTCAGTATTTGGTTCAGTTCTTGGGTCCAGGCTAAGACAAGTGGATGGCAGTCTTAGATTAGCAAAATCTCCACCCTGTATTTGTGTTGCAGGAGTACGACACCCGGGACAGTCCCCTGGTGCACCCACTGCCAGCCCTGCTCAAGAACTCCTCGGTTGCACTCATTTGTCTCTTCTTTGCAAAGCTAAAAAAGAGAACAGGTTAGGAACAGAAACTCCCTGAGCACGTATGTGCCCAGTCTAGCTTAGTCCCCTTACTTTTTCTCTTTATAAACAAGGAGGAAGCAGGTTCAGAGAGCCCAGATAAACTATCCAAGATCACACAGCAAGAATTTAAACCAGAATTTGAACCCAATCCTGCAAGTTCAAAGTCCATTTTTCTATAGCATGTAAAGAGTAGATGAGCCCTTATTCCTACGAGTCTTGTGCATTTTTTCTCTTCCGTGTTAATTTTCTGAAGTTGTTAGGACAAGTGTTCTTTGAGGCAGGTGTGTCCAGAGGGGCAGCTTCACTTTTTCCTGAATCACTTCTTGGGACTGTGGATTTGGTTTTCCTCCATTGCCTCAGGAAGTACAAGAAGCTAAACTTCTCTCCATGGCTCATTTTGACCCTCAGTGTGAAAAGTCTGCTTTGTGGAACAGAGAACATGTTTCTACCAAAAAGCCTCTCAGCTTGCTTTTTATTTTCCTTTGCTTCATTGGAAGTGTAACTACAGACCCATTGGTACAATTTCTTTCATTGTTCGCAGGAGTGCATAAACCACGGCTTGAAGAAGCATTTCTCAGACACCTTCAATGCTCCTCAGGCTCTGATCCTAGCTTAATTTGGGTGACACATTGATGGAAGGTAAACAAGGTCACACACCCTATGGTGACCACAGAGACAGCTCGTCTCTGCCCAGGTGCTTGTCTGGAGTGAGGACTCATCACCGTGACCCCTTAGGAAGTACACTGATGTCTCATGACAGCAAACCCCAAACGCATCTCAGGCTCTATACTCCAGGAGGAATAACCAAACCGTATGATTTTACCATTTGCTTCATTTCACTCTGTTCATTAAAAAATCCTCACAGGAGAGGATTTTATTATTTTCCTCGCTCCTTTTTCCCCCCTTCCTTTGTGGAAATGAGAGCTGATTTCCTTTCTCTTCATGTGTGAGGACAAGAATAACACCAGTTCCAAAGGTCGGAAAGGAAGAAATCGTTTATTACGAATGACACAAATTGTCTGGCCTCTTCACTAACAGGTGCCAAGTGACAGAAGAGCCCATTGCAGTGCTTGCCCTGACTCGGAGCCTCATCAGGCGGTGCTGAGATGGGCCGGTCCACTTCCTGCTAACACCATCTGGCAGGTGCCGGCGTTTCCCAGCCATGAGCCGGGCTGTGTAATTGCCTCAAATCATGGGGTGCTTCTCTGAAGCCCTCACCCCTGCCATGAGCACAACTGTCACACAGAAGCCACTTAGGAGAGGAGAAGTCATTCATCTGACCCACTCACAGAGCTCACTCACAGAAGTAGGCGATGACTTAATCAGAAAAGCTCATTCTCATGTTGGATGGGAGCCACCAACAAGGAACACATGCCAGACAGCTGAAAGTGACCCGGGCCAGGCCTCTACCAACCAAGCACCTGACAAGGTCTTGAACTTTATTTACCTTTGAATATATTCAGAGCTTCCTGTGTTCAGTCTTTCCATATTGCACTGTCTGCTGTTTTTTAAAAACATACCATGATAATTACTACTACATTTAAAGCCACCTATATGGAAAATATGATATGTCTTAGAATCTTTTTTGTGCTCCCTGCATAAAGATTTCTTTTCACTTCTCTAAGAAGACATTTTTAATGCTGCATTATTTTATCCTTAATTATGGTTAGATTCTTTGCAAGCTGAGTTACACATTTTCTTTGCTTAATCAAACAAATAATACACAATGAGACTCACAGGAAAATCACAAAGATAATAAGGATCTCACCAACGACTAAGATTATTCTTCTACCTTTACTTGAAATGGCCACTCTAAAATTAGTCATAAACTATATGTAATAAACTGGAATTTCAGAAATATAGTCATGTTCCTTACTGACAGTATGTAACTGAAACTGGCATCTATCATTTATTTAGTGCCTATTTTTATCAGTCTTTTAATAGCAAGTCAGTACTTATGTTTTTCTTTGTAGTTAGTACTAAACACAAAGATCTTTTCTCTATTTCCATAATAAAACATAATAACCCTCTTTCCCTGAGTTGTCTTCCTAACCAGAAATCAGAGTGTCTGCTTCAGTCTCTCTAACTGAACCATGCCCTAACTCAGTTTGTAGGCTTCTAATAATATGGATTCTGAGGGGAAGAAAGGGTTACTATGTCATTCAGGGCAATGTATAATGAAAATGCAATAATCTCAACAGCTTCTCTTCCCTTCAACAGCAGATGAGCAACGAGGGTCTCCTGCCAGAAAGGTGATGAATTCTGACATTACTTTTGCTGGGACGTCCTGAAGCTCCATCAGATGCTCCCAGGGGTCAGGAAGCACTTGTGTAGCCCACAATAGCTTGAGGTTCACCTCAGCCCCACCTCCTGAAAGATGTTCAGAGCTGAGTGTGAAGCAGCTGTGGCACACACAGGACCTTAGGGACAGAGATGCATTTAAGTGGTAAACCTATGTGATTATACCCATGCAACATTCCTAACTGCCCCTTTCTTTGTCATTCATGAGACACTGGTGCACCCTAATCTGATCCAGTTTAATGAGTCTCCTAGTAATCAATTTCACACTTGGCCTCTCATTTATACTTTCCAAATTGTGTCACAGAATTTGGCTTCCTTCTGGAAACTCCAAAAGTCCAAAATATTCATGTTGTTTTTGGTAGCACTGAGGATCAAACTCAGCGTTGTTCAACCACTGAGCTACATTCCCAGCCCTTTTTATTTTGAAACAGAGTTTTGCTAAGTTACTGTGTGCTGTCCTCGAACCTGTAATCCTCTGGCCTCAGCCTCTCAAGTATTGGGATTACAGGTGTGTGCCACTGCACCTGGCCAAAATGCTCACATTTTAAAACCATTCCTTCCCTAAAATAGTCAACACGTATTGAGCACTCACTACCTTATCTGACCTTCACAGTATTTCTCTGAGTTAGGTGTTATTCATAACAGATAATGGCTTGTTAATTTTAAGTTTCACAGGCTTGTTAATTTTAAGTTTCACAGCAGATTGACAAGAAACTATGCACAGCATTTTCAAGAATTAACTGGCACACTTGTACCCTGATCAGAGAAGTTCTCTTTAAACCAAGCCTCTCTTATTTGCTTAGCCAGTGAAACCATACCTGTTAAAGAGGAAAATGGGAGAAAAACGTGGTTGTGAACGTGCAGAAGATACTCAGCACTTTTGGATAACTTTGAACTATTTAAATCTTTTGAGGTATTCCTTCCCTATACATCTAATATGGTTTTCATCAAATTTTCCATTTTCAAGGTCTTAGCACACTCTATACATATTTTCACTTATATAGCAGTGCTATTGTTCTTTATAAGGTTCTCACGTTATTGTTCTCAGTGAGGCTTTATGATCCTCAGCCTAGTGAGACAACAGCTAACAGAAGCCATTAGCAGGCTCCCCTATTCGGGTGAGGATGGCCTCAACCCAATCATTTTGAGTGAAGTGCAAATATTTCCATCTAGTCTAGTATGACTGTTTTCTACAGTTTTGTCTATAGTAGGAACACAGATACATAAAGAAGTACTGCATTAATATATCTTATAACAACATAGACATTGGAATCCTGTATGGTGAGGCCTGGGCATGTTGGCTATATTGAGCTATTATTACCTGAATGAGGCTCATGAACATTTGCTCTGTCTCCAAGAGTAAGTAATCATCGCACACGAGGTTTACTACAGCTCACACATGTTCTCTAAGTAAACTTAGATGATGTTTCTCCGGGGTGGGGGGGGGGGGGTGAGCCTGAAGAGACAAAGTCCAATGAGATCCAGCGTCCTCTCTTTCCCTAGGTGCACAAAATCTTTAAGAAGAGACAGACTCCTAAATGCTCTGAGAAATACTAATTGTTTTCTATGATTCTCATCACCTTCTATATTTAGAATTAGGTCTCCTGCCATCTGAAACTGTTCTATCCATATGGTACACTTCAGGCCATGTTATCTCTAATTAGGCCTACCACTTTCCACTTGGGATCAAGTGCAGAGAAAAAAAGAATGACACATCATCTTTATCTATCTTTTAAGCATATTCCTATCAATGTTTTAAGGGTCTATGATTGTACCCCACTTAGAAGCTAACAAATTAGCTTGCTACAATTTTATAGATGTCACCAGAGGACATAAGATTCTCAGGTCAAAGACAAAGACTTCATTACATACAGCAATAGCAATAATCAGCTACCACATTTTTTTGCACTAATTCCTTAGGCTCTAGTTCCTACATAATGACATAAATGCCAGGTGATGCCTGCATACACAGCATATTGCATTACATAAGAGGGACTCTGAACTTAAGGAACCAGAGTGTTTTATAGTGGGCAGTGAGAGCTTAGGGAACCAAAGAGTTTTATAGTGGGCAGTAAGCATGTCTGCTCTTTTTCCTCTACAGGGAAGCATTTTCTCTGCCTCCCAAGACTACTTAGTATACAACCATCAAAGACAGAATTAAATTCTCAAAAAAAAAAAAAAAAAAAAAAAGGTATCTGGAACAAAGAGAAATCAATAGCTCTGCTTTGCAAGAAGATGTGCCAAAAAACTATGGAGAATTTTCTTCCAACAATCCCCTGACTTTGCTGCTGCTTGCTGTGGCAGAAGGGCACACTGTGTGGCTATGCACTGTAACAGTACTCTTGCAGTAGACAAACACATGCTCTCATTCACAGCTCTTGGCTTTGGGCCCTGAGAATCCCATGGTTTCCAAAGAGAATGTGAACATAAATTATGACTTTTGATTACATTTATCCATATAAAGATAATTCCACTTTCAAAAGTAACTTAGAGTTTTACTACAAATCCTCCAAATTCAACCAAATTTTAATGTATGACTATAAAACAAATATCTTTAAAGGGAAATGGTTTTCATTTTTTATATGAATTGAAACTTTGTATTAAAGTTTTAACATATTTGGGTTCTTTATAAGAGACAAAAGGATGCTTACATTTATATAAAATCTGAGAGGGAATCTAAAAAGAGTGCATCAAAGGAGTATACTAATTCCAGTCGAACGGCCTCCTTTCTACAAATTATTGATTCAGATCTTGAGGATAAAATAGGAAAAAAAAAAAAACCTATCATATTCATTTTGAGATAAAGCTCATTTCTTTCTTAGTGAACATTATTTTCCCTAGGGCAGTTATTATATTCATATGTAGAGTCAACTTTAGCCAAAAAAATTACCTGATTAACCAGAAATCTATACAGATAATTAAATTTCTGCTATCTCGTATAGTTGCCTCCAGTCTTATGAAACAAATTAGTTAGTACACATCAGGATTTTTTTAAAACTTGAAACTTGTATTTAGCCATTTTCAGATTAATATCTTAATATCTTGAAATTAATTTATATTGTATTTCTTCATTTTTTTCAATGAGGAATATCTCCTGTTTACTCTTTGTACATTGTATCTTTGCCATAAGAGATACGGGGATGATATTTTCTTGAAAAAAGTGCTTTTGGTTGGGAGTATAGCTCAGTGGTAGAGCATGTGCCTAGCATGCATGAGGTCCCAGTTCAATTCCAGAAGGAAGGATGTGGCTGGCAGGGAAGGGATGGGTGATGGAGAGGGATGGTGTTCTGGGTGTCATAGAAAGTAAGGGGCAAACCCCTTACAGGGTACACACTAAAATACAGTGAGATTATATACCTGGCAGAAGGAACATGTTGAAAAGGTAATGAATACAAAGCTAAACAAAACTGTAATGAATTATATACTTGATTAATACATTCCATCAATCAGTCAAATAAACAATCAGACCTACATGCCCAAATCATAGGAAGTACCAGGTCCAAAGCAAATTAGAATTTTCATTAAAACTAAAAATATATCATAGACACTCTTCATCCTATAGCTATGAGATCCAGCCTGTATCACCATAGCACTTGTAGGAGGATAGAGTAAATGAGATTTTGTAGTGATATAAGAGGTTTTGAATGTACTCAAAATCTTATCAAGATGTTCTTAAATAATGTACTTACAGCAGGATCTGAGTTTGCTCTTTACTTTGTGTTTATTAGAGTTAAACGTTTTTTAGCAGATAGAGCTTCCCTTGTCTTTACAACCTATCATGAGAAATCACAGTTTTCCCTATCTTAAGTCTTTTTTATTTCTGTTTTATAAGGAGTTACTTAGTTGGCTACTTGAAGGATGGCCAAGTAGGAAAAGGTAGCAAGACAAGAAGAGTAATTGGTGGAGCATGCGTGTAATCCCAGTACTTGAGACATTGAGACAGAAGGATCTGCAGGTTAGAAGACAGCCTCAGCAACTTAGTGAGACTCTCAGTAACTTAACAAGACTCTGTTTCAAAATAAAAATTAAAAGGGCTGGAGGTATAGCTTGGAGGTAGAATGACCCTGGGTTCAATCTCAATAAGTACCACACACAAAAAAAAAGTTAAAATGATATATATGATATAAAATACCTTTTTTTTTTTTTTTTTTTGCAGTACTGGAGATACCACATCAGTGTCCTGAGATCTTTAGGGGAAGGTCACACGGAGCATAAACTTGCAAGCAAAATTTAGCACAAACATAAATCTCTGCAGGCTGATGACACACTCTAGCTGAACTAGTGAAGTGATTGATTTTTATCCTCTCAAGTATGAATTATAGTGAAGAAAAGGAAAAGCTAAAAATATCTTGGAACTAATTTTAACTGTATGTAAGGGACATCTCATTTCCTGTTCTAAATCTGTAATTCTGATCTTATCAATCATCTTTTAGGAGAGTAACATATCTGGAACTGAAATCACTCAAGACAGCATTGATGCCCTCCTGCGAACATCTTCTTGAAGAGTAAATTTCACCATCATCTTTCAGAATAAGTTTTATAAAATCCAACAAGAATCAGATGAGTACATTGGATAGAATTTCTTTACTGACATTGCAATTTGTATAAGAGATGAGATTCACCTTACCTCCCATTAATTTAAATAAAAGCAATAGCTAATTTAAATAAAAGCAATAGCTACCATGGGCTGAGTAACTATTATTTGCCAAACACACACTCTCAAAGTAAGGGTTTGCAGAAGCTCACAATTTCACTTATCCAGAAATGCATTTTGGTGACAAACCTGGCCTGTGTACAGTCTTCATGTAGCTCACTAAGTGTAAATATCTGCACGTTTTATTGAAAAATTGCTTATGTGTTTCATGAGAGTATGCTGTTCTAGATACGCCAGGGTGTTATATAACATCAGTATATGCACTAGGTTACCTTTCTAAAATCAAAATTCTCAAAAAATCCTGAATTCCCAAACTCAGTAGGCCCCATTATTCCAGGAAAGGAATCATGAATGTGCACTCCTACTTTACAGATGAAGAAACTGAGGCTCAGAGAGTGGCAGGGTGTCTTGAAAGGCCATATGGCCAGTAAGAGGCCGAGGCATGAAAGAGGGCTGTTTGCTAAGAATACCTGCACTCATTTCATTATACCAAACAACGGAGAAACACATACCTGGATAAGGATTGTGGGGGCAGGAGATTCGATACTTGGTGTTCATCTGAGAGGGCTTCCTGGTCTAAGTGTGGCATGACTAGACTAGTTGGAATGCACTGATTACTTGAAGAGATGGTGGTAGGAATTTCCTTGAGGTTAATCTAATTTTTATCATTTTTTTCTTTGCTTTTATTTCCTATCTTGATGAAGCAATTTGAAATTTTTATATACTCACAAATCAAATGTGAACCTGGCTTATGTTTCAAAATTGCCATAGCCCTTTAAACACTTTAATTCCTAAAATATTAAATGTATACATATATAGATGCATACATGTTATATTTTTTTGTAAGGAATTTAGAGGCAGTGGAGAATTTCACCCACAGGGAGACTTAGACATAAATGTGTGCATAAGTTTCTGAAAGGATGTGAGCGTGCTTTGCAATTTAGCAGCAGGAGAACTGGGCAGAGGGGATTCTAAAGTGGAGTAGCCTGAGTGTCAGCACAGCACAGAACACTGGTGTCTTGCATTTCATCTGCACATTTAGCTTCAGCACAGTGCCAACATTTACTATCAAAGACAAAAGTCTTATGTCTCTCCCAATAATTTTGTATCCAAACAACTTAATAGCGAATATAATAAAGGAAAGACCAGAATGAACAGCTTCCAGTGAAACCCTCTGGGCTAAAAGCTGGCTTCCTCTCAACATCAGTAGATAGATTCACTGTTATTCTTTTGGTAGCTCAAATAAAATAATTCTTCCCATCGGGTTAACAAGCCTCAAAGCTCCATCAATTTGGGCTTTTTTCCACCCAAATGAAAGCTTATCTGCAACAATAGGAAAAGACAGAGTTATATACATAAGAAAGAAATGAGACATTTATAAGTTAGTCGTCGTCCCCCCCCCCCCCCCCGTTTTATGCTAAGGAGAATTATCGAGATGCCACACAGCTCCCACCCTGAGCATATCCAGCAGGCTGTTACCCCCTCCTATTCAGTTGTGCTACAACTACCTATAAGAAAAACTACTGCAATCAGAGAACATTAAGAGCTGCTGTGCTGGAGGCCTCCCACTGAACAATAAGAATCTCAACCTATTTATTTATTTATTTATTTTCATTGAACTGTTTCAAAGATCATGGTGAAGTTGACTTCGAGCTCCTACATTTCATCTCTTTGGTGCTATTAGAAACAGTTTGACCAAGCTGGGTGTGGTGGTGCATGCTTGTAATCCCAGCATTTGGGAGGCTGAGACCGGAGGATCCCGGTTCATGGCCAGCCTCAGCTACCTAGTGAGGCACTCCGAAACTTAGTGAGACTCGGTTTCAAAATAAAGAATAAAAAATAGGGCTGGGGGTGTAGCTCAGAGGTAGAAAGCCCCTGAGTTCAACCCCCAGTACGGGGGGGGGGGGGGGGGGAAACAGTTTGACCTTTGTCCATTTTAACTAGCTGGAGGGGAATAACAATGGCATTGTGTTTTACATAATGAAATCTGGTGATACAGTTAGCAGCTGTTAGAAGAAGACACAAATGCCATCTTAATATGATTTCTTAAATATTTAATAAGATGGGTTTCAGTCTAGGTCTGCATGCTTACTAATGCTAGGTCAAAGATAACAAAATAATGAATTACTTTCTGCATGAAGACAGGGAAGATAGGGAGGCAATAGGTTTGTTATGCTAAAAACTCCTGAAGTGGAAGTATTAAATGTACTAAGAAATTGATGATGAAAAACTTGTCCTTCTAAAATCTCAACCATCTTTAGATACGAGTTCCTGAGTAAAGGAAATAAATAATTTGCTTCCTAGTCTTTGATGTAATATATTAAATATTATAATTAATTCATGAAACAACTTAATTTCAGATAAAGTGCTTTAAATAATTGTATTTATTTCCACTTCATAAAAATTAGGAAGTTATAAAACTCTCTAATATATATTATTTATCTAATATGTATAAAACTTTCTAATATACATATATCTCTTTAGTTATAAAAACTACTTTTTCCTTTTAACCTGATGAAATGAACAAAATTAAATACTTGAGCAATTTCCTCATGGCTTCATTTATATACTTGTTTATACATGCATACACACACATGATTTTTTAAAGTTATTGGTCAGACTCTGTGTTATTCACAGAGGGGAATATTGGGAGTATTGGGAGTACTGGGGGCAGGGGGAGTCCTGGGAATTAAACCCAGGGGCATTTCTACCTGAGATACACCTCCAGCCCTTTCTGAGGCTGACCTCTAACCTGCAATCCTCCAGTCTCAGCCTTCCAAACACTGGGGGTATAGGTGTGTATGTCACCACACCCAGCTTATGCTCTTTATTTTTATCTCCTTTGTGTGTGTGTGTGTGTGTGTGTGTGTGTGTGTGTGTGTGTGTGTGTGGTTCTGAGGATCAAACGCAGAGCCTCAAGCATGCTAAGCAAATGCTCTACCACTGAACTATATCTTCAATCCCATATAGCATGTGTACACACACACACACACACACACACACACACACACACACAAACTTTATATATGGCAATCATCTAACTACATATTTTGCAGATGCCTTTATTTTTATTTAATAATTTATTTTTTAAGTCCCACAATTGTGAGTGAGCAATAACAAAAACAAATGAAAGGAACTACCAAGGAGCTTTGAGGATAGTAGGGGAGATAAGATAGGAGGCTGTACCATAGGCAAGTGATTTGGAAATTATAAAAATTAAAAAAAAAAAATCTGTGGGGTGGAAGTATTTGGATTGGATCTTGGCAAGGATTTGAGAGGGTGCTGGAGGGGTTGAGTTGGCTGCCCAGCTGCTGAGGGAAGGGTTATAACGTGCCACCAGAAAATAGAGGTTAAGGAGCCTCAGTGGCAGTTAGGAGCCTGGTGGTGAGGGGTTCAGAGAAGTCAGGAGACTGTGTGAAAAGGCTGCAGAGTTGGGCCCGCTGCCCCCACACAGAACGTTGAGCTGCTGAAGGAGCGTAGTCCAGGCTTTGAATGAAGTAGGCAGTTTTGGTGAACAAAATAAACTGAACATGATAATAACTGAACACAGATAGTTTCAGGAATTCAAGTGTCTGGAAGACTTTTAACTAAACCAAGTGAGTGGATAGAGTGCCTAAGATTTCATCTGAGAGCAGGACTAACCCTGGAGAGCAGGAGTGCAGAGGCGACTGTGGGAAAATTACACTGGCTATGTTTCATGCTCTGTGCGTTCTGCTCCTTAGACAAAACAGTTACGCAAATGTGAAAATATCATGACACACAGCCACGTATAATTTTATTTAGTACTTTTAAATATAACTAGCTATTTATAGTGTATAGATAAATAACCTAGTAGTATCACAAAGTGAAGCATAAAGAACAAAAGATATATATATATATATAACATCACTTCTAATAAAATGAGCAAAATTAAGTTGTGTGTGTGTGTATGTGTGTGTGTGTGTGTGTGTGTGTGTGTGTGTCTGTGTGTGTTTGTACTGGGGATTGAATTTAGGGGCATTCTTCCTCTGAGCTATACCCCCAGCCATTGTTATTCTGAAACAGTGTCTTGAAAATTGCCCAGGTTGGCCCTCAACCTGTGATCCTCCTGTCTCAACCTCCCAAGTACTGGTATTATAGGTGTGGGCTGGCTCAAGTTTTTTTTTTTTTTTTTTTAAACAGAGAAGATAGAAGGATCTCATTGTTGATTTCCTCTATGAAATACAAGCTGGAGAACTTCAGTAATGCCTGGGATAAACTGCTAGATAAGTGCTTATCCCTTTCCTCTTTCATTTCTCTTTAGAGAAAGAAATTCTATACATCCCCCCGCCCCCGAGACATGATTACTAGTAATGTGTAACACTTAGACAGTAGCATTCATCAACCTATTTGTTAAAAGAAATTTTTGCTTAGCTGGAAATTACCAAGAACAAAGTTAATATGGCTCCTTAGTACTTTAACAATGTTAATGCGCCTCAAATTTCCAGTATAAAATCAAGCGCATTTTCTATCAAGATAGACATGAAAATTTTATTTATTCAGGGTTTTATTGTGTGCTGGCAACTACCCAAAGCAACACATAAGAAGAAATTGCTATTTTCCTCCTGGCAGAGATAAGAGCTCTGTCAGTCATCCTTTGAAGACCTTTTTTTTTTCTCATGGATTTTGGGCATGAGGAGAAGGGAGAGAATATATTATAGTTAAAAACAAATCTCCTGCTTTATAATTACACATAAATTTCCACACAGAAACAAACCAGCTTGAAAAACCGTGGTTCTCTACCTCTACATTAGAGCCACCAATGAGGAATGAAAGACTGAAAGTCCAAGCCAAGAGCCTTATCAATTAAACCCAGAGCTCTGGGTGGGACTCAGGCACCAGGGTTTCCAAAATTCCTCAGGCAACTCCAATGTGCAGTTGAACTTGAACACCTGAACTTAAATGCTTCTCTCTTTCTTATTCTCCAAGCATACCGGTCTTTTGTATCCAAATTTAAAATTGTCCATGAAAATGAACAATGTAAGAATATTGTGAGAAAGTCAGCCTTACAGATTTCATATTCTAAAAAGAGCTGAAGTTTACTGGTGGGGGACTGGTCTCATGATACTTTCAATCACCAGTGAAAGACATTTATACATTTTTAGTATGGTCTAGCAGCTGAATTACAAAGTATTCTGCAAACATGACTTGTGTGCTTTGCAATTAAGCACTTACTTATAATCACATGAGTTATGATATTAGGTAGAAAGTGATGAGTGACACGGAGAAGTAGAGAAAAAATGCTATGATTGTCCAGGGAGGTGAGATTAATGGAAGGTTAGTCAAAATGGAAGGTTAAGGTGTCTGAAGCATTCATTTCAGTAAAGGAAAAGGAGCAAGAGGGATGGATTGAGGGACACACAGAGAAAGCAGAATATTTTAATCTGGCAGAATCAAAAAGAAGTAAAAGGAGATAGGCTTGGAAAAGGAGGTGGGGGTCACTTCTAAGAGGATCCAGCAAGTCTAACCTTGAGGTTCTTGGAACACAGAATGACGTTTTCTATCATGATCTGACTTGGCCTTTGTGAAGTGTGATACTGTTGACCAAGGGTGTCCCTCCTTCCTGCACTCTCTTCTCTCAGGCTCCACAATTTCCTTCACTCTCTAGATCTCTTATGACCTTTTCTAGCCTCCTATAGACTTTTCTTCCTTCATTCATCTTATATGTTCCTCATTTTCAAAATTCTATTTCTTGAATCTTGTATCTTGTTTCAGAATTCTATTTGAACCTGTCTTCATTTCTCCTACTATAAATGTCTGACATTTGAACTATGTTCAGGTGCTTGGATTCCAAATTGGAACTTCTAGGTTATTTTCTCTCCTTCTTCCCCTACCTTAAGAAATCCTCTAGTTCAGCTGAGCCTTTCTCCTTAATCTCTAACTTCCATGGTGTGTAAGTGGTACCAGCCACACTTGGATAGCCCACCAGCTCTAACTAGGTTTCCCATCTCCATCACCAGTGCCCCTCTGCAAAGGGCTTGCAGAGCATAATCCTGATCGCATGCCTCCCCTGTTCCCAGGTTAGGGCTCACATTTTCTACCTAAAACATAAGGTCCCTCATGACTTGACACTTGCTTACTTCTAATGTGACCCCTCCCACCTACACCTGTGGTTCTAGCCATCCCAACCCACCTGCAGTTGCTAGAGAATGCCATTTTCCCAGGTCTTTATGCCTTCCTAAATATTATTTCTCCTGCCTGGCTCACATTGCTCTCCTTTTCACTCTTTAATCCTCAATTCCTCTCTCTGGAAGCTACTCAAGGAACCAGGGTCTGAGTCAGATGTTCTTCCTCTGTGTTCAACTCCTGGCTTATGCTGAACCACAACTGTTAGTTCACTTGTCTGTCCCCAGAATGAAATTTTCATTCGTACACACAGGCATCTCTTAGAAGCCCACCATACTTCACTACACTTGTTTACAAGTCTGTCTCCACTGGGAGCCCTAAGCTCCTCACTGGGGAGGGCAAGACATACTTCTTGTTCTGCTTTGTGCCTCACACACTTAGCACGGTGCCTGGCATGCAATTAGCACTCCATGGAATGAATGACTGACTAATCAGAGTTGTACAGTAGAAGAACTCATTTATCCACTCATTGAATGACTGAAGCAGCCATGTGCACAATGGGCTGGGTGAAACTTTGAGAGAGAGAGGAGTGGAATTAGATGCCACTAGGAAAAGTCAGGAGTGCCAGTGCAACCTGCAGACAGTGTTCTTGTATTAAATTCACTGGCTTGTCTAGCTCAGCCATCTGAGCTTTAAGTCCACCTATGGGCTTGATCCCTCTGTCTTCCCCCTTGGTCTCAGTCACTGGATACCAGATTGCTTTGTGTCTTCCACATGGCTGCAGAAAAACAAAAAACAGAACAAAACAAAAAAACCCTGACCTTCCATCCTTTTTTATTTACCTGGTTCCATTCCATTAGAGCAAAATACTATGTCACTAATCCTCATAGGAATAGCTGTTTGTATTTAATTGAAGAACAATATGCATTTATTCACAAATACCAGTGCTGGCCCCATCAAGGGATACTATCAGGGAATAGGTGATGAGTTTCAATCTCTTTCTTTAAAAGCTTTACAATAGGTTTCAAAATGGATATTTGATCTGGTTAGTTCTTCTCCCAAAGACAAACAATAGAATTCCCAGCTTGCTCAGAGAAGACAATAGGTTTCCTGATGATAACAGATTAACTAGAAGAGAGAGAAAGAGTTAGGTATCTTCTGAAATGCAGATCTAAACTGCTCATAGAGATTGTTTCAGTGAAACCTTACTGTACACTCTTTCCCAGATCAGTACCTCAATTGCTTCCTAGATAAAATTGTCTAAAAGCATTGTGAAGCTAGTTAAGGAAACTCTTTTACATATAGCTATCATTCACTAAATTTTGTAAGGAGTTAATGGCATGGTGAGAAGAACAGAAAGACAGATTGTCTCTGTGTGTAGATAATTGTATCAGAAACCATCACCTCTCCTGGAAAGCTCACTTCTCACTGTCAACTTAGGAAGCTCAATGCTTATTCTAACCCTGCTACTGCAGCTCCTTCCATGAAACTCCCCTTTTAGACCCAGCTTCAGAATCAAATGTGCACATTTCCATACCTTTAGAAGAGGGGTCAACCAGTCATAGTGGTGTACACTTGTAATCCCAGTACTTGGGAAGCTGAGACAGGAGAATTTTAAGTTTGAGACCAGTCTCAGCAAGTTAGTGAACTCTCAGCAACCTAGCTAGAACCTGTTCAAAAAAATTATATATATATATATATATATATATGGAGAGAGAGAGAGAGAGAGAGAGAGAGAGAGAGAGAGAGAGAGAGAGAGAGGAGAGAGAGAGAGGCTGGGAATGTAGCTTAGTGGTAGAATGCCCCTGAGTTCAATCATTAGTAACACACACACACACACACACACACACACACACACACACGTAGTGATGATGCTGGTTCTCATGACTATTTCAGAAGTCAAATTCATCCTCAACAGGCAAAAATAATGACAGATTCAATGAGGTGATTCCTTTAAGTAGGACAATACTCATTCGGATGAATAAATAAAACCAAACTGAAAAGGAAGAGGAGGAGGAGGAGGAAGAGGAAGAGGAGGAAGAGGAAGAGGGGGAGAAAGAGGAGGAGGAGAAGGAAGAGGGGGAGGAGAAGGAGGAGGAGGAAGAGGAAAGGAAGGAGAAAAGATGATTGGAGGTAGAAGAAAAAAAATTTATTGAAAAATCAATATATATCAAACATTCTTATACATATTTTCTGCACCTTATTTTATTGAAACCTCCCAAAACCTCTGAAATAAGCATTACTTCTCCTACTTTAAAGATAGGTGGTTACTAAAAGGAAGAGCCATAATTCAAAGACAGGTTTGTATAACTCCATGTCCCACTTTCCTCCCACCCCATTCCAGCATCTATAGAAGCAGATAAGCTGTTTTTATTATTTTTTAGACAAATATTACATAGTGAAGTTTCAGTACACTGAGTTTTTAAATCTTAAGAAATTCTGCGTGTGGTGGCACATGCCTGTAATCCCAGTACTTGAGAGGCTGAGATAGGAGTGTGGCAGGTTCAAGGCCAATCTCACCATTTATCGAGGCTCTCAGCTATTTAGTGAGACCTTGTTTCACATAAAAAGCGCTGGGAGTGTAGCTTATAGGTAGAATGCCTCTAGGTTTGATCCCTAATACCAAAACAAAAAAGAAAAAGAAAGAAAAAATTCTAAATAGGAAATTCTTATAAGGTACATAAAAGAGGTTTGCTTACTGAAGCCCTTTATTAAGTCCATTCTCTTACATTAAAATGCATTTAGAAACAACACCACTCAATGGCACATGAAAAATGTATATCTGTATAGTATTTTGAGAACTGTAAGTAAATTAATATGTTTGTCTAGCCTATTAGCTTAAATTTTTTAAAAAACCTTATTTTTAGCTCAATTAATGGAAATTCATACATTTATTGCATTCCCTAATCTGTGCTTAACAGCATATTTCATTAGAGACACAAATCTTTTCTCAGGTTGATAGGCCATTTAAAGTTCATTAAATTAAACATTAGACCTGTCCTCACTACTACCTACATTTTTTTTTTTTTTGGTGCTGGGGATTGAACCCAGAGGCAACCTACCTCTAAACTACACCCCCAGCCCAATTTTATATCTTATTTAGAAGCAGGGTCTCACTAGGTTGCTGAGAGCCTTGCTAAGTGCTAAGTTGCCAAGGCTGGCTTTGAACCTGTAATCCTCCTGTTACACACTCTGCTTTCTTAATGCTTTCCAGAATAAATTAGCAATTAGCAGGAGTCGGGAGGAGTTCTCTAACAGTCTTTCCAATAACACTAGGCAAGTATTTTCCCTCCCCAAAAGATGCCAGATAACTAACCATATGGGCCATCAATACTGATTTACTTGTTATTTTTATCTTTGAAGCAGGTGTAACTTGCCTTCTGCGGAGAAGATATGAACTACATCTTCAGCCAAAGGCTATGATTAGACCTTGGGGTCTCAGTTGTGACCTTCAGTGTCTTTCTGACATTTCCAGTTGAGTGGGGTGAGACAGGTTAAGATCAGCCTGCTTGAAATAGCACAAGAGGTAAACTGGATTGGGACTTCCCTGAAACAAAAGTTCTCTAGGAGTCAGGGATCACAGGGCACAAACCTCTGTTGCAAACTAACAACACAGAATCACCATTAGAATATGATCAAAGAAATTTAGTTTCCATTAAAAGTTTCCTTATAAACTGGCAAAATAAATAAAAAATTATGAACAGATTTTCTGCCCTTTCAGTGTAGTTTACGTGTTTTAAGTATTTAGTGAGATTTTTTCCCTTCAAATTGACAGATAAAATGGTATATATTTATCAGGTACATCATGATGTTTTAAATATATATAAACTGTAGAATGGTTAAATAAAACTAATTAATACATGCATTACCTCACATAGCTGTCATTTTTGTGGTAAGAACACTTGAAGTCCAATCTCTTAGCGGTTTTCAGGAATACAATATATCATTATTATAGTAACCATATTGTACAAAAAATCCCTTGTCTTTAGCCTTCCTATCTAAAAGAAATATAACTGTTGATCAACCTCTGTTTGTAAGCTTTTTAAGGGCAGAGTCTTTGACTTAGCTTCTCTTTGTTACTCTGCTCTAATCTTGTACTGCCTAGGTGATCTAGCTGAATTTCTCCCCATTCCAATCTTGTCTGTCTTTGAGGACAGGACACCTGCAGGCCAGTAGTTCCTCTTCAGGTAAGCTACCAAAAATGGTAGGATCTAAGATAACTGCCAGATTGACCACCAGTGAACCTTTAATTTCATTATAATACAATCTGCATGCTAAATGACACACACCCCAGCACCAGGGCAATTGACAATTGCTGTAACAATGATTGGAAAGAACCATAAAAGAATGAAAGGTGGTCCCCACATTCCTGAAAAGCCTCTACCCACTTCCAGAAAAGACATGAAGATTCATCCCCTTCATTAGCCTGTCCTTCCCTCTCATTTATTTTATCTTATATCTATAACTTTCCAATCCACAACTGGCTGTGAAGTTTGAGTTTATCTTTCACTTCTCCTACTTTTGGCTAAGAATAAAAGACTCCTTTGCTCAACCAGTGCCCTGTCCTGTTATTGTTTCCATAATTCGAAGAAGGGGGAAAGGACCTGGTTTGGGGCCAAAAATTTGCTAGTAACATCTTTGCATGCAAGTAGTGTCTGTCAGGACCTGGAGCACAGAAGATACTCAAGAAATGGTTGTTGAATTAGAAGGCATCAACGACTAAGTCACAAAAAAATTAAGGTTCCATTCAGAGCCTTATCTAAGAATTCCTCACTAACAGGAATCTTGGCCCTTAATAAATTCTAATCCTGTGGGCTCTCAACGTGGGACTTCAGACTGAGGTAGGAGTTTAAGATGGCGTGAAACTTTTTTCCATCTAGAAGTCATTTCCTTTAACCAGGCTCCCCACCAAATGCAGGTTCCACGTGGGAGCAGTTAGAGGAAATCAGGCTCAGAAAAAGAAACTGAAAACCTAACCCAAACTTGCATACTTGTCGATCCAATCAAGACCTGCCCTGCCAACCTGAGGCTATATAATCTGTATGCTGATGCCATTGGGGTACAGACTTTGGACTCTAGTCCTCTGAGCCACACTGGCAGAAATAAAGAAACTCTCCTTCCCAACCTGGTCTCCAGGTCATATGAGCCGAACCATCTACAATAAGACCACCAGTATCAGCATCGCCTTAGAACTTGTTAGAAAGGCAGATTCTTTGTTCTTGCCCCAGTCGACTGAAACAGAAGCTTTTGCAGTGGGGGACAAAGTGTGTATTGCAGTAAACCTCTAGGGTGATTCTGATACACAGTAACATTTAAGAACCATTGTGATTTAATGAAAAAAGTAGGCAGGTAGGGCCTAGGGCCAGGGTAGAAAAATTTCATTTCCTGCTAACTAACCTTCAAAATTCCTGAAAAGACCAGACCTCCCAAATGTCAAGTGATAATGAGATCAGAAGTTTCCTGAGAGTGACCAGAGCTTCACAAAACTCCAGTTGTCCCTGCTGATCAACAATCCCAGGAGATTTCCTAGACTGTCTGGAACCCCAACTGAGAGGAGGAGCCTGAAAAAAGGACACTATGCAAACATACTACGCAAATCCCAGAAAATTGCCTCGGAGACCCCAGCTGACAAAGGACTCGGAGAAGTAGATAAACCCCTAGACCAGCTGCTGTAATTGGTTACCCACTCCGGGAACCCCTCCACTTGAGGAGCTTTTCTCTCTCTTACGGGTATTGGCTTTGAGAGAAAGTGGTGTATAATTGATGGCATTTGGCCCGGGCTGCACTCAGGTAGTGACCTGAAGGCCTCTGCTGGACATCAAGGGCAACCGAGGCCCCTAGGAGTGGCCTACACCTCTTTTCTGGTAGATCATGTGGACTCTAGAGAAAGCAGTTTGCAATTGATGGCACTTGGCTTGGGCTACCCCAAGTAGCATCCAGAAGGCAGCTGCCAGACTCCAGGGTCCCCATTGCCCTCAAGGGTGTTCTGCCTCTTTTTCCCTTTCCTGCTTTACAATAAACTCTCTACTCCCCTTTCTGCTGTTTGAGAGTGTCGTTCTTTATCCATTTCAGTATGGTGGTGCCCATCCCTTCCTAAAAGTAAGTCCCTGATGAGGAAGAGATTTGTTCCTTACTTTTGGAGCAAGCCTTTGGGATTACTAAATATAGACTTGGTAGATTAAGTGATGGAAGGTTTATACATCAGTCCCATCCAATTTTAAAGGCTTCATTTGACTTCAAAGTCTCAAAGGTCAGTACTCAATGTTAGCTGAATTTAATACACTTATCAGTTAAAAAAAATAATAGTCATGACTTCTGCATCCTCTTTGCCACTCTCCATCTTCCTGCATAAAATGTGAGGGTGACCAGCAGTCAAACTGAAAGAAGGACAAAGGATGCCACCTTAGGAGGAAAAAGCAAGAAACAAAAAGGATCGTTCTCCCTGCAGATGATTTGTCGAGGGCCATATTTCCCCCATATCTGCTCATCACCCATATCATCCCCATATCTGCTCACCATCCGTGTCTTAAGCAAAAAGACTACTATCGTTGAATCCATTCTTTCTCAGGTTTGTTTCAGCCCCATACCATCCCTATCTGCCACAAAAGCTAAAGACCATTTCCCTCAAACATGTAAAAAAGATTTTCATTTGGATTCTTTAAAAGTTGAATCAGCAACTACCGGAGTAGGACAGGGCAGGGTCAACCACACAAAACAAAGAGCGTGGTTCTACCATTTGTGATTACAACTGTCTAAACATTTCTGACAGATTTCATGTGGTAATGTTGTTCTGAATGTCATCTTACCAGAACTTAAACAATGAAGAAGTCAAAACTTGAAAAAGCTAATCAAAGGAAATGAAGTGTAATCGGTTTTTTGGGAAGCTAAATTGCACCAACATTTGAATATCCATTATTTCTTTCCTCATTTCGGCATTGTGTACTGTCATTATCTATTCTTTCGGGGTTTTGAAAAGGCTTTAGAATGTGCTGATTGTCATCAACTAGCTGTGGAAGCCACAAAGCTCTGCAACACCACTGGACCGTGGCAATTGTAAAAAGAACAGTTAACTACTGCAAACAGGGTTTCTGTTGCCAAATAAATGGCTGCAAAAAGCTGGAGTTACAGTGCTCACATCTGGACACTTTCAGAGAGCAAGCTGTAAATGAGCATGAGCAAAATCGCTGGGGATTAGTCACATTTCCAGTGATTCCTTAGTAAAACCTAGCAAATACAGAATCTAGCCGCTTTGCTGTCCACAGATAAAATATACGAGATCAAAAGAAATGGGCTGTTTCCGGGCAACCCCTTCTTCCATATATCCCTAATTCAATACCAGGTTATTTTGTATCACAAGAATATTTTGAATTAAACATACCATGGAAGTATTTTATTGTCTCCTGCATTTACTTTGGGTAAAGACTACTTAATTTGACTCCCTTCTGAGTAATTAAAAATGCATTATCTCAATGGGAAATAGAATTAGTTTCATTATGCAATTTATTTTTGAATTAAAAATAGCCAGATAGCAAGCACATGCTTAGAGGTCATAAGCCTGGTGATACATAATTATAAAGCCAGAAATTAATACAATGTAATGCTTGGCATAATAACATAGGGAAAGATAAGTCAATTCCAAATTGTTCTTCCTTAACTGACAATTAAGCATGAGGACTGGATAATGACTATCACCAACTGGTTCTAAAATGTATTTGTTGCACTTGTATGCTTCTTCCCTGCAAGTAGAGAGAGTAAAACAATGTTTCTTTTGACCTTGCCTGAGGTTAATATATCTGGGGGTGGGGGGAGTAGAAGAAGAGAGCATTGAAGAAGACACGCCCCTATAAGAGCTAAAACTAAATCATTATAGTAAAAAAGATTCTTATATTTTTTATGAGAATTCTTGATCTGAAGAATGTCTTAAGATTTTAATTCTCAGTGAGAGTACTAAAATAACATCACCGGAAAAGACCATCTCAAAATGCTGCTGTCAGTCTGAGTCTTGGCGACTGGACGGCTAACACAAGAGGATGCCTTTGTCACCGAAGTTTACACTGTTAATTTGCATAGAGTTAGGTGAACATTCTTTAAACATGTAGAGACAGAAGGAAGCTTTGATTTTTGAGAGGCAGTAGTCCTTGTCCCAGTGGTCAAGGACACACACTGGACTCAGTCTGACCTTAGTTCAAAGCTCCACTCCTCAACGCACCAACCTTAACCTTTCACAAATTACTTGTGGTCTGTGTATCTTGCTTTCCTCATCTGTACAAATGGAGAGCACAGTTCTTCCCTCACAGGGTTACTGTGAAGGTTGAGTGAGTTAGCGTAAAGTGCTTAGAACAGAACCTCAGACAGAAAGGGTTAATGAAAAAAGAGCTTTTGTTATTACTATTGTAAAAGAGCCGAAATGTTAAAAACTAGGTGAGAATAGCTAAATCCACCAAATCTCCTACACTGAATGAACTAGCATTTTACTATAAAATATCTAAGAAAAATTAAACCCAATCTGTATCAATGAAGACCAAAATCAATGGTTTGCTAGAAACAACTTGACTGGTGACTTGCAAATGAGGACCTGACATGCAACAATTCGTAGCAATCTTGTGGAGGTCGACCTAGGAAATGCTGGTCAATGCAGTGGAACAGGGGCCATGCAAAATCAAACAGTGTGAGCGCAATGCCTCGTCCTCCATTTCCACCCCCTTGTGATTAATTAATGCTTTACTGCATCCACCCACCAGCTGTATCCTTGCTCCTATGCCTGACCCCAACCGAGGACTACAACAGTATAATGAAAACTGTGCTTCTAATTGTCCAGCAGGCGATCACCGCTTGGCTAAGAAAAGCTCTTTCACTCCCCTCCTTTCTGATTAACTAGATGGCTTTATAAATCCTCTTAATAAGTTCATTTGTGTAACCCAAGGCTAGCTGCCCTTCCTTCCTGCTGCTAAGAGGGCTCAGCTGCTTATCTTTGGATGTGACCCATCAAAAGAGAATTGTGAAAAAAAAAATTTAAATCTGCTAAATTGACAAGTAATGCTGATCTCACGTCTCCTCTAATTTAGCAATGTTTTCCTGTGTCATAAAAGAAGCCTAAGTGCAGACAGCAAATTGAGAGGCTCACAGAAATCTCAATTACTACTACTACTATGATTTTAAAAAGTCTTTATGATTGTCTCATAAGCAGTGAGTTAGAAAATTGCCAACAGGCCGATGTAAAGTAACTAATATTCACACAGATCTATGCTGCTGCTAGATGACTTCCAGGTGCATTATCTCAGTTAGTCCTCCCCACAGTGCTGAGAGGTAGTACTACTATTATTCTCCTTTTACAAGTGAGAACCTTGTATGAGATCACATGATTACTGAGTGTCAGATACTGCTTTGTTTTTTTGTTTTTTTTGTTTTTTTTTTTTTTTGCAGTACTGGAGATTGAACTCAGGGGCATTCTACCTCCGAGCTACACCCCCAGCCCTATTTTTTATTCTTTATTTTTGAAACCGAGTCTCACTAAGTTGCGGAGTGCCTCACTAGGTAGCTGAGGCTGGCCGCGAACCCGGATCCTCCGGTCTCAGCCTCCCGAATGCTGGGATTACAAGCATGCGCCACCATGCCCGGCTAGATACTGCTTTGATTTCAGGTTTTTTTTATTTTTACACTCAGTGCTCTTTCCATTGTAACACATGTGCCAGTTTTCCATCTGTTGGCTTTCAGACCTATGCCTACTCCTCCATACTTTGCACTACTGGGGCTAGCTAGGAGTTTGCAATCTGAATTTCCCATGCTCCTTTACCTACTACCTTTCTACCTGCTGCTGCTCATTAGTGGTTATCAGCTTCCCAATCCTGTGAAAACATTTCTAAGATAATCATGTACTTAAAAGGAGGAAAGATTTATTTGGGCTCATGCCTTCAGAGGTGTCTGTCCATGGTTGCTGAGCTCTCTTGGTCTGGGGACCATGTGAAGCAGAACATCAAGGCGAGGAGCGCAAGGTGGAAGAGACAGAAGGAGCAGGTTGGGATCCTAATGTCCCCTTCAAGCACACGCCCCCAATAATCTAACTTCCTTCAACAAGACTCCATCTCCTAAAGCTTTCACTACCTCCTAACAGCATCTCAGGCTGACAACCAGGCCTTCAGTAGGAGCCTAATCCAGACCTTAACAGAGGGCAATGGGCAATAAGAAAGCATGACAAAGATGGAGGAGTCTTGACACTTAATATGAAGCAGTTGATGTCAGTTGCTATAGAAATTCTGGGCTTGCTGTGACTCTGGACTCTAGCAGCCCAGAAAAGGCCAATGTTTTTTCTTGGTTCCAACCCTGGCTGAGATAACACCTCTTAGTGAATTTGAAATCAAATGCAGGTCTCTCCCACCTACTTGCAAGAGCTGGAGCAAGCCCAGGGCTCCAGCTCAGGGGTATTAGCTGCTTCTGATCTGGGGATCACCTCTTCTTTCTTTATGTTCTCCCCAAACCCCTCTTACTCTTTTGCAGTTCCAGCTTTGCCAATACATACCCTTGTTTGAAATGCATGAAATGGCTTTTATTCTCCTGTTTCCTGTTGCATCTTGTCTTATACACATATATCCTTTGAGGAAGGGTTATATAATAGAAAACAATGTCCTTGCCTTGAAGAAATATGTAATCCACTTGGGTGGTAGAACTAGTACATTTGAACCAAGAGTAAACAAGACAAAATAGATACAAGGAGAGGCGGAGGTACATATCAGTGTAATGGGAAAGTCAACCGGCACTTCACCACAAACTCTCTTGGCTTAGTGTGAGGAGAGACTTTTTTCCTTCAACAGGCGTCCAGTCAAGCCTGTTCAAGTCTATTGACAGCCAGTTCAGAGGCGGCCCCTGGCCCAGTCCACCCTTCTGGTCTTTCCAATCACTTCCCCTTTTTTCGAACATGCTTGGTTCATACTTCCTGCCCCGCAGCCATCTCTGGTGCCAACTTGTCTGCCTCATTCTTGTTCAGTTTCCTGTTCATTAGCTTCTGGCTCATTATACCATTAGCATCCCTCAAGTCCACATTTGCATCACCATGCATAAAAACCTTTTTCTCTAGAGTAAAAAGGGGCACAATTACGACATATATAATTTGGGTCAGGACTGCTTATTACAACAGGGGTTAAGAGTGGAGAAAAAGTGATTGAATGATTGCTAGGCTGTCAATTTTTATTTCGCCCCTCATTAAGTCTACTGATTTTACTTTTTTCCTCCCCTAAAATTGAAGAATTCTCTATCATTTGGAATTGAGTTGTATTTATCTTTAAAATAGCAACTACTCTTTATGGATGGCTTAAGCTGTATTAAGTACTTTGCATATGTAAGCTCTTTTATACCTCTCCCCAAAACCAAGTGTTTTCCCATGTTATAGAAAAAGTGAGGCCAACAGTAGTTACCTCTCCATCATCTTAATCCATTTGGCCTACTATAACAGAACTCAGTAAACTGGATGGCTCATAAACAACAGAAACTTGCTTCTCACAGTTCTGGAGGCTCAAAAGTCCAAGACCAAGGCACCTTCAGATTCGGTGTCTGGTGAAGATCTGAATTTCAACTCCTACAGTGAGTCTTTTTCTGTGTCCTCATATGGTGCAAGAGAGCAAGCCAGCCCTCTGGGGTCTCTTTTATAAGGGCACTAATCCCATCCATGAGGGCTCTACTCTTATGATCTAATCACCTACCAAAAGTGCCACCTCTTAATGCCATCACATCGGGGGCTAGATTTCAATAATATGAATTTGGGGTGGAAGGCACAAACATTTAGACTATAGTTCCCATATTCCTTACTCGTTACTGCAATCCCAGAACTCACATCACCCAACTCGATTCTCTGACTCTTAAGTTCATGGACTTAAAAACACTCAACTAGCTAGGCATGGTGGCACACGCTTGTAATCCCAGTACTTGGGAGGCTGAGACTGGAGGATCCAGGTTTGCGGCCAGCCTCAGTAATTTATGAGGCCCTCTGCAACTTAGTGAGACCCTGTTTCAAAATAAAGAATAAAAAATAGGACTGGGGGTGTAGCTGAGAGGTAGAATGCCCCTGAGATCAATCCCCAGTATCACCAAAACAAACAAACAAAAACACTCAATTGCCCCTGTCTCCATGGGTGGAAAGCAGCATTTGTGACAATCACCAAAATACCTCTGCAGTCAGTGTCCTTGGCTAGGGGACAGCATCATGGGATGGGCCCCTTGTAAGAATGGAGGAGAGGTGACAGAGAGGGGCTCCTGAGCCATTCAGCTCCTCTGTTTTGTGGGCAGGGATTCTGCATGTGGTCAAAGGCTCCACAGCACCTGCTGAAGGAGCACATTTGCACTAGCAGAGCTCCCAGAGCAGATCTGGAAGAAGCAAAGCGTGTGCTCCGGTTCATGGTGGAAATCAGCAGTTCTGCTTCATGAGCATTCCCACATTCCAAGGTCTTATGGGTGGAGAAAACATGGCCACTGCTTTGAGAACCATGGGAGTTTGTGCTACTGGCATTCTTTTGTCCCTAGGACTAGTGGGCAAAGCCCGGCCTCTGTAAACCTGTGAAGCTGGGAAAGTTTCTCTATGTTCCTTTCAGCTGTGTGCCTCTCCTTAGGCAGGTGCTAGACTTTCTCTCTTCTCTGCGGTTTGGTATTTTCATATTTTTGTCTGGAAAGAACTGAAATATGGAGCCACTCTAACATTACATCGGGTTGAGACCTCAAAGATTTTATTTTAGCAGGTATCAGAGCATATGGGGAAGCATACAGGTGGCTTGGGGGCCCATGTCTGATATGTGATGAAGTAGTAGCAGCTCAATAAATATAGAACCAAAGTCAGGAAACCAAGTTCTAGCAGGAAAAGTTAAAGTATAAGCCAGTTGGTTGGGATGAGTTTTGGGGAGAAAGGGGATTGGGAGAGGGGAGCTCTTAGCCTCCCAAATGTAGGCCCAGCAGTAGGCCTTGACAGTTGATAAAGATTTTTATTACGTTTACAGGGAACATACTATCTTCAATGTTAGTATTATAAAACAGAGACCCTGTAATTGAGGGACTGTTAGGAACATTGTTCTGTTCATATAGTCTCTTGTGTTTTTAAGACTAACAAATTAAATGGATTATGGGGGTGCTCTAAGAAACAAGCAATACTAATCTATCTCCCCAGATAATGATTCCATCTACCATTACAGAAACCTTGTAGAATTCTTAATATTATTTATATCTCAAGGACTTCCGGGAAGATGGAATCAGAGTGAGACACGTTTCAAGAGGCGCTATGAGCTCGATTCAAATCAGCCATAGAAGCAGCTTTTTTTTTTTTTTTTTTTTTTTTTGTGGTACTGGGGATTGAACTCAGGGGCATTCTACCTCTGAGCTACACCCCCAGCCCTATTTTTTATTCTTTATTTTGAAACCGAGTCTCACTAAGTTGCAGAGTGCCTCACTAGGTAGCTGAGGCTGGCCTCGAACCCGGATCCTCTGGTCTCAGCCTCCCGAATGCTGGGATTACAAGCGTGCACCACCACGCCCGGCTTTAGAAGCAGCTTTTTGACAGAAGAAAAAAAAGACAGAAAGGTGAAAAACGCTATGAAAACTGAAATACAGCTGATCAGAATCTGGAAGGCCGACCAAGGAGAGCAAAGAAGCCCGTCTCTGCGGCCATGGCAAAACGCCGCTGAGTGGCGGCCGCCATTGGTGTGAGGTCTACTGACAAAGGAATATATAATGACCTTCTGCATTCCCAGTGACCAGAGGTGGAGTGAGCAACTCCTGAACTCCTCTTCCTAGCCAGGCAGCCTATCGAGGCACCTTCGACAGTGACTGGAACACATGGTACGACCAGCTTAAGTCCGCGCATGGCCATCCCAGCTCACCTCTCCCTATAGAGCTGGAACAGAGATAGCTGCACTCCAGAGCTTGAATCAAAACTGCTGCAGAAGCAGCTTCTCGACGTAAGGAAAGAGAAGCAAAGCAGCATAAAAGTGAGTAAAACAACAGGGGCAGTTGGTTGGAATCCAGAGAGCAGACCAGGGAGAACAGGGGAGCCGGTGTGTGCGCGGCAGTAGCAGCCACCATTTTGTCTACTGCCCACAGCAGCAGAAATCTACCCAAAAGATCTGCAGAGGCCAAATCAGGTCTGTTCTTACAATATTGCAGGGATTTTTTTGTTTGTTTGTTTCTTGCTGTTGTTTTTTGTTTTCTGGGATTTTTATTTTGTTTTGTTTCATTTTTACTCTGTTTTCACTTTGCATTGCTTCGATTTATCTATGTTTGTTCGGAGGATTGGTTGCTTTGTTAGCTTTTGCTAGAACCTAGAAGTCAACACCTGAAACCCACCAAACACACCAATAGAGCGGGCAGAAGAAGTACCAGAGTAATTGCAACTCAGTACAAGATACCATTCACAGAGAGAAAATAAAAATAAGAAACCTATAAATTCAGAGAAAGCATGCAAGAGCAGCAAAGTTATAAATTTAAGAACAGGAAAACCATGGGAAGGAAAAATACCAAAGAAACAATGAGTCAACACAACCCCTCAATAACAGAACTCAATGACACTGAATGGCAGAGATTACCAGAAGAACAATTCAGATCTTTAATAATAGAAATGTTACAAAACTTCCAGAAAGAATGCAGAGAGACCTGGAAAGAAATAAAGGAACCAATAAACAAAGAATCTGACACCCTGAGCAGGAATCATAGAGAAGCCTTGAGGGAAGTGAAGGATGTGAAAGATGCAATAATAGAAGTGAAGGCATCAATACAAACTATAAACAGTAGATTAGACCACATGGAAAACAGAATATCACTCCTAGAAGATGACCATTCCAAAAATGAATCCATTGTACATAATCTAGAAAAAAAATTCGACAGTATGAATCGGACATTGATGAGATCTGGACCAATTTTAAAAGAGCTAACTTAGCCGGGCGTGGTGGCGCATGCTTGTAATCCCAGCATTCAGGAGGCTGAGACCGGAGGATCCGGGTTCGCGGCCAGCCTCAGCTACCTAGTGAGGCCCTCCGCAACTTAGTGAGACTCGGTTTCAAAATAAAGAATAAAAAATAGGGCTGGGGGTATAGCTTGGAGGTAGAATGCCCCTGGGTTCAATCCCCAGTACCGCAAAAAAAAAAATAAATAAATAAAATAAAAGAGCTAACTTAAGAATAATAGGCATAGAAGAGGGATTAGAAGTTGAAACTAATGGAATAAACAACCTTTTCAAAGAAGTAATATCAGAGAATTTTCCAAACATAGAAAGAGAAGTTGACACACAGGTGCAGGAAACATATAGAACCCCCCCAGAAAAGACCAAAGAAGAGGTTCACCATGCCACATAATGATCAAGATGACTAATGTAGAAGCTAAGGAAGGAATTCTAAAGGGAACAAAAGTAAAAGGCCAAGTGACATTTAGAGGCAAACCAATTAGAATCACTCCAGACCTCCCAAATCAAGTCATGAAAGCCAGGAGGGGCTGGAGTGACATATTCCAAACTCTGAAAGAAAATAACTTGCAGCCAAGATTCTCCTACCCAGCAAAACTCTCTCTCAAAATTGACGGGGATATAAGAACCTTCCATGACAAACAGAAACTGAAAGCATTTATGTCTTCCAAACCAGCACTACAGAAAATACTCAAAGAGATTAACTACAAAGAAGAACTAACAAGTAAACGTCAGAACCAGAGAAACAATTTCCAGGAAGCAAACAACTAAGCAAAGAAGAACAAACACTACTGCAAACAGAAGTCAAAACTCAAAATGTTAGGAATTAAAAATCATCTCTCAATAATCACACTGAATATAAATGGTCTCAACTCCCCAATAAAAAGGCACAGGGTGGCAAAATGGATCAAAACCCAGAATTCATCTATATGCTGCCTCCAAGAAACACACCTTACAAGCAAAGATTCCCACGAACTAAGGGTGAAGGGCTGGAGTAAGGTAATTCATGCCAATGGAACTCAAAGACAAGCAGAAGTAGCAACTATGATATCGGATAAATTAGATTTCAAGCCTAAGCTCATCAAAAGAGACAAAGAAGGTCACCTTTTACTAGTAAAAGGAACAATCCAGCAAGAGGAAATAACAATTATCAACATCTATGCCCCAAACATAGGTGCAGCCACTTTCATAAAAGAAACTCTGCATGATATAAAATCACACATAGATTCCAATACACTAATACTAGGAGACTTCAATACTCCTCTCATATCACTAGACCAATCTTCTAAAAAAAGGTCAGTAAAGATGCTTCGGACCTAAATAATACCATAAACCAAATTTATATCTCAAGCAATGTCTTCTCTTAATCTAAAAGACAGTGCTAGACCAAAAAAAATATATATCTAATTTCCTTGAGAACAAAATTTTTACTTAAAATATACATGGCTATACCAGTTGAGAGTCTCCTCTGTGTCAGTGCCAGAAATGAGTCACAAGCCAAACGCCCAATCGGTCTTTGCAAACTTATGATTAGCTTTCAGCCCAATGGAGCCTGTGTTTGCTACTAGGACATGTACTTCCCCAGCTACTGGTTGAAGAATCAGTGACATACTTCAAAGATTTGGGGAACAGTTTCTGTTCTTTTCGAAGAGCATTTGTTCTCTCAAAAACAAATGCTAGATTTGTTCATTTGCTCCAAAAAAAATGAAAGGAGCATTTCTTTTGATTGTTTTCCAACTCCACCTCCGCATTTCAACAATGGAAAGCCATAAGACCCTTTCCTCCTGGTAGCAGAATTTGCAGGCAAGCTGAGTTCCAAAATATGCCATTTCCAAACCTTGGAAGTTAGGATATTATATGAGACCAAGGCAGAATTTATTTAGCTAACAATGTTATCTGACAAAGAGCTGAATTTGAAGTTCCATAAATCATCATTACCTCATACATTCATACATTTATCCATTTACTGAGCAAATCAAGCACCTATTATAGGGCAGGCTATTCTTGTTGCTGGGATACATTAATATGAACACAATATACCAAAGTTCCTGTCTTCATAGACCTTATATTTGAGTGGGGGAGAGATAGATATCATGATAAACAGTAAATGATATAATTTGTTAGGTGATATCATAGAGGAAAAAAAATAAAGCAAGAGAGGGATAACAGGAGCCCCAAGGTGGTGTGTGTGTGTGTGTGTGTGTGTGTGTGTGTGTGTGTGTGTGTACACCTGCAGATACACCTGCTTGCCACAGGATCAGGAAACGTTTCACCAGGAAGCACTATTTGAACAATGACCTGAGAAGAGACAGGGACTACTGGGACATATGTGAGAAAAGTGTTCCAGACAGAGGGAAGCACAGCACGCAAAGCCTACAGGCAGGAGTCCACCTGGCTTGCTCATGGGACATCAAAGGAAGCCACTGTACCTGGAGCAAAATCAGGGAGAGGAAAAAGAACTACAAAGTCAGGGCAATGACTTTGGCTATGTACAAGGACAAAGAAAGAATAAACAGTATCTTGAATGAAATATTTGATAACTAGGAGATCATTAATAAAATTAAACACAAATTCAGATAAAATTCATGTTGCAAGGCCATACTTTATTAGGAATGATCATATTTAGAGAAAAACTGTAAATATTTAATCATGATTATTGTCTCGAAGGCATTGCTGAAATGATTATAATCTAAGGAGGTGGAGACTTATGAGTAGTTTTATTGTGTGACAAAGTCAGGAGCTCATGGAACAAAAGAGATGAAGACTCTTCTTGTAATTCTACTGATTGAATCAAGTGTTAGGGTTTCATTTCCCCTCCGTTGGATCTTCAAGGCCACTTATTTTTCAGATTCTTCTATTAAAATATAAACACTGAGTCAGGGTGGGTGGGGGATGGGGAAAAGAGTAGGAAATCACATCTAAAGCAGTTAGCAGTTAATTTCTTCTTAGAATTGGTGGAACAGGGAGGGTAGCTGCCTTTAAAATCCTGTGTGAATAAAATATGGTTTGGGTTTCTGGGAAGAGATCGCATTGGATACAAGAAGCAAACTTTAATTATGGCAATTTCTATTAGTATAGACAAAGGTCACAACCTGTGTGTAAACCACACTGCCACTAAATTCCAAGAATATCTTTCTTTTTAGTAGAATCAGCCACATAAGAAAGAAGAAGGCCCAACACCACTGTGATACCACCTTGAGGCAGGAAAGCTTTCCCATCCATATTACGTTATTTGGCCTAGAAGTTACTTTCTCTTTCTATAGTCCCATTTATTCTGCATGATGCACATGAGCATGGAGCGGATGTTTAGAACCACAGGTGCAGTGTAACAGCTCTGACAGCCTTTAGATTTATTATTCTGTGCGAATAGACAGCAGGGTAATAGCTTTGACTTCCATATGAGACCTTATTTGTCATGTACACATAGCACATTGACCAGAACTCCCAAGTCCAAGTGCTTCTCTTATTAACTAATTAAGCATTCTGGTGAGCATATTTCTTGCCCAGGCAAGATGTGGTGGTGAAAGCACATCCTTCCTAGACCTGGGCTGCCTTCGTATGAATCTCTGCTCTACTGTGTATGAGCTCTGTATCCATGGGCAATGTGTATGACTTTGTACCTCAATTTCTTCATCTATAAATGAAGATAATAATACATTATTGTGATGGTAACATGAGATAAACATGTAAAGTGCTTAAAACATGTCTAGCATATGGCAAGCCTCAATAAATGGTAAGAGTTATTGTTATACTATTGTTACAGTAAAACAATAGTTTTGAATAGGAATTACTGGGCATATCCAATTCTACTCTAAGTATATTTCTGCCTACATAAAAATTTAGCCCTTCCCCCAAACTTCTGTTAAAATTTTCTTTATGGTCATAGATTAAAAAAAAAAAAGAAAACCCTGATATTAAATAATACAGCTTAGGGAATATTTTGATTATTCTTAATTGTTATTGTAACACCGTGCTAATTTTACCTTATTAAATACTGAAGAAAAGCTATAACTGCTGGAAGAAATTAAAATATGCTATATTAAATTAAACTAATTTGTCTTTATGGAATATATAGTTATAGGATCCCAGATGATATTTTTACAATACATATCTATTTTTTAAAATAGACATTATCCATTGTCAATTTCAGTACTCTATATTAGGAAGGGGGAGATGGAGAGGTAGGAGGGGAGGCCCACCAAGTGCTGTGTGCAATGTATGTCACTGTCAACATGATTTACATTATGATGTGAGACTATAATGCACCAATAAAAGTGCATTATAAAAAAAATTTTAAATAGGTCATTATGTCATGCATATGCCAGCAAAACAGATAAGAGTAAGACAAATGCATCTCTGGGTAAGTTGAGATCTGTCAAGGAAATACTTGGCCTCCATGTTGTGCTAAGCTAAGGGCAACACCAAAATGCTGGGTCAAATGAGCTTGTTTAAAGAAGACTGTGGAGTGTCTACCCCCATGGAGGCACACAAGAATCAGGAAGCTTTTGTATATGATCTGGCTTTACAACTTAAAATTTCTTATTTTCTTTTTTTTTTTTTTGCGGTACTGGGGATTGAACTCAGGGGCATTCTACCTCCGAGCTACACCCCCAGCCCTATTTTTTAATTCTTTATTTTGAAACGGGGTCTCCCTAAGTTGCAGAGTGCCTCACTAGGTAGCTGAGGCTGGCCTTGAACCCAGTCTCAGCCTCCCAAATGCTGGGATTATAAGCGTGTGCCACCATGCCCAGCTTCTTATTTTATTTTCTAATTTATTATAAGATTAAAATTTAAGTTATGGTACTCATTTGGGGGCACTAAATGCTTTTTGACTCAAGTAAAGCTCAATCTTGGAAAAATATTGTTTTTAAATTCATATACTTTTGATTAAAATATAATCAGTTCAGTAACAAAAAGCTTTCTTAAAAAAGAAAATCTATTTTATTTTATAACTTATTCAGGAAATATATTGTATTTCTATTGAATGTTTATTCCTATAGAATTAAATTTTATTGAGTCATAGATTCTAAAATGGTTCTTTAAAAGTAAAAAAGGAAACTATACAAATAAAGGTAAAACATTCCATTATAATGAAGAAGCATACAGGCCACAATTGCATAATGCCAAGAAAAGAAAGGACCATTTTAATAAGAAAGTGAATTAAAACTGTAATGAAATCCTGACATCATCTTCAAAGAATTCTAGATAATTTGAACAGCTCAAAAATAGTGCATTGTATATCCTAACAAACATTTCCCATCCTTTTTATCAGGAAGTCAGTTAATGACAGATGACAAATATAATTTCATTACAGATGACAAAGTGTGTTAAATGCCAGTCAGACTCTGAAGAGTGCTAAATAAAGTGGAGAAAACAAATGAGGCTTTTTCTTTTCCACATAAAAAAAAAATTCTATAGAATTAAAAATTTCTATAGAAATTAAAATAAACATTAGAGTAGTTTTCTGGAAAAGAGGTTCTGTGGTCCTACACATCACCAACATGACTTCTAGGACAAGAGGAACTAATGAAGAATTGGTATCAGGCCAGAAATCATTAGCACCAACAAAACTTGACTGTAATGATCTGGAGACAGAAGCCTGCAGGGTATCCCCATGGCGTGGATCACATAACCTTTAACTACCCCATCTTATTCTGGGATAAATAAAAGGAGTATCAAGTCAAATTGGGGGTTTTATTTTATTTTATTGCTTATTCCATGCACATGAAAAGTAGAAGGGAAATTAGATAATTTTTCTATTTTGGGAAAAATTATGAGTCTTTTCCATTTGACTAACTGAATAGAAAACAAAGAGACAACCAGGGTACATTTGTATGCCCCTGTAATCCAAGTACCTGAGAAGCTGAGATAGGAGGATCAGGGTTCAAGGCCAGTTTCAACAACTTAGCAAGACCCTGTTTCAAAATAAAAAGGGCTGGGAGTGTAACTTAGAGACAGAATGCCTCTGGGTTCAATCTCTAGTACCAAAAAAAAAAAAAAAAAGGTAACAGTGACATTAGTTTTGATTAAGAAATACCTAGGAGCTCAAAATGAAAAATGTATTAATATAATTTATTATTTGGGCATTTAAATTTGTGATTTGGTGCATTAATTATTGCAGAACTTGTTCATAAGTGCATATGAAATCCCTTCACAGTCAACACACTGCTTTAGGACAATATTTCTGAGTCCTGTGATTCATCTTTGTGTATGCCCTAGGGTTAAACTGACTTTCATCTTAATAAATCTGAGAGAATTATTAAGATGGCAATGTTTCATGGAAATATCACCTCATTTGGCATGTGCTGCACTGACCACCCTTTCCACAGAGTGAACACGAAACAATAAACACCACAAAAAATAACATCAGAAACAGTGCAGCTCTTTCCCCTTACTTTTGGCTCAAGTTTGTCCGCTTAGTAATAATGACATATTGTCCCATGTTATTGCTTCAAAAAAATGTTTCCAGTGACCCTGGGGATGCTATGTACTGTTTCTCTTCATTTTTGCCCTGGGCAAAATTTCCTTTATTCAGATCGCTGTTTGAGAAAGTCATTTCAGTCTGAATTGTGTACATTCTGGGTCCGTCAGTTAATAAGAGTTGTTGACCTTTTAGTTTCTACACAGCCAGTTCTTCTCTTGGAGAAGATTGATGGCATTAATTCTCTTCGCATGGGATCCCGGGAAAACTATCCCGAGAGAGAGAGAGAGAGAGAGAGAGAGAGAGAGAGAGAGAGAGAGAGAGAGAGAAAAGAAAGAAAGAAAGAAAGAAAGAAAGAAAGAAAGAAAGAAAGAAAGAAAGAAAGAAAGAAAGAAAGAAAGAAGGAAAGAAAGGAAGGAAAGTATACCAATTCTCAGGACAAACTGGAATGACCAGTTGTTACAGCTGCCAACCCAGTTTCCTGAATTGCAAATGCAGAGATGTCTCAACTAATATTGTATCCACAGAAAAATGGGACAAGAGTTCTGGATGAATTTAACCAAAACGAAGATATTCTTCTCTAGGGACCACTTGCTTGACTTCTGGCATCTCTACTTAACATTCCCACAATTTTTCTACTAGTTTTGGGATCTTAGCACAAATATATCTACCAAAGCAATTATTACCTGTTTCCCTCATCTTTTGTTTTCTTTCATAAAATTTTCCTAAAATATTGATGCCAAATTATTTTACTTATTTCCCCCTTTGTCATGGAAATACCGTATCTCTCTCCCTGCTTAAGACTTTGTCATTTTTCCACTGTAATTTCTACTCTTTCTAATTTAATTTTTCCAGATTATTTTTTGAACCATTCTTCCTTTATCAGTTCAGGTCAAACCAGTCAGACACCTTGGTCAATTTCCCAGAACCCAGTGTTACCACCCTTCCAATCCTCAGAGCACTTTCAGCTTTCACACATTAACCTTAAAGGACACACCATGCTTTCTTCTTACACACATACCTAGTACACACTATGCATGTGAACAGTCCATTAATGTGTGTACAACCAAAGAGTGCAAGTTGCAGAAGGGCAAGAGCCACATATGGTCAATTTTTACACTCTTAAATCCTCTCACAGTTCTTATGTAGTATATAAGAAGCAATCAATGTTTATTAATGAAGAGGGCCACAATGCAGGCATTACTTATAGGTTTCATATGTTAGTGCTTTACTTGTATTAATGGAACCTAAATAACTTCAGGATAAACTTTGATTTACTGTCAATGAAATGCTGAGATTCTAGGTTCAACAATGGGCAATGGTCCAACCATTCATTCTGTAGTTATCGAACATGCTACTTATAAGGAACCTCATTTAACTCTCAACTGAGGGAAGTCTATTTTATACAAGAAAGTCCTTACTTGGAAGGCTGAGACAAGAGGACTGCAGGGTTGAGGCCAGCCTCAGCAACTTAGTAAGACCCTCAGAAACTTAGCAAGACCCTGTTTCAAAACAAAAAATAAAAGGGACTAGAGGTGTAGCTTGGAGGTAGAATGCCCCTGGGTTCAATCCCCAGGCATAATAGTAGTAGTAGTAGTAGTAATAGTAGTAGCAGTAGTAGTAATAATAATAATAACAATAATAGTCTTTCAATTATTTTATACTGTAATGAAGGTCTTTCCATGTCCTACATATTGGATCACTTACTAGAGTAAGACAACTACATTTCTTTTTTTTTTTTTTTTGTGGCACTAGGGATTGAACTCAGGGGCATTCTACCTCCGAGCTACACCCCCAGCCCTATTTTTTTATTCTTTATTTTGAAACCGAGTCTCCCTAAGTTGCGAAGTGCCTCACTGGGTAGCTGAGGCTGGCCGCGAACCCGGATCCTCCGGTCTCAGCCTCCCGAATGCTGGGATTACAAGCGTGCGCCA